>CM076582.1:960776914-961131441 GCA_034641835.2 Pinus albicaulis
ATTTATCTTTGTTCTTTTAAGGTTTTAGGCTAGTTATAGATTCAAAGTTTGTTTTGGGAAAATGGTGGAATCCGCAAACTAAGGGCAAGGCTGAGAGCTTTCAGTCCATTGGGCTATGGAGTCAAAGGATGGATTTACTGGACTTCTATTCTACGCACAAGATGGTATTACAGGGCAAGATAGCTAGACAGAGAACAATCCTTAAAATTTAAAGTGGATGGGATGATCTTGAAGGGATGAAAGGCAATTAAGAATCTTTCACCATGTTCAAAAGAAAGAAGTGAAATGACTACAAACAAAGAGCGATGAAGAATTCCGTGTTATAGTAATCAAACAATGTTTAAATTAGCAAAGCAGGAGCATTTAAGAATTCATGCTTATAGCTAATTTAGAAGAAAACATTAAGAACAATCACATTTGAAAACAGAGTACAATTAAGCAAATTCTGTTTCAATCTTTTATGTAAATTATTCAGAAATGGATATGATGGTATTGAAAACTAATATAAAATTTCAGACAAAAGGTAGAAACACTTATTGGACGTAGTCCAACACATGAATCACGCAACAAGTCCGGTGCTTTCAAATCGTCATCCGACAAGCCACAATCAGAATTTCTCCAAAAGCTTTATTCCAAAACTCTCAATGTTACAGCAGAGTAATAGAATCCACCCCAAATGCTTCCAAGAGTGGAGTATTTATACAAATTCTAAACTAAAATATCTTGAAACAAATATCAAAATTGGTTCACAAATCTCTCCAACTATTTACATAAATAGAACTAAAGTAAAGGACCCTCAAACTATTTGGCACTATTTTTGATGGATAGGTGATGACAAAGAGGAGAATTCGAATTTGATCCAAATCTTAGTTGATGATGAGGCATCCAAGTCACTAACTGCTTCCTTTCTTTGTGCAATCTGCTCCAACAATTCTGCAAACTTGGGGTCCAATGATATCTTCGTATTTCTCAATCCGTAATAGATATGTAAAAAGTGAAAGAGGTTATTGTGGATTAATATGTTGGTGAGATAAACCTCTTTCATTTTCCCAAAATTCCTCTCCAGCTGTACATAATATTCTCTGTAAAAAATATGTGTAAAACAGAGTTTTACAGAGTCTGAAAAATAGCCTCTAACGATGTGCATGTATCTCTCATTCTGAAATCACTGTGCAAAAAGTGAGATAGGTTTTTGTAGATGGGTCCCTTAGGAACATAAACCTCCTTCAGTTTTGTAAAATGTATTTCGAATTGGCCACGATATTCTCTGCAAAATGATGACTTGACTGTAATTTTCCACAAAAAGTGCTTTCCAACTTTGTTTAATATTTCCAAAGCCATAATATCTGTTAGAAAAGTGAGAGAGGTTTTTGTAGATGGTACTCTTAAGAAAATAAACCTCTTTCAGTTTTTCAAAATTCATCTTGGATTGATCACAATAGTTTCTGCAAAACTATGACTAAAACATGCAATTTCTGCAAAAATGTTCCTTCTTGTTGTGTTTTTCATCTTTTTACTTTTTTGCTCTTTTGACTGTTTTACTTTCACTTTTAGAAAAAATTCACTATTGGTGAAATTTATTTTCATCTCTTTTTACCATTTTACTGCCTCTGTAATTACTTTTACTGTTTTACCTTTGACTGCTCTGTAACTTCATTTTAACTTGCACTCTGACTTTTACCTGATACACTTTAACCACTGATACTCTTTAACTGTTATGATTTTCCTATCCCTGTAATTTCTCATTTCAATTTTACCATTCACTGGGAACATTTCATCATTCTAATCCCTCTCTGACTTTGTATACAAACTGTTTGTTGAATGAAGATATTGAATTAAAATCTGAGAATTTGGAGTAAACAATTTTGTCAACTAGTATTGAAATTGTTGGTCCAAATCCATATTCCGATGGTAACCTGCTAAAATCAAACAATTTGTTAATGAAATCCAGGTCTCTATGAGGAGCGTTCAATGGGGCAACGTTTAAAGCCACAGGAGCTTCCATTTTGGTTCTTGTGGATTCAAAATGGAAATTTGGCTAATGGTGAGGAATTGAGTAAATTCACGGGAGAAACAGGTCAATTTGCAGGTTCGGGGGGAACAATTTTTAGTCGTAAAACTCAGGGAATGATCTTAGGACTAAGATTTAAACACTGATTTCAGTGAAAAACAAGGAAAACAGAGTTTCGTTTGAAGTTCGGGGCGTAATAGGATAAATACCTGCTTTTAGCCGGAAACTGGTTCTTTAACAGGTAACAGGCAATGGCGGGACTGTTCTTCAACACGGGCGCAGCGGAATCTTGGAGTAAATTGGTCAATTGCAATGGAAATTTGAAAATCGCAGCGGGAGCTCTGTCGTTTTCAGAATAACGAAAATAACAGGAAAAACGTGAAAAATGGCTTATTTACAAGTAACAAGGGTTTTTTGTTTTTTTCGAGGTGTGACGTCACGGTAGTACTAGATGACGTGTGCAGAGTCGGGCGGTAAGTGGTAAGCGGGAAGTCCCCGCACCGCTTTTGGTCGAGGGCGGTATTGATCGCGGGGGGAGCGATTCCATAGGATAATCGCCACGTGGATGGTTGACTATTCAGAAACCACCCATCCCCCGCTGGTTAAATTGCTGACAAGGGATGGGCAGCGGGATCAATGCTGGCCGTTGATCTGCGGGAGGCTGATCCAACGGCTAGCGCGATGGGAAGATGGGCGGAGGTTTCGCGTGGGCCCCGTCGTACTTTTAAACACTTTTAAATGTTTTTAATCGCTCCGGGGGCTTTTTAACTGGCGGAAAAAGTTATTAATTAGTCCAGATGACATAATTAATCCTATATGCAAAGAAAGGGGTTGCGGCGGAGTTGGCTAGGTGGAATGCCACGTAGACGGACCACGGTGGCGCAAGGCTTTCTCGAAACTTTATTGATATATTTTTTGGTATTAAACATACGTATTGTATGTCTAAAGTTTTTTTTTATATATATTTTTATTTATATGGTAAATTAATTAATACAACTAATTCACCATAGGGGCGGGATTAATGTATAATGCTATATTTTTAACCAAAGGGCTTGTAGAAGCGGGTTTTAATGAATTTTAGGGAGATAAATACTTTGGTTAAAACATTATAATAAAGGGGTTTTTGGGGTATATATAAAAAAGGGAGTTATATACTTAGGAAAGGGTATTTCACTAGGGATTTAATATAATAGAGTTAAATGTTAATATGGTAAAGGACAAGGAGAATCAAAACATCTTTGTACATCTAAGAAAGTGATAACTTGTGAAGTAAATTGCAACATTTTATCTTCAACACTTAAACTTAAAATAACAAGTTATTTTGAGGAATTTTTATGGAATTTTGCATCAGTTTCCTAAGTAAAATAGGATTTTTCTTAGGAAAAAGTTAAAGATGGAAGATAACAATGATGAATTATCTCAAGTGCTTAGGTCTTTTTGATCATTAGGCCGAGGGTCCGGTCCCTCCAGAAGTCAAGGAAATGCCTTGAGCCCCTTTGATCTCCAATTACCTTAGTACTTTTGGGGAAAATTAGTAAAGCTTTTGAGGGGAAAATGATAAGGGAAGTTAATGAATTTGACTTTTGCTTGCTGTGATTTTCCAGTGTATTTCCTGCTTTAGTACTTGTGATGAAAGTAAATGATTAACCAACATGTAGCAGCACCATTCATCAGATAACACTTTGCAGCACCATCTACCTACCCTATCTACTTAACACTACCCTTTTCTCTTCTTTATTAGGGTGCATTTAGACTTGCAAACCCTTTTCAATCTTTTTCTTTTTACATGATAAATCTATCTATTTCTACCCTTATTACATCCAAGGGCTCAGATTAAACTGTTGAGCACCTTTTATTCACTCTACCTATCTACTTATCTGCCAAGATTAAACTATTTGGTCAGATATTTATTCTCTAATCTATAACATGAAATTGAAATATGAGTAAGCCAAGTTTAAACAGTTTGACTTATTCATAAATTGTGGCAAAAGTTTGACAAGCTGCACACAATTGATTTATTACAAAAATGAAATAGCAGTGGCATTTGGATTTGCACACTTTCCTTGGTCTATTTTTGCTTGGGGTTCATTTCTTTCACTTTTTTGACCATTTTATTTTTCTTACCCTTTGATTTTTCTTTTAGGGTATACCCTCTTTACATTTTTTAAATTATTTGATTTTTGGTTTTTCAAGAATATGGAACACCTTTGCTCAAGAAAAAGGTTTGAACATATTCCATAGTTCAATCAAGACAATCATGAAAAATGACACCTATTGGTATAGGAGTCTAACACTGGCTCCACTTGGGGATGACTTTTCCTTGTGAAAAGTCAAGAACAGCAGGTCAGTTGCCTCAAATTGTCTTCAAACTAAACCATGTAATCTCCTTCTTCTGGTAGCTTTATTGTACATATGATAGTGAAACTTTTGAAGCTTAGGGCCTTCACTTCGGGCTTCAACTTCAAGAAGTCACCATCCAATTAAAACTGATGCATTAGCTGTGGCTGAAAATCTTGAATTGAATATAGTCCTTTTTCTGCAACCTGAAATCTGATCTGAAACTAAAACAACTCACAAAAATTTTCAAACCAACTTAATGAAAAACTAGCTGAAAATTGAAAACTAAAAAAAATGCTCAAAATTATGAGCTTATTAGCACTCATTTTCCTACTCTAATCTAGTAAAAAACTTATTAAATTAGGTAATACAAAAATGCCAATGAAGCCAATCAAGTAGCTGTAAAAATAAATGGGTAACTTGATTGCTTGTGATCAAAATTGGAAGTATGTTATGATCATGTGCCTTTATAATAAATGATATGATGTGTAAATGCCACTTTTGATGTATTTGATCCTTATAGAGAAAACATGTTTGCAAATTTGGTCTCAAAAGATTCTCCATATAATCTGATATAGGATCAATAAAAGCATGATGTATGTTATTTACTTCTAGGCCTTCAATGACTAATTGTTCAATTGAATTATGAATATTAGACCATGAACTTATTTCTTTAGTCTTGTGTTTGAAAGAATAATCATCTTCAATATGCAAGTCAAAAGATGGTACAATTTCCTCTTGCTTTGGAGAAGGAAGATTTTCAAAGAATTCTTTAGGATTTCGGAAATGGTATGACTGAATTTGAGAATGCAAAAGTTTGATTTCATTTTCATAATTTTCAGAAATTATATCAAGAAGCCATTTTTTAACTTGAGGAGAACATTTTCTTGATTTAAAAAGAAGAAAGAAATCTCTTAGAAAATCCTCATCAAACTGAAGTTTTGATAACTCATCCATGAATTCATTTAAAATTTCATCAAATGAAAGATTTTCCACAAACCCTGTCATCCAGTATCACTATTAATGCTTTGGAATATGGATTATTTGGTTGTGGAATTGCTCTGAAACTTGAAGCTCTGGATCTCTGATCTACAGTGTCTTGATTGGAAAATGATATCAAAAGAGTTAGAAGAATGATGCTCAAATGTGCATGGAGATTTTATATTTACAATTTTCAAAAGAGATAAATTAAAAACTACTCTAAGTTCTTCTCTAAAATACAATATACATTGGAAAACTCTATCAATTTAGAAAGAACATAATGTCTTGGATAACAATTCAAGTTGAAAGCCTGATCTTTCCATATTGTTCTTCCAGGTTCATTCCTCCAGTGGAGTCTTAGTAGTGAAATTGATTTTGGAGTCGCCAGGTGGATGATTTTAACCTTTGTGTGTCTGATCCCTGTCCACCATCATAGATCAGATCTAAACCTGTAAAACAATTCTGAAGAAAAAGTTAGCTCTTCAGGAAACCAATTTTTTTGTGAATTTTCAAAACAACTTCTACAAATTCTTCAAGAAATTTAAGATTTTTGATTAAAATTTTCTCAAAGATTTATTAAGCTAGAGAGTCTGATTGAATGTTTGAAACTAAGGTTCAGAATATAAGCTAAATCAGAGATAGACTGAAGCAGCATTTATTTACTATGCAGTTGCAGAGCAAAAGCATTTCAAAGGCTACCTGGCTGATCTTCAGACTCTGTCTATAGCTTATAAATCAAACAATAGTATCAATAAAATGATTCAGGTCCCCAGTATGGTCGCCACTATGTTATCGCTCAGGTTTTCCTAGAAGTTGTGTAAGAGGAAAGTATACCCGAGGTAACCACAAACCAACCTTTTAGATGCAGAATCTAGCCAATCTGCATCCAGAGAGGGCTCTCTCTTTATGATTTATCTTTGTTCTTTTAAGGTTTTAGGCTAGTTATAGATTCAAAGTTTGTTTTGGAAAATGGTGGAATCCACAAACTAAGGGCAAGGTTGAGAGCTTTCAGTCCATTGGGCTATGGAGTCAAAGGATGGCTTTACTGGATTTCTATTCTAAGCACAAGATGGTATTACAGGGCAAGATAGCTAGACAGAGAACAATCCTTAAAATTTAAAGCGGATGGGATGATTCTTGAAGGGATGAAAGGCAGCTAAGAATCTTTCACCATGTTCAAAGAGAGAAGTGAAATGACTACAAACAAAGAGCAATGAAGAATTCCGTGTTATAGTAATCAAACAATGTTTAAATTAGCAAAGCAGGAGCATTTAAGAATTCATGCTTATAACTAATTTAGAAGAAAACATTAAGAACAATCACATTTGAAATCAGAGTACAATTAAGCAAATTTTGATTCAATCCTTTATGTAAATTATTCAGAAATGGATATGATGGTATTAAAAACTAATATAAAATTTCAGACAAAAGGTAGAAACACTTATTGAACTGTAGTCCAACACATGAATCCTGCAACAAGTCCAGTGCTTTCAAATCGTCATCCAGCAAGCCACAAGTAAATTTCTCCAAAAGCTTTTATTCCAAAACTCTCAATGTTACAGCAGAGTAATAGAATCCACCCTCAAATGCTTCCAAGAGTGGAGTATTTATACAAATTCTAAACTAAAATATCTTGAAACAAATATCAAAATTGGTTCACAAATCTCTCCAACTATTTACATAAATAGAACTAAAGTAAAGGACACTCAAACTATTTGGCACTATTTTTGATGGATAGGTGATGACAAAGAGGAGATTTCGAATTTGATCCAAATCTTAGTTGATGATGAGGCATCCAAGTCACTAACTGCTTCCTTTCTTTGTGCAATCTGCTCCAACAATTCTGCAAACTTAAGGTCCAATGATATCTTCGTATTTCTCAATCCGTAATAGATATGTAAAAAGTGAAAGAGGTTATTGTGGATTAATATGTTGGTGAGATAAACCTCTTTCAGTTTCCCAAAATTCCTCTCCAGATGTACATAATATTCTCTGTAAAAAATATGTGTAAAACAGAGTTTTACAGAGTTTGAAAAATAGCCTCTAAAGATGTGCATGTATCTCTCATTCTGAAATCACTGTGCAAAAAGTGAGATAGGTTTTTGTATATGGGTCCCTTAGGAACATAAACCTCCTTCAGTTTTGTAAAATGTATTTCTAATTGGCCACAATATTCTCTGCAAAATGATGACTTGACTTTAATTTTCTGCAAAAAGTGCTTTCCAACTTTGTTTAATATTTCCAAAACCATAATAGCTGTTAGAAAAGTGAGAGAGGTTTTTGTAGATGGTACTCTTAAGAAAATAAACCTCCTTCAGTTTTTCAAAATTCATCTTGGATTGATCACAATAGTTTCTGCAAAACTATGACTAAAACATGCAATTTCTGCAAAAATGTTCCTTCTTGTTGTGTTTTTCATCTTTTTACTTTTTGCTCTTTTGACTGTTTTACTTTCACTTTTAGACAAAATTCACTATTGGTGAAATTTATTTTCATCTCTTTTTACCATTTTACTGCCTCTGTAATTACTTTTACTATTTTACCTTTGACTGCTCTGTAACTTCATTTTAACTTGCACTCTGACTTTTACCTGATACACTTTAACCACTGATACTCTTTAACTGTTATGCTTTTCCTATCCCTGTAATTTCTCATTTCAATTTTACCATTCACTGGGAACATTTCATCATTCTAATCCCTCTACGACTTTGTATACAAGCTACATTTTGTTGGTGATGATATTAATTAAAATGCGAATTTTGGAGTAAACAATTTTTATTGACTAGTAATGAGAAATTGTTGGTCCAAATCCATGTTTTGTTGATAATGACTTTGTAAAATCAAACAATTTGTTAATGAAATCCGAGTCTGCAGGGAGGTGTTCGGTAGGGCAACGTTTAAAGCCACAGGAGCTTCCATTTTGGTTCTTGTGGATTAAAAATGGAAATTTGGCTAATGGTGAGGAATTGAGTAAATTCACGGGAGAAACAGGTTAATTTGCAGGTTCGGGGGGAACAATTTTCAGTCGTAAAACTCAGGGAATGATCTTAGGACTAAGATTTAAACACTGATTTCAGTGAAAAACAAGGAAAATAGAGTTTCGTTTGAAGTTCGGGGCGTAAAGGATAAATACCTGTTTTTAGACGGAAATTGGTTCTTTGACAGGTAATGAGCAATGGCAGGGACGTTCTTCAACACGGGCGCAGCAGAATTTTGGGGCGAAATGGTCAATGAAATTACCCAATGGAAATTTGAAAATCGCAGCAGGGAGCACTGTAGTTTTCAAATAACGAAAATAACAGAAAAACACGGGAAAATGGCTTATTTACAAGTTAAAAAGGGTTTTTGTTTTTTCGAGGTGTGGCAGCGTCCCATTATGATGTTTGGATGACGTTAAAAGAGTCGGGCGATGAGGTATTAGCGGAAGTCCCACATAGCTTTTAGTCGAGGCGGTATTCGATCGACGGGGCAGCGATTCCATAGGTTTCCTGCCACGTGGATGAGTTGACTGTTCAAAACCACCCATCCCCCGCTGGTTAACATGCTGACAAGGGATGAGCAGCGGGATCAACGCTGGCCGTTGATCTGCGGGAGGCTGATCCAATGGCTAGCGCGATGGGAAGATGGGCGGAGGATTTAAAGCGTGGGCCCGTCGTGCTTTTAACACTTTTTAAGTGTTTTTAATCGCTCACGGGGGCTTTTGGCGGCGGAAAAAGTTATTAATTAGTCTGAATGACATAATTAATCCTATATGCAAAGAAAGTTGCGGCGGGTTTTGGCTAGGTGGAGTATGGTAAGACGGACCACGGTGGCGCGAGCTTTCTCGAAACTTTATTGATATATTTTTTGGTATTAAACATACGTATTGTGTCTAAAGTTTTTATATATGTTTTTATTTACGTGGGTAATGGGTATTGCATACTCACCATAAGTGGAGATTATTGTATAATGCTATATTTTTAAAAAGGGCTTGTAGAAGCGAGTTTTACTGAATTTTGGGAAAATAAATACTTTGGTTAAAACATTATAATAAAGGGTTTTTTGGGGTATATATAAAAAGGGAATTATATACTTAGGAAAGGGTATTTCACTAGGGATTTAATATAATAGAGTTAAATGTTAATATGGCAAAGGACAAGGAAAATCAAAACATTTTTGTACATCTAAGAAAGTGATAACTTGTGAAGTAAATTGTAACATTTTATCTTCAACACTTAAACTTAGAATAACAAGTTATTTTGAGGAATTTTTATGGAATTTTGCATCAGTTTCCTAAGTAAAATAGGATTTTACTTAGGACAAGGTAAAAGATGGATGATTATAATGATGGATCATCTCAAGTACTTAGGTCTTTTTGATCATTAGGCCGAGGGTCCGGTCCCTCCAGAAGTCAAGGAAATGCCTTGAGCCCCTTTGATCTCCAAATACCTTAGTACTTTGGGGGAAATTAGTAAAGCTTTTGAGGGGAAAGTGATGAGGGAAGTTAATGAGTTTGACTTTGCTTGTTGTGATTTTCCAGTGTATTTCCTGCTTTAGTACTTGTGATGAAGTAAAGGATCAAAAACATGTAGCAGCATCATTCATCAGATAACACTTTGCAGCACCATCTACCTACCCTATCTACTTAACACTACCATTTTCTCTTCTTTATTAGGGTGAATTTAGACTTGCAAACCCTTTTCAATCTTTTTCTTTTTACATGATAAATCTATCTATTTCTACCCTTATTACATCCAAGGGCTCAGATTAAACTGTTGAGCACCTTTTATTCACTCTACCTATCTACCTATCTGCCAAGATTAAACTGTTTGGTCAGATATTTATTCTCTAATCTATAACATGAAATTGAAATATGAGTAAGCCAAGTTTAAACAGTTTGACTTATTCATAAATTGTGGCAAAAGTTTGACAAGGTGCACACAATTGATTTATTACAAAAATGAAATAGCAGTGGCATTTGGATTTGCACACTTTCCTTGGTCTATTTTTACTTGGGGTTCATTTCTTTCACTTTTTTGACCATTTTATTCTTTTTACCCTTTGATATTTCTTTTAGGGTATACCCAACCACTATAACAGAGCTTCGCAGCTTTCTGGGTCTTGCTAATTTCTATCGGAGGTTCGTGTTGGGATTCTCTCATATCACTTGGCCCTTGAGTCAAGTCACCAAGGGAGGAGCGAGAGAAAAAATATTTTGGTCGGAACCTCAACAGAAGGCGTTCACAGAACTGAAAAACCACCTTTGTTCTGCCCTAGTGCTCACTTTACCAGACTTGCAACAGCCATTTGAGATCGAGACAGATGCCTCTGACTATGCTATTGGGGCAGTTCTTACTCAACAGGGACATCCGGTGGCATTTCACAGTGAGACATTGTCTGACACAGTTCGCAAGTACCCCACATATGACAAAGAAATGTACTCCATTGTGCAAGCTTGTCGACAATGGAAGCATTACATTTTGGGGAATGAAACAATCATCCACACAGACCATAGGCCCCTGCAGTTCATACAGACACAAGGGAAGTTGCAGAATGATCGCCATCAGAAGTGGTCCACATATCTGCAACAGTTTCATTTGAACATGAAGTACAAGAAGGGTAGCACCAATAATGTTGCAGACTGCCTCAGCCGACCACCGATCGTGGCGCTCACCACCGTGCTCAACTCTTGTGGGCACGAGACTTCTGATTGGCCGCTTCTCTATGAGAGTGACCCAGAATTCGCCCACACTTACAAGGCACTCTTGGGGGGCACGCAAGTTCCAAATTTTCACCTCCAAGATGCACTTTTATGTCACCTGGGACACCTTTGTGTTCCTTCAAGCGAGCGTGCCAGGATGATATGGGAAGCACACTACAGTCGAGTCGCTGGGCATTTCGGGGTCGAGAAAACAGTAGCAATACTACAGAAGTATTTCTATTGGCCGAACCTTCGAAAGGATGTTAAGAAGCACATCAGATCCTGCACTGCTTGTGCCATTGCCAAACCGACCATCAAGAAGCAAGGCCTATATACTCCTCTACCTACCCCTAGTCGACCTTGGGAATCCATCTCCATGGATTACATGTCGGGCCTGCCTTCTACTAAGCAGGGAAATGACTGTGTTTTTGTGGTCGTTGACATATTCTCAAAGATGGCCATTATGGCGGCCTGCAAGAAGAATATCACAGCAGAAGCCACTGCTAAACTCTTCTTTGAACGAGTGTGGGTGCACTTTGGGATCCCACAGTCTATCATATCAGATCGGGATAGCAGGTTCCTCAGCACATTTTGGTCCAGCCTCTGGTCGATGTTGGATACCAAGCTCACCAAGTCCACAGCTTTCCATCCCCAAACAGATGGCCAGACAGAGGTCGTCAACAGAATGATTGTACACATTCTACGCATGTACAATTAAAAGCATCCACGCACATGGGACGAGAGCCTCCCTTATGTACAACATAGTTATAACCGAGCTCTCCATAGTTCAATTGGCAATAGCCCCTTTCAGGTGGGCTTGGGATTCCAGCCACTATGTCCCATTGACGTAGCCATGCCATTTGCAGCTGCTCAGGCCGATTCAGCGCACGTCCAGTCTGAAGTTGACAAAGCAAGTAGCTTCATCGAGCGCATTCAACACATCCGCCAACAAGTTCATGATATATTGGACAGAGCCAATGCGAAGTACAAACAGCGCCATGATCAACACCGGGTGCCACACCACTTCCAGGTGGGCGACAAAGTATGGCTACATTTGCAGAAGGAGCGCCTCACCGGACCTCACCGCAAGCTTCGCCCGCTCCGATACGGGCCGTACACCATCACCAAGGCTGTAGGTAACAATGCCTTCGAGCTTAGTATTCCACCATTCCTTGGTCTGCACCCAGTCTTCAATGTGGATCGCCTTCGTCCTTACTTTCCACCTCTACTGGACACCTCGTACATTGCAGAACAACTCACACCAACAGAGTTAAACCCAGACTGCATGGAACAGGCCACCACAGATTGTATCATGGACATGCAAATCAAGAACACTCGTCAACAGCAGATCCAACTGTATCGGGTTGTCAAAGCTGGCCAACTCCTGCACCAAGGAAAGTGGTTCACCATGGACCAAGTTCAGCAGAAATTTCCTCATCTCATGGAGGAACTTAACGCAATGGGGACCATTGCTTCCTAAGGGGGGAGGAATGATCCAGGTGGATATTGGTGGCCACCCGCCTATTCCACTTGGGCCCCCACCATTGTCTCTTTCAGTTTTTCAGTTTTGGCATAATTTACTATTTTTAGCAGTTTTTCGGGTCCTAAACTTCCGGAGCCGTTTTGAGGCCCTAAACGACGTTTTTTGGGCATCGCGTCTCCAGCGAATGTCATTTCGTTCTAAAATGATATTCATGGTGAAAGTTGTAGTCCTCGGATAGAGCTTTCTAATGATGTATCATGTGCGTCAAACGGAGATAGTATGCCAAAGTTACGTCCCTGGGAAGTTGAAACACCAATTTACCCAAACGGGGCCCATAGTTTTGGCGCTTCATATCCTAGGGTTAGGTTTTTGGATGTTTAGGATTCTCCATTGTTTCTCAATAATAAATAGGCCCTCGAACCTCATTGTAACTCAGTTCAGAGGCCTGTAGCCGCCACATCTCTTCTCAGAGATAGCTACCAGCGCCCTAGCTAGTTTTATTTCGATTGTCTGTAAGCAAATTTTAGTTCTTTGATATTAATGAAATGAAGTGTTATTTCTACTTCATCTCTGTATTTATGGTTATATGTTTATTCTGTTACATTCCTGCATAAATCTGGATCAGCACATTGCCTCTTTAAGATGTTCAAAGGCCTTAGTTGCTTCAGGAGTCCATGAAAATGAAACTTTATTCAATAATGTTGTTAGAGGTTCTTCTATTCTCGTATAATTCTTAAAAAACTTGCGATAATACCCTGTTAACCCGAGAAATTGTCACAACTGCTTTATGGTTGTGGGAACTTTCCAATCATTAATGGCTTTAATTTTTTTAGGGTCTACCTTAACACCCTCGTGAGATACAATATGACCCAGATATTCCACCTATTGTACTCCAAAGAAACATTTGAATGTTTTTTCATAAAAAAATTTCTCCTGCAATAGTTTGAGCACCCTTTCAACATGTTGACCATGATCCTTCCAAGACCTGTTGTATATTAGCATATCATAAAAAAATACTAGCACAAATTTTCTAAGGAAGGGTTTGAAAATGGTATTCATCAACCCTTGAAATGTAGAAGGTGCATTGGTAAGGCCAAAAGGCACGAAAAAAAATTCATAATTACCCTCATGAGTTCAAAATGATGTTTTCGGAATATCTTCAGTCTTCATTATAATTTGATGATATCTTGAACGAAGATCCAACTTGGTAAAATAAATTTCTCCATGTAATTCATCTGATAGTTCATCAATCAGAAGAATGGGAAATTTATCTTTAATGGTGAGCTTATTGAGCTCCCTATAATTCAGACACATGTGCCATCATTCATCCTTCTTTTGCACCAATACTACTGGAGCAGAGAAAGAACTTTGACTAGGTTGAATTATACTAGCCTCTAACATTTTTGCAATCATACGTTCAATTTCGCTCTTTTGGACATAAGGATATCTATAAGGCCTGATGTTTGGAGGAACAATTCATTGAATCAATTGAATAGCATGATCATGAATAGGTGGGAGTCCTTTGGGAGTTTCAAACACCTTGGAATTATTTTCCAAGAATTTTTAGAGATCTTGCAGAAATAGATGATTTTGATGTTGGAACATCTAGTGAGCATAATTGTGAAATTATGCCTCGTTGTTCTTTCTTCAGAAGCTTTGTCATGAAATTAGAGCTTATTATATTTCTCAGCTTCCCTACGATACCTCGTAATTTGACTTCCTTTCCTTATGAATAAAAAATTCAAGAAAATTTCTTGAAAATTAAAAGCTATTGTCCCCAAAGATTGTAACCATTGTACTCCTAGTACAGCATCAACACCTCCCATTGGAATGGAAACCATTGGAATATTAAATACATATTCCCCCATGGTTAGCTTGATATTATGGCATTTTCTAGATCAATTTATAGTTCCTCCATTTGCAACCATCACTTTGCATTTTGGTGTTGGGTATAGGAAACAATTCAATTCCTTAGCTACCTTACAATGAATAAAATTATGGGTACTACCCGAATCAATCAACACTATTACCTTTTTCTTCTTGATATGTCCTTCTATCTTGAGAGTTTGAGGAGCGCCAATGCATTACACGATATGGTCAGACTCATTTCTTCCTCTTCTAAGGTTGGTTCCTGGTGTATATCCTCTTCTTTTGAAGATTCTTGTTCATTTTCTTCTTCCTCTTCACAATCTATGTAAAATAATTTATTCTCACCACACTTATGACCTTTAGTGTATTTTCTCTCACAATTGTAGCAAAGCCCTTTTACTCTTTCTTCTTCCAATTTTTTTGGTCTCAACCTTGTAGGTTGTGGAAGTCTAGGAGTGGCAACACTTCCATCCTTATATATGTGAGTGGTAGGCTTCCTTGTCACCATAATTTTACATTCAATTTTTCCTGCCAACCTAAATGCCTTTTCCAATGAATCAGGTTCCCAAATGCAAACTTCATGTTGGATGTTATCCTTTAAAGTCCCAATGAAGACATCAATCTTGTGTTCCTCTAGAATATATATTACCCTTATATTCAATTTTTGGAAGTCCTCAATTTGCTCGACCACTGAACCCTTTTGTTCGAGATGTATCAATTGGCTAAAGAAGGTGTTGCTTTTTGTATCCTCATAATATGCTATCGTTTCCTCCATAAAAATTGACCAAGTGACAATTTTTTTACAGGAGAAAAGCCATCAATACCATACAAATTAATATTTTTCTAAATGTAAAGTTGCAATGTGTACCTTTTGTGTGTTTTGCACATTATTGAGATAAAATATTTCTACATCTGTAGTATCCATGTTATGAGATCCTTGCCATCAAACTTCCTCATATCCATCTTTGGAATATGGTGGTTCTTCTAAACAACATTACAGTTTATGACATCATGATTAACATTTATTTTATTCTCATCATAAGTTTCCTCTACTATATTTTCGACATTAGGAAACAATTCTTGTATCAAATTTTCCAAACCTTCGATGTCTACTTTTAAATCATTCTTCATGTTTTCCATTTTTTTATCGATCTTAGCTTCCATGTCATCCATCTTAGCTTCCATGCCAACTTACATGCCATCCATCTTAAATTCCAAACCATTAATCTTAGCTTCCACGCCTTTCTTCAAACCATCCATCTTAGTTTCCATGCCTTTCTTCAAAATTTCTGTTTCATTTTTGTTGCTCTTTGTGATAGGTGCACTTGCTCTTGCAATTTTGATATCTCATGTTGCATTTATTCATCTTCATGAGTCATAGTAGAGACTTATGAAGGCTTAATGGGTGTTGAATTCTTTTTAGGGGGAATTTTAGAACCCAATACCGAAATATATTCTCAATAGGCCCTTGGAATCACTTTAAACTGATTTTTTACACAATACTTATGCAATTCGGAAAAAACAATACAGACCTTTTTCTTGCTTTTGAGGAGCTCGATATTGAAACTGAATTATATCTGTGATTTTGGATCTTCAATATATGAAATTGGGCCCTTGTGTATTCCTCTGAATCCTCTTTCGAATGCCATCCTTCTGACCTGATTTGGATTCATCAAGACAAAGCTATGTCCAATCTCCCACAATGACCTAATTATGGACTAGTTCAGTAGAGCATACTTGGACGACTTTACATGTGTCACTGTTTCCACCATTGGATCTGAAATTGATGGAAAGCGAACTAAATTCTATGTGATTGTGGTCACTCTTTACAGAATTCCAATCCGATGCTCAAAGAGAGAGTTATGAACATTTTCCCGCGATCACCTCTTTGAGATGAAATTCGTAAGCCTGAAAAAGCCCTTACTTCCACAGATTATACCTCCAAGAATAATGTGAATCAATATCTGAAATTTTTCCACGATGTTCCTCAGGATTGCACCTTCTCTATGTGAAAATTTAAGCTTCTTAAACATGGTAGAAAAATATTTATAGCGAAAAAGTTAGCCTTTGAACCTTCATAGAAAAAATGGTATAGATAAAATTCCATGATGACCTGTTTGGAGCAGCGAAACCCTAGAATCCAAAGCTTTGATACCAAATGTTGTGAAACCAGCTCCAAAATAGATGAAAAGAGAGATCAATGCCTTAGAAATTAGCCACCTCGAGGGGGAAACCTCCAATACATTACATAAATGAATAATTCTTGCATGATACAAATAACCAAAACCTCCTTCTATATATAGGAGTCCATGGGGCCACAATATAATCCTAGCCGACCTAACAATAATAATGTAAGGGCACACTAATAACAATATTGGGGTTACAGGGGTAAAACAATAATAATAAGGGGGGTACACTAATAACAATAAGGGACTAAACTAGTAATATAGGGACCTAACATTAGGATTAAAAGGACATAAAAAAAATCTTTGTTTTCCTCTTATCTTTCTTCGGTTTTGTTTTAAGGCTTTCTTGTCATTTTTTAGCAAGTGCAAAGTTTTCGATTTGGTCGAATTTGATTGGTTTTGGGAAAATTTCTTGTTTGAATTATCCCCTTCTTGTGTCAAGTTTTTTACCTCTTTGTTGGGAGAATTTATTGTTTGAATTTATCCCTATTTCTGTCAGTTTTTTGACCTCTTTATTGGGAAACACATTTGCTTATTTTTTAGAGTAATCCTATAATCTTGCAATAGGCATTTGTAGTTTGCATTAGAATAGTTAAACTACAAGAAATTTTAGCATTTTTTGTAGATTTTGAATGTGTGAATTTTTTTTTTGAAAAAAGAAAATAAAAACTTTTGTTTTCATTAGTTTATTCGCAGTTCCCTTTGTAGAAGTATTTTTTTCATTGAAGAAAAAGTTGAATTTTTCATGTAGCTAGGTTTCTATTTATTTATTATTCTATACATAACACCATAAGTTTCACCTCCATATCACCCCTGAATTAAATAATAGTCCTTAAAATCAAGCAATACAAACTCAAATGAACTAGAATTTTTTCATTCGTCATTAAATACATCAACTAGTCTAGGTCATTAAGGCCTTGGAATAGGTGTGTGGAGAGTTAACTCTCCAAGGCCACTCTTAATTTCAACTTAGAAGTTTATTTAAAGGGTGAAACCCAGTGTCATTAATTTGTCTCAAAAATATCTCCTAAAAATGGATTCAAGCACGAGGGCAAGCGAAATCAGGGAAGAGAGATACCCCCTCTCTCCTAATTGTCGGATCTTGAGCAAAGATTGTTCTACCTGGCTACTGATATGAACTGGTGACCTTAGTTTCCATTTATAGGTATCTCATAAGTGAGTGTAGGGGTGAATACCCATGGTACCTGAGGCAGACATTGTATCACGTTCATTAATATTTCTAGAGGGTACCCTTGCGAAGCTCGGATACTTGCACTGGCAAAGGATTTTCTCTGGAATTCATCGTAAATGTTGATGTTACCTTCGCTAGTAGGCCCGAGGAGTTATTACCCCATACTATTTTCAGAATATCCTTATATATTCACTTTCCTGTATTTTCATGTACGGTCCTAATCACCCAGAGTGGAAATACCTAAGAGTAGATTGATTGGTTGCATCTTTAGGGACATTTTTAGAGACTGCTCTTTGCTCATAGACTACCATAGCTTTATAATTTTTTGAGTCTGTATATTTTATATTAAAAATTAAAATTGGTTGATCAATCAGTTCGTTGGTCAAGGAGGCTTTGTGGGCTCTCACCTGCGAGTGTCGAACCTTCTCCTAGAAGGCGTAGGAGAAATTTTGCTAGTAATTTTTAATCAGTATCAAGAAACGCATCAAAGAGTGATCCTCCACTTGTGGCTATAATTTCACAAGATGATCCTAGTGTAAGTCGTGATTTGGAGAGGAGTACTCCACCCATTTCTAGGGTTCCTTTTCCGTCGGAAGACGAAGTTGAGTTTGAAGAGATTTCTGAGTCTCCTGTCACTCCTTCTTCACCTCTTCCTCCTAATTTTCTGGGTGTTATATTATATGTTGGGAACCCCAACAGATCAAGAAGAATACAATAATAAGAAGAATACAAATTTATAGTACTAATGCTTAAACTATTAAAATGGGAATAAGGGCAGTACCCTTAGGTCCTACATTTGAAAGTTATCCCATGGGGTTCAAACCCTCTTCTTCTCCTCCTGCTCCAGTACCTGTAACTCACTCAAAAAAAACACATATACTTGTAATAACTGAAAACCTCTTCAAGAAATTAGGGTCAGATCGTATAAGCATATAAGCATAAATACATGAAATCATTTGTAATAGGATCATAACATGTATAAAGCATTAAGATCATGAACATCAAGAATAGGACAAATAATTTTTATTGATGAATGCAGAGAAGTGTGAAGGAATACCACCTAATTTAACCACGACTCCAAGTGAAATCATCCTCCAGATCTATCCAGCCCAAGCCTCAACAATCTCCTTCCAAGAGTATACACGTGGATTTCATATAAGAGGAATGAACATCTTTGTGAGGGAAATAAGGGTTTCCACAATATGGGAGTGGAGGAGGCACATCGATAAATCAAAGTTGACCAGGGACTAAATGGATATAATATCAAGACCTATCTCTCTCCTCCCTTAAGGCCTTCACATGAGGTGTATTTATAACACCCCAAAACTATTGTTTCAATTGGGATATAGTTATTCCATGGGCTTACGTAGGTAAGCTTCTAGTGTAACCCATAAAACCCTGCCAAAACATAGGGAATTTTATATTTTTTCATATTTTAAATTATATACACGGGTTGGGTGTAGATGGATCTGCGTCTTCACATGCACGTGTAAACTTAAATTATCAACTCGAGGTTTGTACAAACTTAGAGGTGATAGTGCTATATGCATAGTAGGTTAGGTTCTACTCATGTCACTCTCAGTCATGAAATCATATCAAGATGTTCGAAGACCATTCCTCCAAAATAACTATAGTGAACATTTCTAATGAAGGAAAAATTGAAACTTATTCTCACCATAAAAGTAAAATTCACATTCATTCAACTTGTAGATGGTAATTAACATTGCATGAAAGAGAAAGGGCTGGTCTACTTGTAGAAGTAAAGCTACTATATTTTGCACAATTCATCAAATGATTATCCAACATGCATGTATCCTTGATCTATGTTGAATTTTCTTCAAAATTATAAATCTTACTTGTAACATGCTTCTGAATGAAAACACTAATTCTACTATGTTTTTCAGTGAGGGGAAGAATAGCCTGGAATGGTATAGGAGCTTATCTTCATCATAAAATCACAATTTGGGGGACATTATTCATCTTGACTAAGATAATTTTGAAGTGGGGAGAAAATTAGGTGGAGGAAAATGATGCTACAAGCCTACTACAGGTGTTGTTATAGGAGGTCTTGTATTGCTACATGAAGCCTTGTATTGTTACAGGAGGGTTTTTGAGAGTCTTTTGAGGATGTATATGGTGCCTTGAGGGCATGAAAATATGCATGAAGGTAGGAGGGAGTGAAAGAAGGTTGGGGGAGCCTCCTAGCCAAGCCCAAAACCTCTTATAGATTTGTCTTGCTCCAAGATGGATGCCCATAGTGTCCTTCATCTACTAAATAGAGTGATTGTGGAAAAAGACTTTTGAGAGTATTGTTAAGGTTAAATGGAGAATATGGAGAAGTAAAAGAGGATATTAAAATAGGTCCCAACGCCTGCATATTAACAAAACCTACAACTAGCTACGTGCATGCATAAATTTATCAATATCACAGTGAGATAAACTGTCATGGAAAATATGAGTTGAAATCGACCAACATCTATTATATTTCACAATACTACTTTGATCACTAAAATAATTCAAAAATTGAAAAAATAAATCATTAAATAGGATAACTAACATCTAACTATTTCCAAGAAATCATAAACAATTGTTTTTGGCCTAAGATTTTAAATTTTTCCAACCATTCTCCCATAAGTGAGGTGATAAGGAAGCCTGCAATTACAAGTTTTTATAGCTCAACATCTGTTGAGTCCCAAATTTTCTCAATTTTGACAACTTTCTAAGACTTTTCTTCCCCATTTTTGAAATCTATTTGATGACTAATTACAGTTATTTCGATTATATTACCTACGTTTTGGTCGAAAGGGTGCTATGTGATTAGGGTATGCAGATTAAATTAAAGTGTCATTTTATCTTGTTCTTAAGTATTCCTTAAGCTAATTGTTTAATAGCTGAATTATCAAGTTGACTGATCGAAGTATTATGTAGATTAGTCATGATTTGGGGCAGCCCCATGATTTCCTGTACACAGCTCATGGTCACCAATTTCCTGCAGACATCCTGTGATTTCCTGTAGATATGGATTTCCTGCATCTTCCCATATTTATTACAGCAGAATCAGTGGTTGGATATGTTACACTTCATCTCAAAATAAACGGGAACATGGCTTTTGTGGGTAAATCCACCTACATTAACATTGTGATATTGGTTGTTTCGGATTCATCATCGAAACCACTCAAATCTCCAATATCCTTCTTGTTGGCCACATTAGGGGGAGCTCCAGCAATGTAAAGAAATTATTTTGATCCATGCTTTCAGTCATGGATCAGACTCAGCAGAGCTATTTTTGACATTATGTTCAAGTATTGATAGTAAATAGTTTGGGATAGTATTTTTCCTAATTCAAGAAAATTAGATGCCTTCGGACTTGTATAGAGATAAATAATTCTAAAACAAAATATTCTATTGGTAAACCCTCTTTTTCTACCCATTTATAACCTCCTCTTGCAAGTAATTCAACATATATACTTAGTGGTCAACCTAAAGAGGACTTCCTCATCAATCCTATTCAAGAGCTAGAGTTCTAGACAATTGACTCTGAAGAATATGTAGTTTACAAAGGTCCTAATCTCTCTTGTTCTGATGTGGCCCATCTAGAGGGTACTGGTAATACAGATGGGCAATACAATGAGAAGGAAGATGAACTGGTCACATTTGAATTTACTATCAGGGAGACTATTGGAGCTTCCCAGATGAAAAGCATTCCTCCTTTAACCTTGCCTAATTCTCATGGTGTCTCTAGTGAAGATCTTCATGCCTTCTTATTCGAATTCGATGTGTTATGCAGAAGCTATGGCTATTATTCCAATGCTCAGAAGCTAAAATTGGTTCTTGGTACATTGAAGGATGCAGCTCTCAGGTGGTTCATGTGTTTGGGTTCAAAATCCATTTCCACTTGGGATGAAATGAGGAATGTATTCCTAAACAAGTATCAAGATTATTGTAAGACTAGAGACCTCAGAGAAATTTTTTTTGGCATGAATCAGAAGGAAGGGGAAAGTATTGAGGACTTGGTGGAGAGATTCAAATACAATTTGCAAAGATCCAAGATGAATCAACTGAACAAAGAAACCAAGAGCACAATTTTTCTCAAGGAAATTAGACTAGAATTTCTGGATATTTTAAAATTAATAGGAGTAGGGGATGTATCAAAGATAAGTTATGATTATGTGTGTGAGTTGTGTCAAAGATATTCAAGGGGAAATTCTAAATTTGGAGGATCAAGAGACACTTCTTCCAAGCTTTTCAAATCAGTTGTCGAAGCTAGAGTAACCAGAGATAAAATGGGTAATTTATTTGAAAAGTTTAAAACTGATATTCTTAGCACTTTGTATTCAGAATTGAATATTTTATAGGCTATAAATAAATAGGAGTAATTTGAGAAATCCCTAGCCGTGTTCTTCTCCAAACACTAGTACAAAATGGCTAATTAGTTACTAAAAAAAGGACTAAAATTTGCATATAAATGACTATTTTTCGGTTGGTGACCAATACTAGCTAATTTACAATATCTTATAACATGACCAAATTTTAGTCGTCTTTAGCTTAGTCATTAATTAGTTGTCTCAAATTTATGTCTATTAGTATATTTAGTCCTAAATTTTGTCATTAATTTAGTCATTGATTTAGTCATTAATTGTCACAATTAATGACCAAATATACAACAAAATATATCACCGAATGATCACTTGAGAAAACCAATTAATGACCAAATACATATGACCAACATGTTGGTCGTGTTATAAGAGACTGTAAATTTTCTATTAATAGTCATATATATATGGAAATTTCAGTCATTGTTTGAAAGCAACTAATGACCAAAAAAATATGACTAAATTTTTGTCGTGTTATAAGATACTGTAAATTAGCTACTAATAGTCATATATATGCAAATTTTAGTTATTGTTTGAAACCAATTAATGAAAAAAGAAATATGACTAAATTTTGGTTGTGTTATAAGATACTATAAATTAACTACTAATAATTGTATATTTGCAAAATTTAGTCGTCATTTGTAATCACAAATTTATCATTTGTAGTAGTCATTTATATTTTTTGGGTGGTTTCATATTTATTATATTAATGACTACTTTAATTATTATATCCAACTAATTTAGTCGTATATTCATTTTATTTGTGCTCGTTAATAAAAATAAATTACTAATTTAGTAGTTTTAGATTGATTTTATTTTTTCATTATAATCAACATAAATTAATTAGTATGATTTTGCAACTAAATAAAAAAAACTAGCATACAATGTACATCTTCATCTAATATTAAAACATAAAGTTACATATGTTAATTACAATACTAAATAATATCAAGTGCAGTTATAAATAATTTCAACGACATAAATTATATTATATAAAATATCAAGTATTACAATGATTTTTTGACTTAATATTGGTTGGAGTACAATTTACACATGAAATATTGTTTCATCACTTCAAAAAATTATCATTGTCTTGCCAAGGCATTGGCAGGTGAATTCACCAACTCTGAAGACTTGACCATCAATCTCTATGTGTGTCTCTTATGCTGGATATTGACTCTACAGGTACCACTAGACCAATTCTCTTCTCTCTTTATTTAATTTTCATTTTGTCACTTTAGTGTTATTGTTCTCCTTTTTCCTCAATTCCTACTTCTTACCATCAATAATGAGTTCATTTTCTGCAAAATAAAGAAGATACAATGCAGAGTATAAGACATGAAAGATGATGAACACTGGAATATAAAATAAAGTAGACTATAAAGGATTTATATGATATATACCTCAACATGAGAAATATTGTCAATAACATTCCCCCCCATAAAAGAAATAGACTCGAACTAGTTTTCTTCAGTTGGCAATAATGGTTTCTATGTGGCAAAATGACATGTATAAAAAAAGCAAATAAAATGTCACCATATAAAATAACACCTTAGTAAAATTAGTATTCAACATTCAAGGAAAGATTAGGCACAATCATGCCAACTAATTTACATGCAAAAATATCAAGTTGTACATTACTTATACAATGTGGGAGTGCAAACAAAAATCCTAGAAAATGCCAAAGCTAAGTCTAGAATAAAATGAAATGGAGTAAAAAGTATAGAATAATAGGATAGCCTCGTATACATGTATATAACTGGATAATGTAGAACACTAAGTGAACAAGTCTAGGGCTAGAGGTCGATGATGTCAAGAATGCCTAATTATGATGATAATTTCTTCAAATAAGAACTACTATTTCGGTCCATTATCACATATGAATATGCCAACTAGTCTATATCAGATTATTAATGTTTTTTTTATATTTATGGACCACTACAATATAAGTGAATAAATTGTGAAGACAATTCCCTTCCCATTGTGTTCCTCACTTGTGGTACAATATATTATCTATGATTTGGAGAGAAATTACAACATCAAAATATGTAGGAATAACCACTAGTAATCCCCTAAAAAGCTACATTACAAATAACATGATGTCAAAAAGTGGCTACTATGTGAAACATCATAAATGAAAACCCCATCAAAAGCATCATATTTGGAACTTGTTTCATGTTTTTGTACATGTAATGTATTGTGGGAGAAAGTCATCCAATTTTAGGAAAAACCTCCATGTTTCTCAAAGAAATTCCATCATCACTACCCCTATTTCTCAAAAAACATTTAAAAAAAATGAAGCTATCCTAAAATATTTTTTTGAATCCACAATAAAAGGGAAAAAAAAACTAAAACCCTAAACATAAATCCATTAATTTTCAAACTCATTATATACCTAGTGTCCATTGCCACTGGCTTCTCTCATAAAGTGCCAATATGTCTAGGGTTGTTACTTTCCTTATTTCTCAAACAATGTTTGGCTCTTTCTATGAGAGGGAAACATCAATGGGAGAAAGTCTCATGGAGGCAAGTTGTATCATAGAACCTTTTCATCTATTTTTTCCATTTGGAGTTAATTAGGACTAGGAGGGTATACTACATAAGCTTTTACTTAAAAACACATGGTGTTGCGTAAAAATATGTGGAGTCACTGAGTTGGCACATGTGGGAATGTCCTTACATGATGACATTGGCACATTCAAGGGGCACTACATGAGTTAGTTACTCAAGAAGCATTCTTAGCACAAGCTGATAGGTAAGCACCTATCCTTAGCACATGTGAGGTGCTCTAGTTGGGGAAGATTCCATTGGAGGGTGCACTCCCTTAGGTTAGTTTCTAACTTGGTCATGTGGAGTACTCAATTCTAGAGCCTTCCATTATAACATTCCCTCTTACTTTATAAAAAATAAGGAGAAGCGTATTATACTATAGAGTAATAGTTGGCATGTGAGAGATGTGGTTTCTAGTGATAGTGCTTTCTTCATGGGTTTGTTATAATTTAGTTGATTTTGCCTTGCATGCCTGTGAGAAGCTGATTTTGGTTTATTAATTTTATTTTATCCTTTAATAGAAAGATATGTTTGCTAGTAGAGATTCTGTGTGTTGATCTGATTTTTTCACATCTGATTTATCTCTATTCATTGTTGGGATGGTATTGCGCTAATCTGGTTTCTTTATAGATCTGGTATATATTTTCTGTTGATTGCCACTATAGCATGTTGATTTGATTTTCCAAATCTATCTTTCCTTGGAATTATTCATGTTTTTTACTAGAAAGATCTAACATTTTGCCATGCAATGTCTACACTCTTGAATCTTCAATACAACATTTTGATGTTTTTATTCATCTGAAGTTTTGATAGATGTTTCAAAAAGTTTCAGATTTAGTTTTAGAGCTAAAGTTATATGAGTGTAGATCCACTATCATGGGATGAAATTTTAACATGGCATCAGAGTTGTGTTGCTGAAATTTTCCATCAAAATTCATGGAGAATTCAAGTACCTATAAGAAGGCACTGAGAATAGAAGATTTTGGCAGGTGTGGTGAAAAAAAATATCTAATGGTGTAAGTCTTAGTTTTGACCCTTTGTATGTATTGGATGAAATTTTGTATAAATTGCAAACAAGAGTTTAAAATGGCAGGATAATTAGAGTCATGGCTAACACCTGGTGAAAACATCCTTGAGATGAATTAAACTTCTTGGTTTGGATGTGACTTTTGAGGGAAGATTAAACCTCATTTACTTATACCAGATTAGAATCTTGCGACATTTGAAGGGAGACAAAATGTTAAATGTGTCATACTATCTGATTCACCAAAATCACAAAGCTAATTCAGAAGCATCCCAGAAATGAGCTAAGAAGGTTATATCACCATGGCCTCATCAAGTTAATCAAAGAATGGGAACTAGATAAGTATGAGCAGACTTGGGATTAGTTTCTCAAATATAATCAGTTTGTTGAAAATATCTTTGAGGAAAAACAAATAATGGAGAAAGAAGCCTCAAGGGAGGAAGAGGAAATAGTTGAGATACCTCCACCTCAATCTCAACCAACACAAGCACCAAGAAAATAACCCATCACCTATAGTAGAACGGTCACAAGGACCATGGAAAGAAAAAACCAAGATGAATAGAAAAAGGATCAAACATTTGGCAATGTAGAAAAAAGACAAAGAACTAGATTCTCTTCAACAAATACCTTGGAGATACATGAAGACAGGCAGATATTATATGACTATATTGTATCCTTGGAAGCCAAGGGGAAGGAACAATAGAAAAAATCATTAATAAAAGGTACATATGAGAAGTTAATGATGCCAAAATAATATATCCTCACTGATGAAGAAGAGAATTCCCCTGTTGAAGAAGAACTTGTTGATATATTGAAAAACATTCCCGAAAGAGAAAAAGGCAAAGATACTATGAGTACTATTGAATATGGTGTTGTAACTTATTTTTACACTTATAATAGTTTGTAAATTTCTTTTCATTTCAAAAGATAAAAAATAAAAATAGAAAAATCAAAATACGAAAAAGAATGAAAAATAAATAAATAAAGGAAAGAAAAAGAAAATTAATTTTACCTTTGAAATAAGTGTGCACATTTAGATGTCGCTAATTTGTGTAAAAAATTATTTGACAATTATATGTTTTTCACTATGTTGCGGGGACGAGTAGGACACTTTCTGAAACAAGGCGTGGGGAAGGTACCAAAGAGGCTTTGCACTAGAGCAAAATATTTTGAAGTAACAATTAAATAAAACAAAAAAATGTTACAAATGGAAAAACCACTTCAGTTAAGGTAAATTTTGACTAAATAAACACCTAAATGAGCATATCCTAACAAATCAAAATCAAGAACCAAGAGAGGCTCCATGACAAACAAAGACCCCAATCAGTCCACATATACCATCAGGTATCTAAATTAACAAAGACACCCAAATGATTTGGCAAAAACATTTATTATAGCCAAACATGCAACTAAGGACAAATCCAAAAAGGGTACCTACAAAGGCAATGCACATCCAATGGAAAACCACAATTTTGTATCTATACTAAGGCAAGAGAATCTAAAGGAGACACTTGAACACACCATGATCCATCACTAAAATAGATATGAGGACCTTGTTGTAGGGTTAAGGTGGGAAGTTTATGGGAAATGAACCATATAATATCCCACATCAACATTTGAAAGGATGTGTATGGTCATACAATGTACAAAGCCATGCACAACAAACATAACTTCTTTTGCAAGAAATAAATTAGCAAAATTTCTACACATAAGTAGACGTGCAAGGAAAGGACTCAACAAATTATTTCTTTTAAAACCTATCAATCATCATTAAAAACTAAAGACAATTAGAAAACAAGTATCAATAACATTTTCAAAGAAAATTTTGATCATCAACTTGAATCAAATAAATTTAGACACACAAGGACCAATTCGAGAAGATGTAAAATGACCCTATGTGAATCCTTATATAGAATTAAGGAACACTACTATAAGATTCACCAAAATTACCCACTAGAAAATAAAGAAAGCATAACTCAAGTTAATGAATAAAATATAGCTTAATATGTGCTAAAATATATAAAAGTTCATTTCATCCTTAAGTATAGAGAACTTAGATGAATAGTGTTCAAAAACATTTTTGTGGTATGCTGAAATGAATGTGTATCATGTAAATGTCATTTAACAAAGTTTAATTTGCATTAACATGTTAAGAAATAACAAAGAGACAATCCAAGCAAATATTAATGGGCTATATTACACATCTATTCTTTATACAAAAAACTAATTAAAAAACTAACAAAGATCAAAGAAGAGAAATAAAATCATTGTGGAAATAAATATGAAAAAATTGCTCATTTTTTGCATATCAAATATTCTCCAAGTATGGGCACAAACATGAGAGTTGAATGTTCAACTCTCTAGGCTCTTGTCAGTGTGGTCAACCAAAAAGATATCAAAAAATTAAATATTTTAAAGGATTCAAAACTTGTTGTGGATTGAGTCTGCGACAAAGTGAACATAGTGGCCCCTCATTTGGCTCGCATTTTGTAAGGTATCAAACAATTATACAACAAGTTGGATTGGTTCTCTTGTGGCCATATATACCATCAACTCAATACCCTAGCAGACAATCTCTCCAATAAGGCTCTCCAACTTATTCCACAAGTGATAGAATACCAAGAGTATATGAATAATAATTTTGTGGGGGTTGTTTCCTTCCATATCTAGTTTTTTGTCTCATTTATTGCTATATTTTGGCATTATATATGTAAAAAATCCAATGAAATTATCTAAAAAGTGATAGGGAATTTATTTTGCATTTAAAATCTCGCACAATATATAATTGGAAAAAACTTGTATTACTAGAAATCAATCAATTACTTCTACATGCCACTAAAAGTGGAAAAAGCACTATAAAATTTGATCACCTTCAACATCAAGCACACTAAAAACCTTGACAATGGGGTTCTAATAACATCACCAAAGATCCAAAATTGACAAAGCACAATTTAATGAGTATTGATTAGTCAAAATTACCATGTGGATCAACTACTCATGTCAAAATGATGGTATATTGGATTAGGTGTGGGTTGCACTTGCATTTGAAAGAGTGAACACAACGTGGATAAATAACATTGAGTACACTAGGAACCTCGACAATGGGGTTCTAATAACATGGCTAAAAATCCAAAATTGGCAAAGTACAATTTAATGAGCATTGATTAGTCAAAATTACAATGTGGATCAATGACTCGTGTCGAAATGATGGCATATTGGAGTAGGCGAGGGTTGTAATGGCATTGTAAAGAGTTAACACAACGTGAATACAGAGACACTTGGAGAAGGAATACAAGGAATCACAGTCTTGGTCGCACATATAGGGATGGTCAAACAAGAAAGTAGAAGCATTTGGGACACCATAAAAATTAGCAACTCATTTTTTCGAAGAGACATCCATATATCCAAAAGCGCATTTTTTTAATAGGGAAAAACTTAAATATCCTCCTTTCAGAAAATGTATCCTTCGCATTAGAGAAAATTTTCCATCTATGTTTCCCATAGAGATATGTAGATATATGTTTCTTGAATCGTCCCAAAAAAGGGAAGAATAAAAAACCCTTTGGGGAAAATGCATCTCCCTGTATGTTTCATTGCATTTCCCAAAAGAGATATGTGGAAAAATGTTTCATGGAGCATACTACAAGAAAAAGAGACCTTGGGAATATGGGAAACATAGAGGTACCCCCTCCCACCCTAAGGGACACATCCCCATAGAACAATGGTTTCTTCATTCATTTAGTGGCATTTCTGAGTCATCATTGGTCATTTGTTTATGAATAAAAAGTTTATCATATACTGATATGTTGAATAGTAAGCATGTGTCAAAGCCCTATAAAAAGAGGAACTTCTTCATATAGAATGAAGTTCAAGGCCTGACAATTGGGTCTAAACTTTCATAGTTGCAATATAAGCATGTGGACAACATCACATTGGAAATTCATTATAATACAGAGACCTTACAAAACCATATTTATTGATGATCATAGAGGCTTTGGTATTTCACTTGCAATGAGCATAGCATGTACTATCATCTATCAATAGGGTGCATCTATAAGACCTCATTTACAGATACTTCCAAAAGTCTGCCTTAGAAAGATTACTTTTAATTTAACAATCGAATAACTTCTCTAACAATTGTTGACTAGTGTAAAGGCATAGCTCTAAAAGAATGGATAGGTGTTGTGGGCTATATCTAACATACAGAAATCAAGAACTAAATAAGTAGGAAGTGATCTTAGCCCAAATCATGGTGTAAATTGACCAATATTAAACTTTTTCCACTTCATACCGTCACACTAGTGTGTTTGTAGCAAAAAAATTGGTACTACTGAAGGCGTAACTACGACAATGTAAAAGAAAATATCCGCAGTGAAAAATTTTCACTTTGAACCACAGATATGAACTTAAAACAAATTTTGGATAAGATACTTTTTCAAATGCTGAGAAAAATTCCAGAAATTACAATACTGATCCAACATCATTTGATGAAAATTCTATGCCTGCAATCAACTGCATTGGCTTCCCTTAATGCAAAATTCAAGGATTTGAATGTGCAGAAATTTACCTTAGAAAGACCTTGACACTTGAGTAAATCAGCAACATAAGCCTAGCCTATAGCCTTAGCTGCATGGGGAAGAATTCGAATAGGAGCACAACCTTGTTTTTTCTTGCAATAATGAATTCAACAAATTTATTTCTAGAAATCTCAGACAATGTTTCCTATCAAAACCTGATTGAAAATTTGAGTTATAAAAATCAATATAACAACTAGCATGTTTTTTCCTAGGTGTATCTCTATATTCAAGTTTACATGCAAATACTGCAATTGTATTTCTACACTTTGGACACTTCCACTCCTCAAATTTAGCAACATCTTCAAATTTTTTCCATATCTACCGCATTTACCCTTTATGTTTGCTTAGAAGACAGGTTGACAGAGCATACATGCCAGGCATATATACTTAAAATTTTAGCCAGTGGTCACAAGTGTTATCATTTTTTTCCATTGCAAGATGCAAAAATTCGATCTTATCATCATTCCAGACCATCATAACTCCTTTTTTTTTGTGGTCAAGAGATGATAAGCAGACTTTGGCTCCTTGCCATATTCAATTTCTGATTTTGCTGACATCAACATGCAAGGAGTAACACACTGTTAATAATAATAACAAAGGCTTAAAAGTCCGTATGAATTTCATCTAGGGATGAAGGGATTTGATTTTAATTTTGAGTTGGTGAAGTTGGGCTTAAATGTAATTCCTGGTGATGATTATTATGAAAAATAAATAAATATTCAATATATTTCGTTAACAATTTTGAGAACTCCTCAAAGACGATGCAATTACCAATCTGTTACATATAGAAATATAACAAGATTTTTACTTATGGACCTATGTCCTTAACCAAAGGCTATATTGAACATGTTTCCTTCCATCCAAAATAGGGAAGTACCAGTATCATAGTTTTTCATTGAAGTACCAATATCATAGATTTTCATTCCAATCAACTAGCATAGCCAAAATATGAAACATTGATCCAGGTTCCACAATTAAGCTAGTGAAAAAGTAAGAAAAACTTTCTATTATTTTAGAGTCATGGAGTCTCGGCACTCCTCTAGCTATGATACACAATTAGGCAATTGAAAATTGAGGGAAACTTTCTTTATTGTAGTGTTATTAAGTCTGGGCACTCTAGTTGATGATCTTTCTCTTTCTGCGTGTTATGTTTTTATTGTGCAGGGTTTCAAGATCAAGTTTTTTCACAGTTAAGAAATAAACCTCCAACATTCTAGAACATAACACATAGAAAATTAGAATATGATAAACCATGGAAAAGTAGAAACTAGGCGAAGGCACACTACTTGAAAGAAAGTATGAAGGTTCACACTGTGTGGGGGCATGATAATTTAAAACAAATTCGATGTTCCGAAGAATTATTCCACACTATCACCAACGTACCCTTGCAATAGAAGCAAAGCATGTAGCCTTAGTTGCATGGACGAGAATTCCAGTAGGACCACAACCTTGCTCTTTCCTGCAACAATGAATTCAACAACTTTATTTCTGGAAATCTCAGACAATGTTTCCTCTCAAAACCTAGTCGAAATATTGAGTTATAAAAAGCAACATTACAATTAACATGTTTTTTTCATAGGTGCATTTCTATATTCAATTTTACATGCAAATACTAAAATTGCAGATACTTCTGCACTTTGGACACTTCCACTCCTCAGATTTAGTAGCCTCTTCAACCTTTTCTCCATATATGCCACATTTACCGTTTATTTTTTTCTTAGAAGACAGGTTGACAGAGTATAAAGGCCAGGCATATATACTTGAAATTTTAGCTCGTGGTCACAATTGTTGTCATTTTCTGCCATTGCAAGATTCAAACATTTGATCTTATCATCATTCAAGACCATCATAACTCCTTTTTCTTGTCGTTAAGAGATTAAAATAAGAATTTGGCTCCTTGCCATATTCAATTTATGATTTCGTTGACATCAACATGCAAGGAGTAACACTCTGCTAGGATTAATAGCCAAGGATTAAAAGTTCATATGACTTTCATCTGGGTCTGAAAGGATTTGACTTTAATTTTGAGTTGGTGAAGTTGGGCTTAAATGTAATTCCTAGTGATGATTATTATAAAAATTAAATAAATATTAAATATATTTCATTACCAAATTTGAGAACTTCTCAAAACCTGATACAATTACCAATCTGTTACATATAGACATATAACAATATTTTTACTTATGGACTTATTTCCTTAACCAAAGGCTAGATTGAACATGTTTCCTTCCCTCCAAAATAGGGAAGTACAAATATCATTGTTTTTCATTGAAGTACCAATATCATAGTTTTTCATTCCAACTAGAACAACATAGCCAAACTATGAAATAATGATCCAGATTCCACTATTAAGCCAGTGAAAAATTAAGTGAAACTTTCTTTCTTGTAGAGTGATGAAGTTTAGGCACTCCTCTAGTTATGATACACAATTAGGAAAGTGAAAATTGAGGGAACCTTTCTTTCTTGCAGTGTTATAAAGTATTGGCACTCTAGTTGGTGATATTTCTCTTTCTGTGTGTTATGTTCTGATAGTGTAGGGTTTCAAGATCAAGTTTTGTAACAGTTGAAAAATAAACCTCCAACATTCTAGAACATAACACATAGAAAATTATAATCCGATAAACCATGGAAAAGTAGAAACCAGGCAAAGACACACTACTTGAAAGAAAGTATGAAGGTTCACACCGTGCGGGGGTGAGATAATTTAAGGCAGAGTCGATGTTCTGAAGAGTTCCTTCACACTATCACCGACATACCCTTGCAATAGAAGAAAATCCTATAGCCATACCTGCATGGACAAGAATTCCAGTAGGAGCACAACCTTTTCTTTTCCTGCAATAATTAATTCAAAAACTTTATTTCTAGAAATCTTAAACAATGTTTCCTATCAAAACCTGATTGAAAATTTGAGTTATACAAATAAACATAGCAATTAGCATGTTTTTTCCTTGGTGAATTGCTATATTTGAGTTTACATGCAAATACTGCAATTGCAGATACTTCTGTACTTTGGAAACTTTCACTTAAGCCACAGAGGTTACTACACATGGCCACTAATCACAAGGAAGGATACTAGTAATGGGGCTACATATAGAGCTACAACATAGAGGATTCCTTTAAGTCCTATGGATACTCACAGGAATCTAATACACAGAGAGGGGACCTAATCCACAAGGCATACTCAATCAATGGGGACTAATTGAAGAGGACTGATCAAAAGGGACTGACCATCCTCATATTTAGTAGCCTCTTCAACTTTTTCTCCATATCTGCCACATTTACCCTTTATGTTTGCTTAGAAGACAAGTTTATAGAGCATAAAGGCCAATCATATTTACCTGAAATTTCAGTCCGTGGTCACAAGTGTTGTTATTTTCTGCCATTGCAAGATGCAAAAATTTGATCTTATCTTCATTCCAAACCATCAGAACTTCTTTTGCTTGTGGTTAAGAAATGGAATTAGAATTTGGCTCCTTGCCATATTCAATTTATGAATTTGCTGACATCAACTTGCAAGGAGTAACACTTTGTTAAGATTAATAGCCAAGCCTTAAAAGTCCCTATGAATTTCATCTGGGGATGAAGGGATTTGATTTTAATTTTGAGTTGGTGAAGTTGGGCTTAAATGTAATTCCTAGTGATGATTATTATGAAAATTAAATAAATATTAAATATATTTTGTTAAAAAATTTGAGAACTTCTCAAAGATGATACAATTACCAATATATTACGTGTAGACATATAACCATCATAGATCCATCTTAACTCCGAATCTATCAGGCGCTGAGAGGGATCAAATCTCTCGAGGTGAAAACCTCTTTTTTGAGTGCAAAACTTGAGGAAAGGTTTTCACCTCGAGAGATTTGATCCCTCTGTGCGCTTGATAGATCCAGAGTTAAGATAGATCTAGGTTGGTTTCATTCGTGTGTCACCAAGGAAAATCTATCGATAATATAAGGAACATATGCTTAATTTTATCAATAATATGTAAATACATCTAATATTAACATAACAATTTTAAATATGTTAAATATGTCTAAGATTTATTGAGTCATTTTAATTTTAAATTTGATTAGTTACCTCAGTTTGTTGAGATGATAAATATTGTAAAATAACTTTAATGATGAAATGAAATTTTGTATCCAAAGTGACAATGTAATAATATTGAATGATAGAAACTGTGAATAATAAGAATGTAGTCAATTACGAATAGTCTTCATTGTGATCAATTTCAAACTATTTTCTTCTAATATTCTTATTTTCACCCATGTTAGTTTTGTCATATTTTGATATTGATTATTTGAAAAGGACAGTTCGAATCATAAACCATTTAAATATCTAGCTCGAGCTGTTGTAGTAAACATCATACCTTGTCTCTCTTGCTCTCGAATATTAATAGGTTGAATTACTATAACACAAAAATCAATGTACATTGTCAATAAATTTTTGTGCTTACACTGAAATCATTGCACACACACTATTAATCCAATGACTTTAAAATTAATGTACCATCACACATCCAATTACATCAAATTAGAAATCAACATATACACTGAAATCAATGCAACTAATGCAAGAAATCAAATAATAATATAAAACAACATTTACACTAACATCAATGCATCTAATGCAAGTAATGAAATATGATTAGAAATAAACATCTACACTTAAGTAAATGAGTCTAGTGCAAGTAGGAAAATAGGATTTAAAGCCAACATCTACATTGAAATCAATGCATCTAGTGCATGCAATCAAATAAGATTAGAAATCACCATCTACATTGAAATCAATCCATTCAGTGTAAGCAATCAAATAGAATTAAAAATAATCTACATTGAAATCAATTCATCTAGTGAAAGAAATCAAATATAACCAAAAATCAAAATCTACATTAAAATTAATGCATTGAGTGAAATCAATCAAATAGGATTAGAAATCATCATCTACACTGAAATTAATGAATTTATTGCAAGAAATCAAATAGGATTAGAAATCATCTACATTAAAATCAATCCATCTACTGTAAGTAATCAAATATCATTAGAAATCAACATCTACACCAAAATCAATTCATCTAGTGCAAGAAATCAAATAGGATTAGAAATCACCATCTGCACTGAAATTAATGCATCTACTACAGGAAAACTTCTTCCCTCTCTCCCCCATATATATCTATATATCCATCCATCTCTCCTTATTTTTCTCTTTATCTCACCCCACCATACACACTCTCTCTCACTCCATATATATCAATTTCCTTGTCCCTCCCTCCTCTCCATCTATATTTTTTTTCTCTTCACCTTACATCTATATCTATATCTAACTCTATCTCTCTATATCAACTCCAAAACATAAACTCTCTTTCTCCAATATATCTATCTATCTATCACTCCCTCCTCCTCCTCCTCTCTCTCTCTCTCTCTCTCCCTCTCTCGCTCGCTTCTATCTCTCTTCCTTCCTGCTACCCTTTCTCCCTCTCTCTCCATCTTCTTTATCACTCCCTCTCTCTCTCTCTCCACCTTTCACCCTCTATGTCTTTATTCTTACCTCTCCCTCTCTCCCTCTCCATCTTCATATCTCTTTCCCTACCTCTCTTCACTCTCTCTCTTCCTTTCTCTTCCCCCCCTCTCTATCTCTATCTTCACCTTCCAACTTTGTTACCATATGCTTCTCTCTCTCCTTCTCTCCCCCTTCTCTCCATACCTCCTTATTTGTCTCTTTATCTCGCCCCAAAACATACACACTCCCTCTTCATCTCTCCCTTGTCACTCCCCCTCTCTCTCCACTACTAAATCTCTATGTATTTATTCTTCTCTCCCTCTCTCCTCATCCAGCTCCATCTCTCAATCCCTCCCTCTCTCCCCCTCCAAATCCATATTTCTATCCCTCCCTCACTCCTCCCCTCTCTCCTCCTCTCTTTCAAGTCCCCTCTCCTTTCCTTCCTCTCTCTCCCTTTCTCTCCTACCTCCCTTTCTCTTCCCCCATCTCTCTCTCTCTCCATATCTCAATCCCTCCCTCTCTCCCCTCCAAATCCATATTTCTATCCCTCCCTCTCTCCTCCTCTTTTTCAAGTCCCCTGTCCCTTCCTTCCTCTCTCTCCCTTTCTCTCCTACCTCCCTTTCTCTTCCCCCATCTCTCTCTCTCTCTCCATCTCTCAATCCCTCCCTCTCTCCCCCTCCAAATCCATATTTATATCCCTCCCTCTCTCCTCTCTCTCTTTCAAGTCCCCTCCCTTTTCCTTCCTCTCTATCCCTTTATCTTCCCCCATCTCTTTCTCTCTCTCTCTCGCTCTCTATCCTACAATCCTCTCTCCCCCCATCACTCTCTTCCTCTCTCACCTCCTTCTATTTGACCCCCCATCTCTCTTTCTTTCTCTCTCTCTCTGTCCTCCAATCCTCTCTCTTCCCCCATCACTCTATCTCACTCTCCAACTATCTCACTATTTCTATCCCTTTATCCTTCTCTCCCCCCTTGTCTCCATCACTCCTATTTATCTTTATCCCACCCATAAGAATACACACTCTCTCTCCATCTCTCCCTTGTCACTCCCTCTCTATGTATTTCTTCTTCCTTTCCTCGCTCTGCCTCCAGCTCCATATCTCTATCCCTCCTCTCCTCCACCTCTCATCCTTTCTCTCTCTCCCTTTCTCTCCTACCTCCCTCTCCCTTCCCCATTCTTTCTCTCTCTCTCACTCTCTACCCTCCAATCCTCTCTCCTTCTCCCTCCCTCTCTCCTTATCTCTCTCCCACCTCCATCTTTATGTCTCCCTCTCCCTCTCTTACCCTTCTCTAACTCTCTCACTCTTCTCACTCTCTCTCTCTTCATTCCTCGTCTCCCTTCTCCTTCAATTTATCTCCATATCTCCCTTGTCACTCCCCCTATTTCTCCACCTCTATCATATATCATGATATATTAATATATATTACAATATAATAAATTTAATATTGGATTAATCTAAACATATTAAATTTAATAATATTAATATTTTAATATTAATGTGAGGGTTAATAATGTTTTTTTTTTGCATCGTATTAATAATAATTTGGTCCATGGTATTTGACCCTTATACTTCATATATAATTAGATCTTGATTTCTAATCATATTTGATATATTTTTATTCATTTACCTTACCTCTTTATACCTCTTTTATATTTACTTATTTACCATACCTATTTTATAAATACATTGTTTGGCCCATGGTATTTTCCCATGTTATTATGAATAATTTGTCCCATGGTATTTGGCCTATGGTATTAATAATAATTTTTCCCATAAGCTTCACCTAAATAAAACCTGTTTTTGAGTTTTTGTAAATATAAACTGGTTTATTGAGTAAATATAAAAATCGGTTTTATTTATTTACCATACCTCTAGTTTATTTATATTTTTATTCATTTACCATACCTCTACCATACCTATGGTTTATTTATATTTTTACGTATTTACCATATTTTATTTATTTACCATATCTCTTTTTTTGAGTGTTAGTAAACTGTTCATATTTTAATTTTATATTGTTTAAATTTATTTTTAATAAATTTTTAATTGTTCATTTATATGTTTATGTAAGCTATTGTTCAAGCCGACATTTTTTTTTGGGCTTCCGACATACTTACACATCGAGGTCATACTGGGCTATAGAATGCGCCTCTTGGCGCAACAAGATTTTTACTTATGGACCTATTTCCTTAACCAAAGGCTAGATTTAACATGTTTCTTTCCCTCAAAAATAGGGAAGTACCAATATCATATTTTTTCATTACAACCAAAACAGCATAGCCAAACTATGAAACAATGATCCAAATTCCGCAATTAAGCCAGTGAAAAGGTAAGAAAAACTTTATTTCTTGTAGAGTCATGAAGTTTGGGCACTCCTCTAGTTATGATACACAATTAGGAAAGTGAAAATTGTGGGAACCTTTCTTTCTTGCAGTGTTATGAAGTCTGGGCACTCTAGTTGGTGATATTTCTCTTTCTGCGTGTTATGTTCTGATACTACAGGGTTTCAAGATCAAGTTTTGTAACAGTTAAAAAATGAACCTCCAACATTCTAGAACATAATACATAGAAAAATAGAATCCAATAAACCATGGAAAAGTAGAAACCTGGAAAAGAAACGCTGCTTGAAAGAATGTATGAAGGTTCACACTGTGGGTGTGAGATAATTTAAAGCAGAGTTGATGTTCCGAAGAATTATTCAACACTATCACCAACGTACCCTTGCAACATAAGCAAAGCCTGTAGCCTTAGCTGCATGGACAAGAATTCCAGTAGGAGCACAACCTTGCTTTTTCCTGCAATAATGAACTCAACAAATTTATTTATGGAAATCTCAGACAATGTTTCCTATAAAAACCTAATTGAAAATTTGAGTTATAAAAAGCAACATAAGAATTAGCATGTTTTTTCCTAGGTACATTTCTATATTCAAGTTTACATGCAAATACTACAATTGCAAATACTTCTGCACTTTGGACACTTCCACTTAAGCCATAGAGGTTACTACAGAGGGCCACTAATCGCAGGGAAGGATACTAGTAATGGGGCTACACATAGAGCTACAACGTAGAGGATTACTTTTAGTCCTACTAATACTCACAGCACTCTAATACACAGAGATGGGACGTAATCCGCAGGGCATACTCAATCAATGGGGACTAATTGAAGAGGAATACTTAAAGGCGACTGATCATCCTCAAATTTAGTAGCCTCCTCAACTTTTTCTCCATATTGCTGCATTTACCGTTTATGTTTGCTTAGAAGACAGGTTGACAAAGATAAAGGCCAGGCATATATACTTGTAATTTTAGTTCGTGGTCACAAGTGTTGTCATTTTCTGCCATTGCAAGATGAAAACATTCGATCTTATCGTCATTCCAGAACATCAGAACTCGTTTTTCTTGTGGTTAAGAGATGAAAAGTAAAATTTGGCTCCGTTCCATATTCAATTTATGATTTCACTGAAATCAACATGCAAGGAGTAATACAGTGTTAAGATTAACAGCCAAGGCTTAAAAGTCCCTATGACTTTCATCTGGGTATGAAGGGATTTGATTTTAATTTTGAGTTGGTGAAGTTGGGGTTAAATGTAATTTCTAGCGATGATTATTATGAAAATTAAATAAATATTCAATATATTTAGTTAAAAAGTTTGAGAACTTCTCAAAGATGATACAATTACCAATATGTTATATAAAGACATATAACAAGCTTTTACTTATGGACCTATTTCATTAACCAAAGTCTAGATTGAACATGTTTCCCAATTCCCTCCAAAATAGGGAAGTACGAATATCATAGTTTTTCATTGAAGTACCAATATCATAGTTTTCCATTCCAATCAGAACAACATAGCCAAACTATAAAACAATGATCCAGATTCCACAATTAAGCCAATGAAAAAGTAAGAGAAACTTTATTTCTTGTAGAGTCATGAAGTCTGGGCACTCCTCTAGTTATGATACACAATTAGGTAAGTGAAAATTGAGGGAAAATTTCTTGCTTGTAGAGTTGCCAAGTTTAGGCACTCTAGTTGGTGATATTTCTCTTTCTGTGTGTTATTTTCTGATAGTGCAGGGTTTCAAGATCATGTTTTGTCACAGTTAAAAAATAAACCTCCAACATTCTAGAACATAACACATAGAAAAGTAGAAACAAGGCAAATACATGTTGCTTGAAAGAAAGTATGAAGGTTCACACCGTGCGGGGACAAGATAATTTAAAATAGAGTTGATTTTCCAAAGAATTCGTCCACACTATCACCAACATGCCCTTGTAACAGAAGAAAAGCCTGTAGCTTTAGCTACATGGACAAGAATTCTAATAGGAGCACAACCTTGCTTTTTCTTGCAATAATGAGTTCAACAACTTTATTTTTGGAAATATCATATGATGTTTCCTATCAAAACTTGATTGAAAATTTGAGTTATAAAAGGAAACATAAAAATTAGTATGTTTTTTCCTAGGGTCATTTCTATATTCAAGTTTACATGCAAACACTACAATTGCAGATACTTCTGCACTTTGGACACTTCCACTCCTCAGATTTAGTAGCCTCTTCAACTTTTTCTCCATATCTTCCACATTTACCATTTATGTTTGCTTAGAAGATAGGTTGACATAGCATAAAGGCCAAGCATATATAGTTGAAAATTTAGCCCGTGGTCACATGTGTTGTCATTTTCTGCCATTGCAAGATGCAAAAATTCGATCTTATCGTCATTCCTGACCATCAGAACTCCTTTTGCTTATGGTTAAGAGATGAAAATAAGAATCTCTCTCCTTTCCATATTCAATTTATGATTTCGCTGGCATCAACATGCAAGGAGTAACATCAGTTAAGATTAATATCGAAGGCTTAAAACTCCTTATGACTTTCATCTAGGGATGAAGGGATTTGATTTTAATTTTGAGTTGGTGAAGTTAGGCTTAAATTAAGTACCTAGCGATTATTATTATTAAAAATAAATAAATATTCAATATATTTCGTTAAAATTTTTGAGAACTTCTCAAAGATGATACAATTACCTATCTATTACATATAGACGTATAACAAGATTTTTACTTATGGACCTATTTCATTAACCAAAGGAAAGATTGAACATGTTTCCTTCCCTTCAAAATAGGGAAGTACCGATATCATAGTTTTTCATTGAAGTACCAATATCATAGTTTTTCATTCCAACCAGAACAGTATAGCCAAAATATGAAACAGTGATCCATATTCCACAATTAAGCCAGTGAAAAAGTAAGCGAAACTTTATTTCGGGTAGAGTCATGAAGTCTGGGCACTCCTATAGTTATGATACACAATTAGCCAAGTGAGAAATGAAGGAACCTTTCTTTCTTGTAGTGTTATGAAGTCTAGGAACTCTAGTTGGTGATCATTCTCTTTCTAAGTGTTATGTTATGATAGTGCAAGGTTTCAAAATCAAGTTTTTTCATGGTTAAAAAATAAACCTCCAACATTCTATAACATAACTCAAAGAAACGTAGAATCTGATAAACCATGGAAAAGTAGAAACTAGGAAAATACATGTTTCTTGAAAGAAAGTATGAAGGTTCACACTGCGCGGGTGCGAGATAATTTAAAACAGAGTTGATGTTCCGAAGAATTCTTCTACACTATCACCGACATACTTTTGAAACAAAAACAAAGCCTGTATCCTTAGCTGAATGGACAAGAATTCCAGTAGGAGCACAACCTTGCTTTTTCCTGCAATAATGAATTCAATAACTTTATTTCTATAAATCTCAGACAATGTTTCCTATCAAAACCTGATTGAAAATTTGAGTTAAAGAAACATAAAAATTAGCATGCTTTTTCCTAGGAGCATTTTTTATATTCATTTTACATGCAAATACTGCAATTGAAGATACTTTTTCACTTTGAAACTTCCACTCCTCAGATTTAGCAGCCTCTTCAACTTTATCTCCATATTTGTCATATTATTAGCATGTATGGAATTACTATGAATTTGAGCAGATTAATATAGCCTTAAATAAAAATTTAAACCTTTTATCCCTAAAAAAGTATATATATATATATATATATAATGTGTGTGAAATAGATAGACAAGCACATAGGTGCAATCAGGAAAGATTAACAAGTTTGTTCAGGCAAAAACTATCAAAATTATCTTTCTGAATTGCACCTGTGTGCACGAAAGGACAGAAACTAAGCAATAGCATTGTAATTGGAAGGTTTATGGATTTAAAGCACTGCGAAGTAGGTGGTATAGTAAACTAACCTTTTAAGAAAGCACTTAGGGAAAAAACTTTATGTGCACGATTTCTTTCCAACGACATTCTTTGAAGATACCATGAATTCCAAAGTGTTTTACCTGCACTGCTACAATATCAAGTGATGTGATTGGAATTCAAAATCCTTGTGAAATCCTAAAATGAGGAATTTGTATCAAGAGAGAGAGAGAGATATCCCCACACACACCTGGTGGAAAGTCTTTCCATTTTTAGAATCATAAATTCTCCCTCCAGTAACACGCACTCGTGGAGACTTTATCTTCTTCTGCTCCCCATCTGAAGCTAAAAATTTCTTTTTCGAAACACTTGCTCAAGGAGAAGGCATGTTCTCTTTGTTGTTTGCATGTAAGTCCTTATTGGGATCAAACCTAAAACCCTTTGAGTTGGCCTTTTCATCTCTTTTGTGATGATTCTTTTTGTTTGGAAGAGCTTCTTGGGGAGGAAATTTTTTATATTGTTGTGGTATGTTTGCTTAATTCATGATCTTTGTCACTTTTGAGATGATATACGGCTAATTTTTAAGGGCTTTATTTGGACTTGTCACAGTTTCACCCTCACTGCATTTCGTGCCATGATTTTCCTTAAATGGGATCCTTTTGTCCTCATCCTTTACTTCATTACCGCCATTTGTAGCACTTGCAATAGCATTGCCATTATTCAAGGTGCTATTCTATTGAACTATCTGATTATTGGGGATTTCATTTCTAGGCAAGGAAAACTCCTTCTTTGCAAGGGGAGTTGAAGGATGATCATGAATTTGTTTTCCGTTTTCTTCACCAACAGAGTTTCATGACCCAGTCTTTCTACAACTACCAATGCCTAACCAGGGACTCCTCCTTATTTTTTGAGCTAGAGAAAGGGCCATTTTTCCTCTTAACCTTTTATAAAATCCATATATAAAACCATGGATTTGATCTCCCACATTGACATAAACCGTAAAGCATGCATAGAAAATCAAGTAAAAGAAATTCCACTGCAGAAATGAGACATCTTACAAGTAAATCAAAACTGATGAATATGACAGCTAATCCACCTTGTAATGAAACATCTAAGAGTATTATCATACATATAAATTGCAAGAAAACATGTGAGCCAAAGTGAAATACAAGACAAGAGACTCCGTTACAAATAGTTACTGTGGTCGATTTTCGTGGGGTGATTTCGAAGGAGAACTATTTTTCAAAAGAAAGATACAAAGCACTGATAATATAAATGGACATATAAAGAGCTTCACCTCAATGTGAAAATGAAAATAACGGGCACAGGCAGTGAGATATAGAAAAAGAAACATCTTACCTGTTGAAGTAAATATCCGAGTGGGAAAGAGGCTTCGACTGCCACTCCCTATCTCTCTATTTCAATGTGAGAGTTGCTTCGTTGCTCGTTAAAAAAAAAAAACAGTGGGAGATAAAAAAAACACTCCTTATCTCCCTATTTCAATCTGAGAGCTGCTTTGTTGCTGGTAAAAAGAAAAAAAGAAAAAAAGAAGAAGAAGCGGGGGATGACCAAAACAAAGTGACATGTTTTTGGTGGGAGAAATGTTATTTTAACTTGTAAAAGGTCTAAAATTTAAAGGAAAACTGAATACTCCTTTCCCCATTTTTCCAAACATCATTTTTAATATTATACCCTCCAAATATCATTTTTAATATCATACTCATTCTTGTTTTGATGTATTTTGAGCACACTTCATGACTCTTGGTAAGTTTAACAATTGATTTAAAAGGAACATTCAAAAATCAATTCAATTTTATTCTAATAAATTTATTTTAAAACCATTGATGATGAATAGACAATGAGTTGTAAGTTCAACAATTGATTTAAAAGGAAGCTTCAAAAATCAATTCAATTTCATTCTAATAAATTTATTTTAAAAACGTTGATGATGAATCACATAATGAGTAGTTCAAAACCTTAAAAAATTTATGTGATTTATCCATAAGTGTTTCTAAAAAGATAAATAAATAAATTATTAAAATAAAGTTGATATAAAATAGTAAATTTAAGAGAGGTTTTTGGGTTCCATGTATTTTTAACCCACGGTTTTGCTCATGGTATTCCACCTTCCCAACAAGGGTGAATTAATTCGATCGTAGGTCCTAGCTAGACTTGCTCTCATTTCGAATGGCTAATCCCAACAGGTTTTAAGGACTGCTATATTAAGGATTAGGGGAATAATGAGTTTTTGGTTAAGGGATTAGGGATTAGGGAAGGGAATATGAGCTTAGGGGTTAGAGATTTAGGTTTAGGGGAATAATGAGTTAGTGGTTAAGGGATTGGGGATTGGAGGCTTAGGGGTTAGGGGTGTCGTAGTTCCTAGAGACAGCCTAGAGTTGTGATAGACCAGTGCCTAGGACATCTTAGCATAGCGAGGAGCATATAATGTAATGTAAGAAGTTGTCAGCCTCAGCTCACATGCTATCTCCTGTAAACAGGGAAAATGAAATAGAATGGGACCAAACTCTCAGAAACTGACACAGGAGAAATATGCTGCAGGGTCAAGATGCAGAAATCTGATACAGAAGCAACAGACAATTCCGAGACAGTTTTCTGTAAACAGGGCCGATTCAGAAATACTTCACAGACATAAATTATCAGAAAGTGTATGTAGTGAAAGAAATATGAAGGAGATATTAGTTAGCCTTGAACTGATACCCAGATATACAATACCACCATGCATGGGCTTACCAATCTAAGAATCCATACATGATAATAGCATTTTAAAAGCATCCTCTCAAAACAACTAATATAACAGAACTATGGTTAAGATGAATAATGGAACAGAATATCATGCATGAGCCATATTTAAAGCGCTTGACTGATCCGAGTATGGACATCAACTTGGATGAATCCTTACCATAAATTAGTGAGCCACTCGCATTCCAAAGCATGATACAGGAAAGATGGATGAGATGAAATGATATATTAAATAACATATAAAAGAGAGTTACAGACTGTGAAATACCAAAGACCAGAATCCTCTTTGACAGATAGAACTCCTCCTCACTGGGACCCTATGGGCTCTGAGCCTTCATACAAAATTTCTACAAAATGTATACAAAATGCCTTTCACTGCATAATTTTCTTATAAAAATCTGGAACCCTTACAATGTGTTTCTTCATGGTTTTTATGGAAGAAACAAAAACCTAGTAAAAGAGGTAGGTGCTGAACATTTAATTGTATCATTAAAACAAACTGGTGGAGAAGTGCTCGCCCATACTGCTTGATGGTGCTGTGATGTTTGTACTATGTTGCCTGACTTCTGAAGTTAATGCACTGGGTGAAAATTTCTTCAGGATCATGATATAGGAATAACCATACCATCATTTTGTCCTTTCCTGAAGGAAAATTCAGCTGAAATAAGACCTGGAGGGTATTGTTGTTTGTGCATCATACCCTTTGACGGCTAGACCCCGAATTAGGATTGAAGATCTTCAATATTGAACACTTAATTCTTGGATCTGCCACTGATACTCTTTGTCGCAACATTAATGTCTTCACCTGCAAAAATCTGTGCTTTGAATAACTCTGGAGGGTTTGATAGATTTTAGCCCTACCTCTTTTAATGAAAGACATGTCGTAATAGCTTCCCAAATCCTTTTTCCATAATTTTTGCCTCTGAAAAATTATCCTTTGACGCGGCCTCTATCACAGCAATTGAGACTATGAATCATAATATTTCCTCTCGGCTGTAACCCTACAAAATCTACAAACTTTGTTAAGAAAACAAAGGCATGGGAGGGTGGATGCAGTGGAGATGATTGTGTAGCACAGCGACATGATGAAATGGCAGAACATGGAGTGTGGCGACAAAAGCTACAGTGGAACAATGCTGAATAGCCGGGCGGATAATTTTGACCAGAAACATTAAACTTAGCTTGTGGACGAGACATATAAGGGGCGGAGGTAGAAATGCGAAGCACACGTGGTAAGGGTGACATGGAGGAAGACCTGGTCAACCGTTGGTCATGCAAATGATCTGGACCATACAATCTCAAACAAGATCAATGGTTAACACTGCATCGGAGGGCCATGAGACGGTGGGCCAGGAGTACGATGGGCTTGGAATAAACATCGTGCAGCTCCGGAGCACGGTGACTGTCGGATGAAAGCTCCCAGATCAGACGGAGGTGATGAATATCGCTGCGCATATTTGTCCGAATGATAATGCGTGATGGAGAGCGGTATTGGGGCCGTACGCAGGGACGCGTGGCGGGCATTGAATGGAATCGCTGGCCCATGGAGAATTACTGCCTACCGCCGAAAGGTGGTGCGATATAAACCGCTAGTTTTGGAGCAGTTTTTGGAGCGTGGGGACCACCAAGGATAGATAGACTGTGGACCATTGATTTCATCATTTGATCAGACGACCGGTGGGTGGGTTATGGGTACAGAAAAAATGAATGATTGGCGTTCGATATATGGAGATCGACGACTCGGAGAATGCTAGATATTTGTTTGATTAAGCGCCTATAGAGTTTAGCGCTCGGTCGAGTGCCTAGGTTATATGGAGAAAAAACTTGAAGGGCTCGAGACCTAAAGGGGTTGGGCCTTTTTATACTTTTGGATTTGATTTTGCAACCCTTTTTATGTAATTTTGAGGCTGAGAGAAGGCAACGATAGGTGGATACTTAGTTTTTCAGGCCCAAACATAGACTTTTAAGGCTAAAGGAGAGGATTTCGAATGGTTTTATGGGGCTGCCTGACAAAATTTTTAGAAATGGGGGGGCTAATATGATCAACATCGGCTCCAATTGGGGATAGCACGTTCATTCATGGACGTGTCGAGAACTCGCAGACCTTCTAATCATCTTGTATGCAGACTCTGCTCTTCAGCACCTTCATTTTTCACTTTATAATTCATCACAACACCCACATTATTCAAACTAAAACAAAAAGGAAACTATCATACAATATATTACATCAGGCTGCCTGTCCTGAATCAGAACTGAAAGTAGGGCTTGAGAAATTGACCATTTACAGGGGCATCCAGCAAGTCGCCTTGTAAATTCTCCAACCTGAAATTATTACTGCCCCCCTGTTCCAAAATTTTGAAAGGACCAAACCAGAGGGGGTCGATTTTGCCATGTTTACCTTTCTCAGCTCTCCGGATATCCCACCTGAGTACCAAATCACCAATCTGCAGATTCCTGTCTTTTGCGTTCTAATAAAAAATTTTCTTCATTTTCTCTTGATATTCTATCAATCTCTGATTCACCTGGCCCCATGTTTCCTCTAATTCCACCAATTGATTGATTCTCCTGATCATGTCATCAGGTTCCTCCTGGCTTTCTTGCATGAAGCGGGCCACTGGTAAAGCCAACTATGTAGGAAAAACTATTGCTCATCCATATACCAATTCATAAGGAGATTTCCCAGTTGCCCTCTTACTGGTGATTCTATTAGCCCATAGAGAAAATTTCAGTTGGGAATCCCAATTATTTTGGTTTTCATTGATAGTCTTCTTCAAGGCCCTCACTAGAGTTTTATTTGAAGACTCTGCTAATCCATTTCCCTGTGGATAGTAAGTTGTGGAGTGACTGAGTGTGATATTGTATTGTTGGCAGAAATTCATAAACTTTGCAGACTTGAAGGCCTGTGCATTATCAGTCACTATCCTCGCAGGACAGCCAAACCTAGATATGATGTTTTCCTCCATGAATTTTATGATCACAGTATCTATAGCATTCCTTGCAAGTATGGCTTCCACCCATTTATTGAAATAATCAGTGGCTGTTAATATCCATTTATGTTATCCACTTGATGGGGGATGTATCTCACCTATAAAATCAATACCCCATTATTTGAATTGTTCATCCACATGCACTGGAATCAGGGGAAATGGTGCAGATTTCTATCTCTCAGCAAATTTTTGACATTGATCACATGCTCTCACCTTGGTAAAAACATCCCCAAAAATCTTTGGCCAATAGAAGCCAGCTTTCAGAATTTTATGAGCTGTGGCCCTCCAGCTGTAATGACCTCCACAGATCCCTTCATGAAATTCTGTTATAATACTCTCTACTTCATTTTCTGTGAGGCACAGGAGTAAGATACCTGAGGGATCTCGCCAGTATAGTCGGCCATTGGCAACTATATACTTCTGTGATTTCAACCGTAATGCTCTGTATTTAGTTTTGTCACAACTTGGAGGGCAGCTGAGTGTGAGGAGATATTCTACTATCTCTTTGTACCACGGACTGGTGAGGTACTTTACATGTGTTTCTGGAGTAGCTACTCCAATTCCATGTCTTTATTCTTTCTCTTCAGATTCCTGCCCTGATATAGTGGACAGATTTATGCCCAGGGCTTGATAGTTTGATTCAGATAAAATTTTGGCAAGCCCTTGTCCCTTAATTAGCTTAGTAGGGCGGAGGTCCAGGTCATACTCCTGTATTTTGGCAATCCACCTTCCCCTTTTTCCTTCACTATCCCCCTGAATAAGGATGTCTTTTACAGCAAATGCAGGCACGAATGCAGTGATGTGGGACTGTAAGATATATACACGGAATTATTTGAGAGATTTTACTAGGGCATATGCTTGCTTATCCAAAATGTTATACTTTAATTCTGCATCCCGGAGCACCTGACTGAAAAAGGCAATAGGCTGCTCATATCCTTCCTCATTTTTCTGTAATAAAACTCCTACTATTGTATGAGGTGATGCAAAAGAGAAAATCATAAAAGGTTTATCATAATCTAGTCCAGCCAGTACAGGGGCTTCTACAAAAGCATTCTTTATCCTGGTAAATGCCTCCCGTGACTCTTGTGACCACTTTACCTCATTATTCTTCTTCATCATATCTATTATATGCCTAACTATCTCTGCATAGTTAGGGATAAACCTTCTCAAGAAATTTATGCACCCAAGGAATATTTGTACCTCTTTCTTATTTCTGGGAAAAGCAATACTGTTTATAACCTCTACCCTCTTAGGGTCTATCTTCACCCCATCCTTAGTCACGATATGGCCCAAAAGCTTTCCCTCTTCTAATGCAAATAAATACTTCTGAGGATTCAGAGAGAGACCATACCTTCTGCATTTCTCAAAAGTTCTCCGCAGATGTTCAATGTGCTCAACATCGTTCTTGGAAAATATAGTGATATCATCGAGGTAGACTACCAATAACTTGTCTTGCTCCCCAAAAAAAGAAATATCCATTGCCCTCTGAAACGTGGCCCCTGCATTAATCAATCCAAAAGGCATCCTGGCATACATAAATGTACCCCATGGTGTGGTGAAAGAAGTCTTCTTTTGATCCTTTGGAAGTACATCCACCTGATTATAACCAGAGAATCCATCCATCATTGACATTCTGGTAGATCCAACCACCTTCTGTAGGATGTAATCCATTTTGGGAAGTGGATAATTATCCTTTAAGGATTCTCTGTTTAGATTTCTGAAATCCACACACAGCCTTATTTCTCCATTCTTCTTTCGTACAGGGACAAGGTTTTCCACCCATTCAGAGTACCTTAATGGCACAATTATTTTTTCCTTTAGTAGCTTCTTGATTTCTTTCTCAATAGAAGGGAGCAGCAGGGGATTGATTTGTCTGAGCTTCTGCTTACGGGGCTTTGTATCTGCCTTCAATGGAATTTTGTGCTGCATAATACTGATATCAAAAGTTTTCAAGTCTTGATAGGACCATGCAAACACATCTTTGTAAGACTGGAATAATTTCTGATATATATTTTTATATTCTTCAGGGACTTTCTTGGACAGTTTAACAATTTTGGGTTCAGCCTCAGTACCCAAATTCAGGTCTTCCACCTGATTTTCTTCTACCACTTTTCTTGGCTGTAGTGGGACATCATTCTTATCAAATAATCTTTCTAGAGGTACCAGCCCTCTAGGTATTATGTTTCCCTTTAACTGCAACACTTTATTACCTGCCATTTTCTCCTCCCAATTTCTTTCTGGAGTGTCTTTAGGCTCAACCTCTTCTTCATCATCAATCTCCATATTGGAGAATTCTCCCATTGTTTCCAGGAATCTCTTCATCTGTTCTTCATCCTCAAATACCTGCCAGTGTTTGATATTGTCTGGGATTGAAGGCCGATAACGCACCTCAACTTCATATCTTAAAAGAGGGTTCTGAGGTGGTCGAAATGTACTAGCAGCCACAGCTAGGGAATCATCCATCCTATTCTGTTATCGGGGCATGAACTAGATATTGAATGCCAGGAAGAAATTTTCTATCATGTCCCAAACTTCATTCCTATAAGCCCTCGGCCTAGGATGTTTGGTCTGACACTGATTCCTAACTTGTCTGACTGTTAGTTTTGAGACTTCGAAAACCTTTAAACTTTGTATACCCATGCTCCTGGCTATCTGTAATCCCAACAGAAGTGCTTCATATTCAGCCACATTATTGGTGGCTTCATATTCTAATTTGAAAGACAGTGGGATCCATCTTCCTGCAGGGGAAATTAATAACACTCCAGCTCCATTTCCTTCTTTTGAATTTGCTCCATCAAATTGGAATGTTCATATTCCCGCTTCCATATTTCCTAAGGGATGCTCACTCTTGATCTGGCAGAAGGATGGTTCATGTGCATAATCTTGATCTTCTTCCAGCATCAAGTATGAAAAATCTTCTTCCTTACTGTAAACTGGTGAATTTACAGAATTCTCAGCCTTAGTCACCATCTTGAAAAATCTAGTCTCCCTATACAGTTTCCTCTCTTGGCCACCAAAAACTGGGATAGTGGCATATGTTAAATCCATTTTAATTGATCCACCAATTTTTGTTCCCTAGGACCTAGACAAAAACATACCAAAACGAGCTAGAATGTCAGCTACCACTATGTCCATCACCACGCTTTTTGCTGGGATTTGGGCCAAATTGACCACAAAATCCTTGATCATCCCTAAGCATTTGACTCTTTTGGAATCAAATGAATAGAGGTCTTTATATGGACGTGTGATTTGTAAACCCAGTTGTTCCATGACTGATAGAGGCATAATATTATGACAAGCTCCAGAATCTAACATGCAGTTATGTAGTAGAAGGTCATGGATTACTAGAGACACATAGAAGGGAGGAGTAGAGGGCTCTATCACCTCAAAATTTGGGCCAAAAGCTACCATGGGTCTCTCTTCTTGGAGGTTGAGACTATCTGGGATGGTTGGCACTTCTGGAGGGAGCATGAAATATGTGACTTGAGATTGATATGCTGGCTGTTTCAACAGTTCAGTTAAAGGGACTGAGATTTTTACCTTTTCTAGTTCTTTTTGCAGAATGAAAGCAGGAAGGGACTTTTCTATCACAACCTCTTTCAACTCTTTATTTTCAATTGGGGGTTGGGCTTCTTTTGACACAGATTTGACATTAGGAGAAGTGACTACTTTTGAGGAAGAAGGAATTGGATCATTAGACTGCAAAGGTTTGTTTAGAGGTTTCTTACCTTTTTCTGCAACTTTCTGCATTGTAGACTCCTCTTGAGCAGGTGCTTCCTTCTGGGGTAGTCCCTCTTCTTCCTACTCTTTGGTACGGGTCCTCTTCCTAGAAGATCTGAAATCATATCTTGTATTAAAATGTGCTTGCATGAAATCATCAAACTGTTTACAATAATGATCAAATTCTTCTTCCTCTGTGTCTCTGGTCTTTTCTTCTTTCTGCAATGAGCACCTAGCTTCGTCATTCCCTTGCAAAGGGAATTCTTCCCCATCACTATTTGAAAAGGCAAGATTTGCATCCTCCAGCCTATAGGCGGCATCTTCAGTAGAGTCATCTACTGGACCTTCCAGGTACAACGGGTGTGGCACTTGATCCTGTTGCTCCTTTGCTTCCCTTGGAAATATTTGCAAAGGTGGTTTCCTATATTGAGGATTGTAACCTCTGTTTGGAGCATTCTGGAAATTTCTAAAGGCTGAATTCTTGGCTTCCAATTCAAGCTTAACCATTTTCTTAATCCATTTGCTCATTTCTTCCATTTTTTCTGAGTCTCTATCTTGGTTAGAAGTAGACACCTCTTCTTTACCCCTTCTTCTGGAATCTTGTTCTGATTTTCCTTTTAATTTACCGGTGGAGGCAAAGTTTTCTTCCAACTCTAGTGCATCTGCCTGAGCATCATCCAGAGTAGCAGGCTTTCTTTCTCTGAGAGAGAAACCAAATTCTGAATCAAAGGCTGCTACAAAAACAACTTTAGCAGCAGTTTGATGGGGTCTCATATCAGCAGGGAGACTCAGATACAATTTATTGAATCTCTTGATAAAATCTAACACTCCCTCATTGTGTCTTTTCTTTAGTGTATTAAACTCAATAAGACAATTTCGATGATATTTATTTTCTCCCCATTTCCTGAGAAAAGTGTCCTCCATGTCATCCCAAGTGGTAATAGAATGGCCAGCCAAGGTTTTGAACCATTTTCGAGCTTCACCATCTAGAGATTGTACAAACAGTCTTAAAACCACATCTAGATGTTCAACATTAAAGTTCTCTGCAAAGGAGAAAAAAGTCTCAAGATGTTTCTGAGCATCAATCTCATTTTCTCCATTGAATCTGGGCAGGATCTTTAGATAATCTTCGGGCATATCATTTAACACTTGAGGTAATGCCAGGGGAGCATATTTATTCATCAAAAAGGTCGGAACATTAGCCATTGGAGGAGGTAGTGCAATAGTTTGGTGAGTCAGAGGAGGAAGAGCACGAAGTGGAGTATGAACAACAATAGGAATATACTCAACTGCTGCTTGAGGGGTTGAGGGGAACAAAGGTCTATTAACAGTAGATACTTCGGTTACTTCCTTGACCTCTTCAACCTCAGGAGTAGGATGAAGACTATTTTTATTTCTGATACCCTCTCTGGGTGGACTGTCTAAGTAATAGTAATCGGTATCTCCCATAGTGGAGTCGGGATTTTGCAACTGAGAATCTTGATAGGAAGAGGATGGAAAGTCTTCTGTGGACACTTCAAGAATTTGGGAACGGGCTGATTTCCTCTCCCTCCAATTTCTTCTTTGTATAACCTGGTCAGGGTCAAATGCTGAAGGTGTCTTTGGCTTAGATGAATCTAACCTCAGGTGTGGCTTACGAGGAGCCAGGACTGCAAATAGATTTATCAAATAACAAATATGGAGTCGCCAAGGTGAGGGATATACAACTCTCAACTCTCTGTGCTCACCTACTTAGAGAGTGAATATGATTTTTTCGAGGCCCAGGGATTCTGATTTTCTTAAATTTGTCCCCAGCAACAGCGCCAAAAAGATGTTGTAGCTCCTAGAGACAGCCTAGAGTTGTCATAGACCAGTGCCTAGGACATCTTAGCATAGCAAGGAGCATATAATGTAATGTAAGAAGTTGTCAGCCTCAGCTCACATGCTATCTCCTGTAAACAGGGAAAAGAAACAGAATGGGACCAAACTCTCAGAAACTGACACAGGAGAAAGATACTGCAGAGGCAAGATGTAGAACTCTGATACAAAAGCAACAGACAATTCAGAGATAGTTTACTGTAAAGCGGGTCGACTCAGAAATACTTCACAGACATAAATTATCAGAAAGTGTATGTAGTGAAAGAAATATGAAGGAGATATTAGTTAGCCTTGAACTGATACCCAGATATACAATACCACCATGCATGGGCTTACCAATCTAAGAATCCATACATGATAATAGCATTTTAAAATCATCCTCTCAAAACAAATAATATAGCATAACTATGGTTAAGATGAATAATGGAACAGAATATCATGCATGAGCCATATTTAAAGCACTTGACCGATCTGAGTTTGGGAATCAACTTGGATGAATCCTTACCATAAATCAGTGAGCCACTCGCATTCCAAAACATGATACAGGAAAGATGGATGAGATGAAATGATATATTAAATAACATATAAAAGAGAGTTACAGACTGTGAAATACCAAAGACTAGAATCCTCCTTGACAGATAGAAATCCTCCTCACTGAGACCCTATGGGCTCTAAGCCTTCATACAAAAGTTCTACAAAATGTATACAAAATTCCTTTCACTGCATAATTTTCTAATAAAAATCTGGAACCCTTACAATGCGTTTCTTCATGGTTTTTATGGAAGAAACAAAAACCTAGTAAAAGAGGTAGGTGATGAACATTTAATTGTATCATTAAAACAAACTAGTGGAGAAGTGCTCACCCATACTGCTTGACGGTGCTATGTTGTTTGTACTATGCTGCCTGACTTCTGAAGTTAATGCACTGGGTGAAAATTTCTTCAGGAGCACGATATAGGAATAACCATACCATCATTCTGTCCTTTCCTGAAGGAAAATTCGGCTGAAATAAGACCTGGAGGGTATTATTGTTTGTGCACTGTACCCTTTGACGGCTAGACCCTGAATTAGGATTGAAGATCTTCAATATTGAACACTGAATTCCTGGATCTGCCAATGATACTCTTTGTCCCAACATTAATGTCTTCACCTGCAAAAATATGTGCTTTGAATAACTCCGGAGGGTTTGATAGATTTTAGCCCTACCTCTTTTAATGAAAGTCATGTCATAACGGCTTCCCAAATCCTTTTTCCATAAATTTTGCCTCTGAAAAATTATCCTTTGACGCGGCCTCTATCACAGCGATTGAGACTATGAATCATAATAGTTCCTCTCAGCTATAACCCTGCAAAATCTACAAAATTTGTTAAGAAAACAAAGGCACGGGAGGGTGGATGCAGTGGAGATGACTGTGTAGCATAGCGACGTGATGAAATGGCAGAACATGGAGGGTGGCGACGAAAGCTACAGTGGAATGATGGTGAATAGCCGGGTGGATAATTTTGACCAGAAACATTAAAATTAGCTTGTGGACGAGACATATAAGGGGTGGAGGTAGAAATGCGAAGCACATGTGGTAAGGGTGACGTGGAGGAAGACCTGGTCAACCGCTGGTCATGCAAATGATCTGGACCATACAATCTCAAACAAGATGAACGGTTAAAACTGTGTCGGAGGGCCATGAGACGGTGGGCCAGGAGTACGATGGACTTGGACTAAACATCGTGTAGCTCCGAAGCACGGTGACCATCGGATGAAAGCTTCCAGATCGGACGAAGGTGATGAATATCGCTGCGCATCTTTGTCTGAATGATAATCCGCGATGGAGAGTGGTATTGGGGCCGTACGCAGGGACGCGTGGTGGGCGTTGAATGGAATCGCTGGCCCGTGGAGAATTACCGCCTACCGCCGAAAGGCGGTGCGATATAAACCGTTGGTTTTGGAGTAGTGTTTGGAGCGTGGGGTCCACCAAGGATAGATAGACCACGGACCGTTGATTTCATCATTTGATCGGATGGCAGGTAGGTGGGTTATGGGTACGGCATAAATGAATGATCGTCGTTCGATCTATGGAGATCGACAGCTTGGAGAACGCCCGATATTTTTTTTATTAAACACCTATAGAGCTTAGCGCTCGATCGAGCGCCTGGGTTATATGAAGCGAAAAATTGAGGGGCTCAAGACCGAAAGGGGCTGGGCCTTTTTATACTTTCGGATTTGATTTTGTGACCTTTTTTATGTAATTTCGAGGCCGAGAGAAGGCAACGATAGGTGGATACTGAGTTTTTCAGGCCCAAACATGGACTTTAAAGGCTAAAGGAGAGGATTTCGAATGGTTTTATGGGGCTACCTGACAAAATTTTTAGAAAGGGGGGGGCTAATATGATCAACAACGGGAATAATGGGTTAGTGGTTAAGGGATTAGGGATTGGGGTTAGGGGAATAATGAGTTAGTGGTTAAGGGTTTATGGATTGGGGGGTTAGGGGTTAGGGGATTTGGAGTCATTTAGGGGTTAGGGGAATAATGAGTTAGTGGTTAAGGGATTAGGGATTGGGGGCTCAGGGGCTTGGGGTCTCAAGGGCTTGGGGATTTAGTCACAGTTAGGGGTTAGGTGAATAATGACTTAGTGGTTAAGGGATTAGGGATTAGGGATTAGGTGCTTATGGGTTAGGGGATTTAGCAGTTAAGGATTTTAAGGGTTAGGGGTGAGGGGTTAATGGGTTATGGGTTAAGCATTAACGGTTTAGGTCTTTAGGGGCTAACGTGTTAGTGGTTTAGGGTTTAAGGGTTTAGAGGTTTATGGTTTAGGGGGTTAAATGGGTTAGGGTTTTAGGGGGTTAAATGGGTTAGGGTTTGGGAATTAAGGGTTAAGGGGTTAGATGTTTAGGGTTTAGGGGGTTAAATGGGTTAGGGGTTTAGAGGTTTAGGGGGTGAGGGGATTCAGAAGTTAAGGATTTTAGGGGTTAGGGGTTGTTATGGGTTAATGGGGTTAGGGTTTAGGGGGTTAAATGGGTTAGGTTTTTATGGGTATAGGGGGTTAAATGGGTTAAGGGTTGGGAATTAGGGGTTAAAGGGTTAGGGGTTAAGGGTTAGAGATTTAGGGGGTAGGGGGTTAAATGGTTAGGGGTTTAGAGGTTTAGGGGGTTAGGGGATTTAGCAGTTAAGGATTTTAGGGGTTAGGGGTTAGGGGTTAAGGGGTTAAGGGGTTAGAGTTTTAGGGTTTAGGGGGGTAAATGGGTTAGTGTTTTAAAGGTTTAGGGGGTTCAGGGATTTAGCAGTTAAGGATTTTAGAGGTTAGGGGTTAATGGGGTTAGGGTTTAGGGGGTTAAATGGGTTAGGGTTTTAGGGTTTTACGGGGTTAAATGGGTTAGGGGTCAGGAATTAGGGTTTAAGGGGTTAAGGGGTTAAATGGGTTACGGGTTTAGGAGTATAGGGAGTTAAATGGGTTAGGGGTTGGGAATTAGGGTTTAAGGTGTTAGGGGTTAAGGGGTTAGAGGTTTAGGGTTTAGGGGGTTAAATGGGTTAGGGGTTTAGAGGTTTAGGGGATTAAGGGATTTAGAAGGTAAGGGTTTTAGGGGTTAGGGGTTAATGGGGTTAGGCATTAGGGGGTTAAATGGGTTAGGGGTCAGGAATTAGGGTTTAAGGGGTTAGGGGTTAAGGGTTTAAATTTTTAGGGTTTTAGGGGGTTTAATAAGTTATGGGTTTAGGGGTTTAGGGGGTTAAATGGGCTAGGGGTTAAGGTTTTAGGGGTTAAGGGTTTACATGGTTAGGGTTTATGGGTTTAGAGGTTTAGGGGGGTAAATGGGTTATGGGTTTAGGGGTATAGGGGGTTAAAAGTGTTAAGGGTTGGGAATTAGGGTTTACGGGGTTAGGGGTTAAGGGGTTAGAGGTTTAGGTGTTTAGGGGTTTAAATGGGTTAAGGGTTTGGAATTAGGATTTGAAGGGTTAGGGGTTAAGGGGTTAGAGGTTTAGGTTTTAGGGGGTTAAATTACTTAGGGTTGATTTAGAGGTATAGGGGTTAGGGGATTTAGTAGTTAAGGATTTTATGGTTTAGGGGTTAGGGTTTAATGGGGTTAGGGTGTAGGGGGTTAAATGGGTTAGGGTTTTAGGGGGTTAAATTAGTTAGAAGTTGGAAATTAGGGTTTAAGGGGTTAGGGGTTTAGAGATTTAAGGGATTAGGGGATTTAGCAGTTAAGGATTTTCGGGGTTAGGGGTTATTTTCCATAGTTTACATGATACTTTGGGTTACATTAGCTATGACTTTAACAATAAATTTCCCCAATTTTTCTCAATTTTTTTAATCTCGCCACGCGGTGTCGCTCTTGCGACCCTGATGTGGTATGTTGAAATGAATGTGTATTATTTTCAAAAGTTTTCCTTGCATGTTTACGGACTATTATTGGCTATAACATTGGAATTTTCTAAGAATATTATAATTAACATTCAAACATGATGCAAATGTTGCATGGGACACAATGGCACAGAAGTATCAGTGTTCCAATCTATGAACATTGACCATTGCACCAATACTGTAAGGCACCATAGTGTTGTTTGAATAGTGTGCAGATATTTCTCAAAAAAATGTTCGAGTATGGGCAAAGCTTGATTGTGTGGACTCTTGATAGATTAAATGAGAAGCTACAAGTGAGAAGGCTTTAGGTACTTAGAATTCAAAGGAGATTACCTTGTCCTTTTCTATACCACCAAAAAAATGGTAGACTTAATAAATATCTCAAGGCAAAGGGAGTATAAAATTTATAACAAACAAAGCCCAATCAAGAAAAGAGTTGGAAAGGACAAAGGACCAACATTGGCGTAAGATTCTGAATTCTTACCTAAGGATAACTTGAACTTAAAAGAACATATGCTAATCTACACATCTCTATATTTTCTACAAATATGTAGCCTTTTGACCAAATCATCCTCACAAAAAGAACAAGCCAAAAATTACATTTTATGCTAGAAACTTGATTGGTCTCATTGACTATTCAATGCATTTACTTGATTTTTGGATGCCTAATGGATATCCCCCATCCAAATTAAACATAACAAACCTTCAACTATACATATCTTCAATAAATTCCTCCAACCCACACTTAACCCAACATATCACTCATTTAGACAACAATATTTGCATTGCACTATTAACAATAGGTGAATTAGGATTTAACACTTATCTAATTTCTCATTGTGCATGATTTCACATAAATTCATTCTAGAGATACTTACAAACACAACCCTATCTGAATATTTCATAATAAATAAATCTATAGCCTTGTTTTTCATGCTATGAATTATGCATCAATTTCTCATCATGTATGAGTTCACAAACATTCATTTCTAGAGATACTTATGAACACAACCCTATCTGAGTATTTCATAATGCATAAATCCATTGCCTTGTTATTCATAATATGAATAATGCATCTCATTTCTGCCAGAGAAAAAAAAATGTTTAGAGTGCATCCATGGCATAATAACTGGAAATTAGTATAGGAGTTCAATACCTTGACTAGCATGCACACATTGCAAGATTTATCGGAAGTAATGGGCATAAAATGCATGAAATAGTGGGTTTATAAATTATGTTTTCTTCAAATAAAAAGACAGCCAAGCATAGATATTGTGTACTTGTGCAACAATTTAAGGTGTTAAATCTTAAAACTATCTTGTATGTTTTTTAATTTTCTCATTAAATAAATACAAAATCAATATTCTCTGAATTTAATAAAATGCTAAAGTAGAGTTGAACAATGTAGATCTAATGAATATGCAGATATTTCGTTTTTTTTTTGGGGGGTGGGGGTGTTGATTGAAATATGGCTCCAACATAAAAATAGTATACAAATATCTTAATTCAATGGAAGAACTCAAAAATACAATTAGATGATTGCTTTTGGGGTTGTCCCAAAAATATACAACAGCCAATTCTGCACACTTTCAAAACAAAAATGTAAGTCTTCCAACACAATTCAACCGAATAGGATCATCAAGTTATATAAACAAATGAGCTTTCTAATGTTCTATTGGAAAAGGCTACTAGCCACGCCATATTTAAATCTTTTATTTTATCAGTATCATATCTTGATCTAAAGTCTTAAAATTTTGGCCAAAAATGATAATGAAATAGATATAAAAGATGATTACAACACACACGATAGGCTAGAAAAGGGTAAAAGAAAAAAACAACAGCAACAACAACAACATTGCCAAAATATGGTAAATTTTGAACACTTCCATGTGAAACAAGGCATTGGACATTACCCAAAACCTACCGCGAAGAAAGAAAATATGAATTCCATAATAGGGTAGTAATAAAAGACAAAACATTCCCACTCTAGACATAAATAATCACTTTTAGTTGAATTCACAATTTTAAAATTAAGAAAAAAAAAAGGGACCATATATACTATTGGTTGGTTTCAAAAGGACGTTCAAAGAAAACAAAACAATACATTCGTGTTTATGCATATATATAACGTAAAACCTAAAAGGTCCAATGGTACACATCTTAACACAAAAATAGCAGAGAGAGGAGGTTTATGTAACTTACAGCCAAAACATATGCGAAGTTTTGGGAAAAGAAGAATTTCAGCATAATAGAGTATTTAATTTGATAACTAGTGCCAATGAGAGTTTGGTTCATTGGTGAAGTCAAAATATTGTATACCCATCTATCGGTGGTTCCATGCTTCTTGTGGTATATGCCCTAATCCAATGGGATGCTAAAAATAAAGAGAACGTCGGTTCTGTCAAGTCTCTTGTTTGTGAAGTAGATTAAATACTGCTCAAATCCGGGACCTGACCTAAATGAATTGCATGTTATGCAATGCATCTCAATATGTCCAGGTGGTATCCACTTCATGTTAATAGGTTTTTCCCATACAAAAGAACAAAAAATTAATAAACCCCTAAATCAATCAAATTAACACATCATAGACTGAAGGGATGGATTGTGAAGGATAAATAATGCATACCTATAGGGCCATGTTTGTAGCGGTAGATGGGGCCATAAGGAAAACCCTTGTCATTTTTATAACACCTGCACTCGAGACACCCCACATTACCTCCCTTTTGATGTTGTTGTTGAAACCCTAACCCTTCAAAATGGGTGGAATGGTTCCCATTTTCATACGACACCCCTCCATATGACCCTCCTTTTTATGACCCTCTTGAGCCTCCTCTGTATTTCCCTATGCCCATCGTAGATGGCTATCCTCCCTTGGGTGACCCTGGAATAACCTCGTTAGCCCCGAGGTTAGGGTTGAGGGTAGGGTTAGGGTTAGCCCTTCTTTCATTGGGATTAAACCCATGACCTTGGTTGCGGTTAGGTCCAGAGTGATAATTAATTCCAGAATTGAGATTCATGCCAGGATTCATATTCATGTTTCTAGTGAACAAGGATGAGTTCCAGGGCATACGATTAGCACCATTTGTGTCATAAACGTGGGATTTCTTCAACATGGGCTCGAAGGTCTCCATCTATACAACTTGTCAAAGATAGGCGAGATTCAAACCTTGGTTGCGACTTTCATCGTTCAACAAACAAACACTAACTGAGTTTGAGTGAAAATGATCATTAGAGTAAAGTAGATACCCACATATTATGATGATAAGGGAATGGATAGAGGGTTTCTCAATTGATATAAAAATGAGGTAAAAAGCCAAAAATTGCTAAAATAATAACAAGTCTAATCGACTGTCAATAAAATGAATTAGCGTAGTAGAGAAACCGAGGTAACGAGGAGAATTAATTTATAGAACTAGGGTTATCTCTTCCCACATTTGCATGGGTGACTGTCTATCTATTCATATATAGCTTGAGTGATGTTGTATCTATATATAGCTGGAGTGACGTGGCTACTTACACGTCATATATTTTGTATGATATTTTGTGTTCTTTATGTTTTATATGTGTTTCGGTTCCTCTGGCCCAACTGTTTATGGACAATGTCCCTAGTCTCTCTTTTGTATTTTTTTGCATCTAGTGAAACTTTTTGTCAACAAACCCAGTCGGGGTGAGACCACCTATTTCGTAAGTGACTGTATGTACTCCTTTTTTCCTACATGAAAGAACATTGACTTACAAAAAACAAATATTCATACATCATTAAAAAATCAATTAAGGTTCATACTTAAATTAATAAAGGACCATACCTATTTACTAAATAGGTTTATAAATATATATTTTAGGTTTATCTATTTAGTATTTATCAAATGTAAATACGACAATTTAATACTAGATTTAAATGAACTCAAACATTTAACATAAGAAAAGTTATATTTATTTATTTATTAAATGTAAATTTGAAGATTTAACCTTAGATTTAAAACAAATCACAGTTTTAACATTAATCAATGAAGTTTAAAAATTAAACTATATGGCCAAATATTAAATATAAATATAAATATTAATTTCACTATCTAAATATTACCTTTACTAAAATTATAATGAAGGCATTAGTGTAAATTTGATAGATGATACATGCAATTATGTTAATTGTAGATGAATCCATGTGCAGTGTTAAACTTTAGACACAAAAGCGTATTCATAATTTTAACACTATAAATTTAGAGACCCCTTTGTCTCTAAATTTTAACACTGCAAATGGATTCAGAGACACATATCGTGAAATGTAACAGTTCGGTACCAAAATTGCAATTTTCGATTTATGGAGTGACAGAATTAAAATTTACTAACATAAATGACTAATTCATATACTTTTTGTACTTGTTATTTGACCATATTTATATTCTTGGACTATAATAGTCATTTACATTAATCGTTATTAATTTTTTCACTTATTTTCTAGTCATACATTTTAATCCTAGACTAAATTAGTCATTTAAGTTAGTCACTTTTAGTTTAGTCACTTATTATCTAGTCATATATTTTATCCCTAGACTAAATTAGTCATTTAAGCTAGTCACTTTTAGTTTAGTCACTTATTATCTAGTGGTATATTTTATTCCAATACTAAATTAGTCATTTAAGTTAGTGATTTTTAGTTCAGTCACTTAAAATTTCTCAAATTTAGTAGGAATTCACTTGAAATAATTGCGGTGACTAAAATTTTTAGTCACCTAATCATTAATTTCATCATTTTTTACTAGTGAAATGAAGAAAGAAACATGCTCTAATGTAATTCCCTGTAGACATCATAGAGGTATGACGAATTTGTGAAGCTAAGAATCCTAATCAATGTCCTTCTCTTCCCAATATTAAAGAAAAATATATAGTATATCAGGGAGCTGCGAATTCATTTTAAGAAATGGTACCTCAAATACCATGGCAACCACGTCCTACAGGTATGTCACAATCACATTTTCAAATTCCTTATGCTCATAATCATATGTGGAATATTCCAATGCCTTGGTAGCCATGGACTGCAGAAGAACCTTGGCAGGGGAACCTTTCTTACCCTGTTGCACAAAATTTTCCATCTTGGAATTTTTATCCACCACCACCTATACCACAACAAATGGTACAACCACAACAACAACTTTAGTTTCCCGCCCCACCAATTCAACCTCATCCCACAAAACTTCCTGCTCAGCCAGTATCTAACCCCAATAATAAAACCATCCAATCTTCTCACAATATTGTAGTGGTCACTTATCCCACTTTTCCTACTTATTGTATTACACCACAGCCTCTACAAGAAAAAAAATTTCCTGTGCTGCAGGAAATTAAACTCAAATTATAAAAAGTGGTTACTCAACTTGAAAGGATTGAACAAATTGTGGAGGAAGACACTCTGGAGATACCTGAAGTTGAAAACACACTTGAATTAGTAGAAAAAACCACTTCAAGATCACAAGAACCTTCCTCATCTCATACTGTCCAGCTTCCTTTTCCATAGAGGTTGGAAATGAAAATAAACCAACCTCAGATTGATCTTGTTTCTGAACTAAGAAATGTGTGCATTAAGATCCCATCACTGAAGAAATTAAGGATATCTTAATTTATGCCAAAATAGTGAGGGAGCTATGTACTAAGAAACCAAGAAGATAGAAGAAGAACCCTCCACAATTCAAGTAGGTGGGAAACTTGCAAGTCTTATGTCCACTGGATTTTTTACTGAGAAATATGCAAACATTGGAATCCTTTTGGTTACCATATTTATCAATGGTTATCCCATAAATAACACTCTAATTTATTTAGGTGCAACCATCAATGTGAGGACTATGGAGACTTTATCTCACATAGGATAAAGTCTTGGAGTACCCTGCAAAATTTTATGTTATTCAACCTAAAAACAACTTGTGGGGGCATCCTTTGATCTTAGTTAGGCCTTGGTTAGCCACGACGTATGCTTACATAGGGTGTAGCTATTGAAACATGACCATCACTCATAGAGCTGAAAAAAATGTATATTAATTTGTATCCCTCTACTAAACCCCTCTTAAGATCATAAAATACTCATTGGGTTGAAGAAGATGAGAATGATTAAGAATGTACCCAACTAGTTTCAACAATTTCCCAAGCCATGAGCCTTAAGGAAAAATAAGAAGAAAATCTGATAAATTGATGTATTTCTAATCCTGATTTTCCATATCATTTATGAGGGCAGTCTAGTAGTAATTTAGATATCATTAATAATCTGTAGGATTTTTATAAACATAGTACAGTATTTGAATTACATACAACCCTCTTATTTGCATTCCCTTCATATTCAATGAGTGAATGGGGGGGTAAGGTAGTTGAAATTTTTCCTGGAAAAACATTAAACATCAATTATACCTTAACTCCTGAACAAGAGAAACAAGTAATTCAAGAATGAAAAACTTTTCAGAAACATTTTCTTGGGAATATACAGACATGAGGTGCATTCACCCAGATACATGTATTCATCATATATATAGAAGAAAATTCTAGGCCTGTGAGACAACCACAAAGGAGGATGAACCCTACTTTAAGAGAAATTGTGAAAAATGAATTGAAAAAATTGTTAAATGTAGGGTTCATCTATCCCGTCTCAAGTAGCCAACGGGTATCTCCACTTTTGATTGTCCCCAAAAATAAGGGTAAATGGAAAGTATGTTTATATTACAGCGAACTAAACAAATATACATTAAAATATCACTCTCCCTTGCCTTCTATTGACGAAGTACTGGACACTCTAGCAGGGAAGAAGTAGTTTTCCTTCCTAGATGGGTTCAATAGGTACAATAAAGTTACGATAGCTCCAAAGTACTAGGAGAAAACAAAGTTTACATTTTCCCGGGGTACCTGTGTATATAAGGTATTACCATTTGGTTTATGCAACACACCAGCCACATTTCAATGGGCGGTCCTTGGTATTTTGTATGACCTTTTGCATGATTGTGTAGAGGTATATATGGATGACTTTACATTCATGGGTGATCCTTTAGAAGAATATTTACATAATCTTAAGAAATTTTTGCAGAGATGTGGAGAAACTAATATTTCATTGAGTAATGTAATTTTTTTTATGATTATGAGTGAGGGTATTGTTTTGGGCCATCATGTTTCTACTATAGGAATTAAATTTGATCCAGCTAAGATCAAAGTTATTGTAAAGTTTCCCTCACCAACTAGTCAAAAGGGAGTTCAAAGTTTCCTTGGACATGTAGGCTACCACAGAAGTATTTTTGAGAATTTTACAAAAGTATCCTCTCCATTTTTTAAATTATTGACTAAAGAATCTAAATTTCATTGGAATGATGAGTGTCAAGAAGCATTTGATACACTCAAGGAGAAGCTTTCTTCAACACCAGTCTTGAGATGCCCATATTGGAAATTTCCCTTTCAGATTTCCATTGATGCCTCTAATTCAGTCATAAGAGTATTATTGGGTCAAAAGGAAGATCTCATAACCCATGCTATTTATTTTGTTAGTACAAATTTAAATCCTACAAAACTGAATTACATGGTAGCTGAAAAATAATTTCTTGTTGTGATTTATGATATGAATAATTTTATACATTACATCACTAGTTACGAAGTTTTTTTACACACTGATCATTCTACTATTTGTTATCTCATGAAAAACCAGTCATTAATGGTAGGATCACTAGGTGGCTTTCTCTGCTATAGGAATTTGACATCACAGAATTGGATAGGTTTGGAAAAGAAATTCAAGTAGTTGATTTCCTATCTAGGCTCAACCACACAGGTGAGGATGTTCCTATTAATGATTTCTTTCCTGATGAGAATGTGTTTGTCATTTCTTTCAAAGCACCTTGGTTTGCAAACATGGCCAACTACCTTGCTACAGGAAATTTTCCACCAAAATTTTCATCTAATCAAAAAAATATATTTATTAGGAAAAGCATTGATCACCCTTGGATTAGGGGAAACCTCTTTTTCACTAGACATGATTTCATTATTCATCGTTTTGTCAAAGAGGATGAGATAGATGATATCTTTAGAGCCTGTCACGATGAACCTTGTGGAGCACAATTTCCAGATAAGCGGACAACCTATAATATCATCCACTCAGGTTACTATTGGCCAATACTTTTCAAATATGCAAAAGAGTATGTCAAGAAATGTGATAGATGCTAGAGAATAGGGCGACCTATTTAATCAGATGAAATTCCTTTGTAGCCGCAAGTTCTCATAGAACCATTCGAGAGGTAGGCTCTTGACTTTTTAGGTCCCATCAATCCTATTTCCAAAGGTAAGAAGTATATTTTGGTTTGTATTGACTATTTTATGAAGTGGGTGGAAGCAAGAGCACTACCTAGAGCATCGGAGAAAGCAGTGGTAGATTTTTTTTTCTAATATTTTTGTAAGATTTGGGGTACCAAAGCAAATAGTTATTAATTAGGGTACATAGTGTTTGTCAAAGCTTGTGCAGATAATTGTACAGAAATTGAGATTACTCATCAGAAGTCCAACCCTTACCATCCAAAATCCAATGGGTAGGTGGAATCAACAAATAAGGCGTTGGAGACAATCCTTACAAAGACACTGCAATTGCATAATAAGGATTGGTCTGATTGACTTCTTGAGGCATTGTGGGCCTACAGGATCACATGGAGAAACATCACTGGATTCTCTCCATATGAATTGGTGTATGGAAAATGATTTTTACTGCCTATTGAATTTCAGATGAGAACTTTCAAGATGGAAGTATATTTGGGTATAAACCTTGATGAGGTACAACAATAGAGAATCTTGTAGCTCAATGAGTTATATGAGATTAGGCAAGATTCCTTTCAAAATATTGGTCTGACCCAATAACAACAAGCTAAATGCCACGACATATACATTAAGAAGAAGTAGTTCAAGAAGGGAGATTGAGCATTTTTGTATGGTTCAAAATTTAATATTTTTAAAGGGAAATTCAACACAGATTGGTTGGGTCCCTATGAAATTGATAAAGTTATTTTATAATGGATTTTTTCGAGTTAAAACTATTGATGATGGGAATCTTACCTTCTTGGTGAATGGGCACAGACTCAAGATATATTATAAACCCCAACATAAGGAGGAATTTGTGGAAGAAATTGTGAAGACAAAGGAGCTAGAAATGGTGGGAGAGGGATTCATTCCTCTCACTACCACTTCTTGATTTTCTATCAACACATTGAGCTCACTTTCTTCCTCCTCATGCTCAGTAAACCATGAGAGGAATGTCTATTGGGTACATGTTTATTCCTTTTTCTGAGCCCAATGGACTAGTTACGGAAAAAGATCCCCCTTAGAGTCTTCTTTTTCAGTATTTCAGACTCTCTAAAATTGAAATTTGGCAAGCATGGACTGCCTTGAGCTCGTTAAAAGCACAAGTCAGTATATCCTTTGGGATCCTCTCAATAAATTGTGTTTTTCATTTAATTTTTGGATTTATCATGTTGGACTGGTGTGGGATTTCTTAAGACCCCCCTTCAAACAATCTTGTCCCATTGACATCAGTAAATTATCTGGGTCCAATATCAAAGCCTTATGATGCCTTGAAGCTTGTATACCTTAATGGCAGGTCATCTTGCCAGTAGCAATGGGTATTCATTATGTCTCCTTGACTGCTAGATCCTATAGGGCATTCGACAATAGCTCATAAATTCACACTTGATAGGATGTATTAGATGTACCTTGGTCCTCATTCTCATTAATGGTGATGGGCCTCGCATTGGTTAACGACTCACCTTAGTGGTTGGTAATCCAATGAGATCATTGCAAATTTGACGTCAGCACCTCCATTCATGTGAAATGAACTATGCAAAAGGGGAAGAAATGGTTTTTCCTACATAAGTATTTCTTACAGAACATTCAGGAGTTGTGGTTCCATTTCCTGCAAAAAAACCACCAATTTCTTGAAGAAAAATATTGTAGACAAAACATTAGCTTAAACTAATCTGATAAAGTACTGACATTTTTATTTTTGGTTGAGATAAAGAACTATAAAACTATGAATATGATGTTATTTCAAGGTGGGTTATCGTTCAAGACAAAGGTAGTCATCATCCAAGTACTGGAAATTTGGAAGTAAGATCGGTAAGGTACGGTTGGTGATAGGATCATTAAGGTGAAACGTAATTATGCTTTAATGTTTTAAAAAAATTGCATGAATGTAATTCATGGTAACCCTTGCTGAAGAATGCGTCTATGAGCCATTACATCATAAAATGAGCTCCATTCCTAACCATCATAACTCTGACACATCCTTTGGTTATATTTTCGATATCTATTCCGCAGGTCGGATCATGATCACAATCATGATCAGGACCTATGTTTTTTGAAATTTTCCACATTCCCTAATACTTCCAATTTAAACTAATGTTGTGGAGTTTTTTCTAAAAATTATTAGAGGCATCTCCATCAGCTCATTTAACTCTATTCTCTCCCATTTCTAGCCATGTCGAGAATGAATTCCTCTCTTATATTGGAACCACAAGGTCCCACACTATTAAACGCTAAACCTCACAGTAAGGAAAGACTCAAAAAGGTAGGGTGGTTGCCTCTGTTTTATAACTTTAGTGGCCATAATTTGGAGATAACAAAGTCCTTCACGCTGAATCTCAATGTCGATAGAGCACAATTGGGGAATGTCCAATTTCAATTGACATGGGATTTATTGGCTCGAGCTTATGATATCCCACAAGAATGGGAGTGTTGGTTCAAGAACCAATGGTTTGAAAAGGGAATTTTTGCATCCTTTCTGTGGAAAGAACATGCAAAGCCTAATTGGAGTAAAGGGATCCAACAAGAATACCTACGAAGTAAGTATCAACATCTTTTTTTTTTACTATAGAAATACATAACATGTGAAGGTAGTTTTTGGATTGCATTTTTGTTTCATATTCACCTTCTCGACCACTTCTGAGATAGGCCTTTGAATTTTCCTTACTATTTGAGAATGTCCCTGACGAAAATTTCCACTGCTGCTAAGGAAATGGAAGCCCACATAGAGGAGAACCTCTATCACCATGGGTTGATAAAAATTATAATGACAAGGGTTCTGCAGAAGAAGAAGAAAAAATGGGAATATTTCTTGTCAAAGAACTATTTCATGGAAGATGAGAAGGAATCTGGTCCTTTATAAACTAACGAAAAAAAAAATAGTATAAAATCTGAGGAAGAAGCCATGAACCCATGTTCCACTGATAAAGGAGGACAGTAAAGATGAAGAGATGGTAGTGACTCGGGAAACCACAAGGAAAAATCCAAAATTGAAGGGTACTTCCACCCCTGCTAAACGATTAAAAAGGAGTCAAGCTGCAAAGGTGGAAACAAAGGAAACTGCAGAAGAGGATATACCACTGAGCAGAATTGATAAAAGGAAATAAAATCCCCAAGGCTTGTCCAAGGGGAAAGGGAAGGTTGAGATAGCTGAATTTATCGACAGAGAGGAATGCGAAGCAGTGTCCTTCCAAGGTCCACCGCTGTAGTAAAGCATGAATAAGATAGTAGAAGAGCACCAAGGGTAAGAGGAACCTGGTTTTCCCCAGTCCTCTAAGGGAAAACATGAGGGGGAGGGACTCCCTAGAAAAAAATTGTCTCAGAAGGAATTGGAAGAAATAATCACTGAACTTACTATGTCAGAGCGGGCTTTGCCAAAGGAGAATGAAACCATGATGGAAAATATACTATGCATGAAAAAATAATATGATGAGTAGCATCATAAGGTAGCCCGGATTGTGAAGAAGAAACAAGCCCAAATTTACAATGTGAAGAAAAAGAATGAAACGTATCAAAATCACATTCAAGCAGAATCCATCATGGCCCAATTAGACCATTTCACTGCAGTAGTTATAGCATTGGACAAGGACTGATTTTTCTTCGTAGGATGAAATTTTTTTTCTTTCATAAGGGACATGCAAGAATCTAGGTGTGGGGGAGATGTTGAGTCCCAATTTTTCTCAATTTGGATAGCCTTCTAAGACCTTTCTTCCCTGTTCTTAAACCCTCTTTGACCCTTAATTACACTTATTTTGATTATATTACCCAAGTTTTGGATGAAAGGGTGTTACAAGTCAAATAACCCCCTCATCAGCTCAGAGGAGAAGTTAAATATGGAAGGAATAAAGAGGCCTAAACTAAACCTACTTATACCAAGGAAACATGCCCCTATAACAGCCAAAATGTGTTATAACGCACCTGAAACATGAAAAAATCTCATTAGTGGCTAGGGCAATGCTATGTTTAGTCTAGAGGGCAGTGTTACCCATGTTTTGATTTTGATACAGGAAAAACCATGGATAATGATTTGAAATTCCATCTTTTTCTCATAAGAGAGTTAGTAGAAAATAGAAACTGCAAGGCACTAGTCTCTTATTTGGAATTGCCAAAAACAGCTAAACTCTCAAGAAAGGAAAACGCATGGACAGTTGAGGAAACATCTTGGTTTTTTCTATTCAAAACTGGTGGAAGTAGAAAGGCAATGATTTCCCTCTCCATCTCCTATAAAATGGAGCTGTAGGCTCTTGGTTCAAGGTCGAAGGTTTTTTTAATGCATGTGAAATAGAGCATTTATTGTTGTAGTGTGAAGGTCAAAGATCAAAGAGGTTTATTGAGAACTTTCTGATAAAGACGTCACCACATTCAGAAAAAGAGAAAGAGAGATTGGAATACTGAGGAGGGCTTTGTACAACCAACGGTTGTAATCCTCATTTTTATAAATCAATAAAATTGTATCTGTTTTGTCTATTCAATGCGTCAATATTGTTATTTTTCCTCAATTACTTATATAGAATGAGACGACCGGCTTAGATGTGCATTGTTTAATGTTTATCATATGTTAACTTAATTGATAGGAAATGTATATTGTGTTAGAGATTACATGGGTTCTTTGATTGATCATAAGGTCAATATTTGGAGCTGGTGAAGGAGGATCCCTGCTTCGCTACTTAGTGCTCTCCAAAAGACTTCAAGATCTGGAAAGGGGTAATCTTCCATCTTATTCCATCAAGTTTTTTAATTTGATATGAACATATATATATCTTCTTTTTCAACTATACAGCTAATCTTATTACCTGCCTTGGGCACTGGAAATCCCTAATAGGGATATTCAAGAACCAACAACCTAAGCATTTTACCCTATAGCAGAATTGGCGACTCTGTTGGGGAGTTTAACCCCAAGTTTCTGGATTTTTTTCCTTCTTTCCTCTGTACACATATCCTTCTGACCAGCTTTTATGCCCAGTAGACATTTCAAAAGTTCGCAAAGTTCAATCATGTACCCTTTTGGCCATTTGAAGAAATTTACCCTGGCTAACGCTGTCTTTGTCAATATTCCAGAGCGTTATAACACGACCTAGCTTTGATTACAGTGCGTTAGTATCTGCATTAACTCTGTCTTTGCTCAGAACCAATGCGTTACTCAGCCAAAAAATTGATATTCACCCCTGTGTTGTGTTCCTTTATGGTTGCAGAGGTTTGGCCACTAGAACCACTCCTTGACTGAACCCCTGTGCTTGTTTACCAACTAGCATTGTTGTTTGTTTGTTCTTGTTTGGGAAGTTAGTGTCGAATAAATTTTCTTTTTAGAAGATTTTTTTTTTTTCTGCATCTAGCTGGATTAATTATGAAAATTTTAGTTAAAAGACTGTCAAGACGAGGTAAATATATGTCTCAATATTTAAGGTTGAACTTTTCTATTTGAATGTTGGTGCATGGATGTTGAAAGGAAACCTCTCCTTGTAGAAATACTATTCATCAAATTGAATATTTAGAGCATATTTTTGCATGGTTTTTGGAGTCAGAGTCTCATTACATTTCATACATCCACTCCCCCTCTACAAACTAATAATAAAGTACACTAAGAATCAAGTGATAATAAAATCAACCACATTACTTTTTCTGAGCTCACACCAACAATAGTCCAGGCGAGGATCTTGGGTTAGGAAAAGTGAGAAAATCACCCAAGATCTCAAAACTTGAGACTAGATTCATTAACGAGCGAAATCCTACTACACTCATATTATCAGGACCACTCCTTTACTGGAGCTAAGTGCGAGACAACACTTGGGTGCACAAAAAAGTAGCCTGCCTTTGACTGCATCTGGTGGGAATTCTATATCTTGGGGTTCCCTTTGGGGATTTCGAAACTAGATCAGGGATCTAGGTATTCTGCCCATATATCATGTTGTCCTGGACCGTGACCCCCGTGATGATGTCTGTGATTTGAGGTATCTTTAATGGCCATACTTTTTAGGTACTTACACAAGGTGACTAGGACGGGCTATCCTGGTATCTGAAACAGATGAACCTACTCTATCTTCGGTCTTTAGGAGGGTACCTGTCTTCATGAGAGTGCTTACACCTATCGTCTGAGGTTTGGACGAAGCTTTAGAGTAACCATAACTATACTTTCAACCAACCCTCTCTGTCTACTATTGTGATACTGGTTTCATCTCCAGCAAATGGTAGTACTCAGACAGGGCACCCTATTTTGGATGCTTGCTGATTGATTTTACTGAGTCCTTTTTTCTTTTTTCTTTTCTAGGTGTGTGGTTGCTGTCATTGAAACTTTATAATACATCACAATTTATTAAAATTTGTTAAAAATAAATAGGTCATCGTGGTGTTATCCGACCCACACCATTTGTCTCAACAACAGCAAGGTCTACCTCCTCTGACTCCTGAGGAGGAACTGAACCTTGGTGAACCCGTGCCTTCTGCGGAAGAGCAGTCTCCATTGACAAACCCTGATTTTCACATAGCCTCATATCATACAGAATTTTTGGAGGACCCTTTCACAGAAGGTGTCATACCTCATTACAATCTTCCACTCACTGATCCGTCAGCAACTGTGATAATTCAGAATTCCACCATGCCAAAACATGTATTTGGTCGCACAAACATCCATTTCGCAACCCGCATCCTCAAGGTCGATACCAATGGAAACCATCCCAAGTTCACCACCATCCTCCCCGCTAGTTTTCAGTTCTATGCCATTACTTGGTAACCCCAATAGTCAACTTATGCCTAGTCCCAACCCTACGGTTATCACAACTGTGAGTAACTCGCTGAGTCCTTCGGGATCTACTCCTACCGTGACCACGTTAGGACCTACAGTTTCTCCTCCCATGAGTGGGACTAATTCGGTTCCTTTTGGCAACCCTTTTGGTTGGAACCCTTTGCTGAGTTCAAAACCCTTGGCCTCCATAACAAGGGGCAGTGTCACCAGCATGCAAATAATAGGGAACAATTCACTACCCCTGCAATCATTAGGACAAACCGAACAACGTATTGTTAACACTATTCCCTTAAGTGGTTTAAATATCGGTGTAGGGTCTATGCCATTGCTGAACTATGCAAGCAGTAGCATGCCTCCAGGAAGCTCTATTGCATCCATATGGGCCAACCCACCCCAACCTCAATTTGGACTGGGAGGGAACTTTTATACTAGGGGCAACCAACCATTTGCCCCACAATACAATATGCCCTATGGACAACAACCATATATCCCTACCCCTCCACCCATAGGAAATTTTTATCAAAGTCCTACTTATCCTACTGGTATCACATTGATGGTCAGACCCTATGGTCCAAATAGTCAACCAATACTTCCCTGGCTAGATTCGGGGGAAAACTCGCAATTTTCATTTTTGGCAGCTCTAGACATTCCCGACATCTATAAACTGACTAATGACCCCATCAATCACAACCCACTCTGGCCTCCAGTACGGCACATGATTCCTTTTGACATCCCAAAGTTCAATGGGAAACAAGGGGAAGACCCAGCCACACACATCACTACCTTTCATTTATGGTCTATATCTAATTCCATGGTGGATGATAGTATCTGAATTCAACTGTTCCCCCGCACCCTTACAGGAAATGCTGCCAATTTGTATATTGAATTGCCACGCGCTGCCATAAACAATTTTGGCGCTTTAGCTATGGAGTTTTTAAAGAACTTCCAATTACCAATTAGATATGAAACGAGAATGAAACTGTTAACCTCGCTGCACCAAGACACTGCCACCAACATCTCTAATCACATTCATGAATGGAGGTGTAGGAGGAGGCTTGTCAAAGCACAAATCCCATATCATCTTCTATCTAATTGGTTTTGTAAGTCTCTCTTACCCCACACCTCTAAAGACATTGACCTATCCGGTGCAGTTATAAAAGATCAATTCATTCGTCATGCCTAAAATTTGGATTTGATCTACTCACAATCTAGCATGATATATAATTTAATCCCCAATGCCCTCGGTAACCCAAATCCTCCCGCTACTCAAAAAACCGGAGCCCACTTCGATGGCATCGTTGGCACAATCTCTGGCGTAGCCACAAAACAGTCTTGGGGGGAAACCTCCTAGCCATCCTCTGCTGCCACTGCCCCTAACCAAACGACTACTCTTCCTACCCTTGAGGTAAACTCTGTGCAAACTTCACAAAAACCTAGTGGAAAGAATAAGAAGAATAAGAAAAAGACATCTTCTTCGGAAGAGTAGTGAGACCATTAGAATAATCCTGATCAGAAAAACACTGCCAAAAATTACAAACGAAAGGATAAACCCACGAAATTTCCTTACAAGATCTGTGCGGAGGACCACTTGACATACAAATGTCCTCGGCTGCAGGAATGCACTAATTTTATCGCAAACAAGGATTCTGGGCAAACACCTATCGTTCTTCATAATCCTTTCCCTAATCAACAGCAACAACAGCAACACATGGTTGACAACCCACCACAACCCCTACAAAGGGGTAATGGTGGTTTGCATCCTTCCAATGAAGGATCATTCGCCATTTATGGCATTGAAAGTGTTGAACTTCAAACACGAGCGAAGCTTTATGAAAATCCTACCATAGACGCTCAAGAACCTGGGGCCCATTCAAATCCACCACCACCCAATGATCTGCATATCGAATGGCCTACTACTGATCACATGATTCGTCTCCCCAAAGGGACACTTCGACGCATGACTCATAACACCTCTGCATGTGCAGCCAAAAACTACAAAATTGTAGAAGATTTGGCACAAGCACCGTTAGCTATGTCTGCTCTCGAAGTATTGCAAGCCTGTACAGCACAAAGGAAATCCTTGCTTTCAGCCATTGGCAGAATAGACCCCCAGGATTCCATGCTAGCTATCTTTGATATCGAAAAATCTCAGACTTGCCTCTCACACCAACTTGCATTCCAAGTGCAGGTTGTATCAAAAGGGAGACCAATCCATCGTACTTTCATTGATGAAGGTGCCTCCACCTGCATAATGTCACAAGATTGCTGGCTCGCTTTAGGTTCTCCTACTTTCTCACCGCCGTAAAATTCCCTCAAAGATTTCGATGGCCACACGTTCCTCCCAAAAGGATACCTTGCTAGCTTTCCCATCACTCTGAGTGGGAAAATGATAACCGTGGATGTTGAAGTCATAGATCACCATCTCGACTATAATCTATTGCTTGGTCGTAGTTGTTCTTATGCCATGACCGCCATTTTTTCTTCGGTCTTTCGACTCATCCTATTTCCATTGGATGGGAAAATAGTCACAGTGGATCAATTATCCTTTTGCACCCCTGATTATAACATGTTACCAAGTAGCACTGTACCCCTAATAGGAGGTTTTCCTGACTCTTACGTCAGTATTGGTACTAGTCTTCTAAAGGCATCTTCCGTAATGGGTTGCATTCCTCTCCCACCGCCAAAGGTTCCAAATACAGTTGCAATGATATCCAACACTTTGGATGGCTCTATCGACCCATGGATCCTGTCGGCACCTTCATACATTGATTCCTATGGAGATCAGATGTCGCTCTCACTAGTCGAGTTGGCTTACCAAGCCATGCAAATTACATCTGAACCCTCCACTGCTATAGTTTCAACCAAAGGTACAAACCTCCCACCCATCACAGTTATCTCTAAGGATCTCCTAAATGAAGTCTTGCCTACAGATGAAACTATTCGAGAGATTATGTCTCTAGAAGAACGATCTTGGGGAGAGTTTCACGATCGCGCTTTAATGATTGACTCAGACGTGATAAATACTGAAATTCCATCCTTTGACCCACCTGAGATAGTTCCCTCCACTTACACGAATATTCAAACTATCGATTCAGAAGGGAACATGGGTAATCTTTCTAAGACAATGCTCATCAATATCTCAGTCGAAACAAGTATCGTGGAAAATATTCAGATTGGAGCAGATTGCAATCCTGAGGAAATTGTGTGCTTCACATCCCTTTTCAAATAATTCCTCGATGTGTTTGCTTGGTCTTATGACAAAATTCCCAGCATAGATCCATCTATAGTCGAGCACGAAATCAAGATTTATGACAATGCCAAACCCACTCGGTAGTGACTCAAGCCTTTCCACCCACGCAAAGCGACTGCCATCAAAACTGAGGTAGAAAAACTTTGAAACGTTGTTTTCATCTATCTCATTCCTTTGACAGAATGGGTTTCCAATCCGGTTCCCATAGACAAAAAAACAAGGCACCATCCGAGTTTGTGTTGACTATCAGGATATGATTTCTTCTTGTCCCAAAGACAATTATCCTACGCCATTCATAGATCAAATTCTCAACGATTGTGCCAGATGTGAGTCTTTTTCCTTCATGGATGGATTCTCAAGCTATAACCAGATTGTGATTAAAAAAGAAGACCAACATAAAACTGCCTTCATATGTCCTTGGGGCACATTTGTGTATCGTAAACCTCCACTCAGTATGAAGAATGCTGGAGCAACTTTTCAGTGGGCTATGGACTATGATTTCCATGACATTCGACATATTGTACATGCTTACTTTGATAACCTTCCGGCCCATTCCAAGAAACGGCCTGACCACCTTGCTCATTTGAAAGAATTTTTTGCTAGGTGTAGATTCTACAATATACGTCTGAATCCTCATAAGTGCGTATTCATGGTCGAGTCTAGGCATCTATTAGGTTTCATTTTCTCGAAGCACAGCATTAGGGTTGATCCCGATAAGGTTAAAGCAATTTTTGAATTTCCGGCACCACAATCCATCCTACAACTCCAACTTTTGCAAGGGAAGGCAAACTTTTTACATTGATCCATTATTAGCTATGCTGAGATGACGAAAGGCTTTATGCAATTATTGAAGAAGGGAACACTATATTTGTGGGATGACCAAGCTCAACGATCATTTGATGCTTTAAAACATGCACTTGTTTTAGCCCCACTCCTTAGTGCCCCCGACTACTCACGCGACTTTCTCCTCTACCTGGCAGCCTCACCATCTACACTTGGAATGGTTCTGGTTCAAGTTCACAATGACGACAGTGAACATGTGATCTACTACTGTCAAAAGGTCGAATCGGACCCAAACTACGTTATTCACATTTGGAGAAACTTTCTCTGGCGGTAGTCTTTGTCGTTACCTGAATCTGACACTATATATTGTTGCGACAGACTACTTTTATTGCTTTGGATAACCCCATGTGACACATCCTGTCTCGATAAATTATTGGAGGAAAATATTCCAAATGGATTATAATCCTCCAAAAAATTAATTTGGTCTTCACAGCTGCCAAAGCAAAGAAAACTCTAGTCTTCGTCGAATTACTATCGAACCTTCCCAGAATTGACCCAGGAGAAGTAGCTCATGATCCATTTCCTGATGAATCTATATACTTGGTTGATTCTTTGGACCCATGGTATGGAGAAATTTTGGTCTACCTACAAACCCAATGCTTCTGCCCAACTCTCACGTCCGACGACCGTCATTGTATTCACCACCATGAAAAACACTACCTCGTGCTGAATGATACGTTATATCACTGTGGTATCGATACTATTCTCCGGCGTTGTCTCACATTCAATGAAGTGGAACACGTTTTGAATGACTGCCACGTAGGGGCATGCGTCGGTCATCTTTCAGGCATAGCTACTACCCAAACAGTCCTACGTGCAGGTTATTATTGGCCCACTTTGTTTAAAGACTACATTGCTATGGTCCAGAAGTGCCATCCATGTCAAATTTTCATGAAGAAAATGTGTGCTCATCCTTCCCCTCTTCATCCGATTATCTCCATTAGTCCTTTCGCCAAATGGAGAATTGACTTCGTCACCTGCAATCCCATTTCGGAAAATGGACACAACTACATCATGGTTGCAGTCGACTATTTTACAAAATGGGTGGAAGCCATTCCCACTTTTAAGGCTAATGGCAAAACCGCCGCTCTTTTCCTGTTCAATCGGGTAATCTTTTGGTTCGGCATACCCTATCTATTGTCACAAATAATGGATCCCACTTTCAGAATCATATGATGACTGAATTAACATCCATGCTAGGTTTTCGTCAAGATCAATCTTCGTCCTATTATCCTCAAGCTAATGGTCAAGTCGAAGCTGTAAATGGCGTCCTCAAAACCATGATTCGTCAATTAGTCAGAAACCGTAAAACCACATGGCATCAAATGTTGTATTCCGCGTTGTGGGCATACCGAATTTCAGTCAAAACTTCCACAGGCTTCACGCCATTTCAACTCACATTTGGCCTGGAGGCAGTACTTCCAAACATGTGTGAAATTCCATCACTCAAACTCGTTGTTGAACTCCTAGCTGGAACCACCATCACAGAAGGGCACTTTCTCTCACTCGATCATTTGGATGAAACTCGTCGAGATGCTACACTATCACTCGAAGCTCACTAGCATCGAGTCAAAGCTCAATACGACAAATCTTTCAAGCCTTGTTCTTTCTAATAGGGTGATCTTATTCTACTCTATTATCAGAAACATGACCTCTTGGGGGCAGGAACACTCCAACCATTATGGCTTGGTCCTTACATCACCACTAAAGTCCTCTCAAAATGGGCTTATGAACTTCAGGACTGTAATGGAATTCTGATTGCGGAGCCCCGCAACGGGCTCTATCTAAATGATTATTTTTCCTAGTTTCACACTAGGCATATGCTTTGTAATTTTATGTATATAAGTTTTGCCTATTGTTTTGATGTCTCTGGATATTTTTTGGTTTTTGAGGTGTTTTTTCTCATATACAATCTTTTTCTTTCACACAGATGCCGTCATCCTCCTTATCATATGTCAGATACGCGGACGGTGCTAGTAGTCACACTAAACACATTGCTTCAGCTGCTTGGGTTCTCTACACTTCTGAGTCAGAACTTCTTGGTTCTGGGGAAATTTTCCTAGGTAGCGCCACCAATAACGTTGTGGAGTACATGTCAGTGATCCAGCTCCTGAAAGAGGCTGCATCTTGCAACATCTCCAATTTAGTGATCAGGTTAGATTCCCAACTCGTCATTAGGAAGTTAAATAATCATTACCGTGTCCGTCATCCAGTCTTGTTACATTATTTTTCAAGGGTGCGACTTTTAGAACGTCAATTTCAAACAATCACATTTGAACACGTTCCTAGAGAATTTAATGCATTAGCCAATTCTTTGGCAAACTATGTGTTATATTGGCATTTGTCACATTTGTTATAAAAGATTTACACATGAGTATATATATTTTGTCCCATAGAAAATACATAAAAAATAAAATAACACAAAATCAAAAAAAGTATGTATATATATATATATATATATATATATATATATATATATATAGATAATGTCTAGTACAATAGTTACATCAAAAAATATCCTGAAAGTTGGGTGTTTTACAAAAATTTGGCTTCGCTAAGCCACGCTATGACACTTATACAACCGCTCCGCTAGCTAAGCCTAACATACAACTGCCCTGTCTATCCTCCTCAGCGGCACCAAGTATCTCTCCGGTACACCTACAGTATGCTGCTGTAGACGAACTGGAATCTCCCACATAGAAAGAGGTGGTACATCCATACTCAAACTGTCCAATTTCCTGGAGAGTTCATGTAGGATTTGGGTATCATCATCTCTGGCGGCTTCCGCATCCTCAGCTGGTGCGCCAGCCTCGGGTAGTTGCAGTCCTCGCCATGCATAATGAGGGGCCCCAACTGGGAGGACATGTGCCACATCTATGTCAAGCAAGAAAGCTTCATGTCAAAACATATTTTTCACCCTATTTAAAAAAAAATCGCATAAACATTCAAAAGACAAAAACAAAATACTTCCTAAAGTACACTGATCATTCCTTTCTTTCCATTGAGCCCCCACTGGGTGCCAGGGGGCAACACTAGCTCCGGATCTCCAGTGAAGTTCATCCCTACATAGGGATAATACTCAATCATAATGATGTGCGAGTTGAGCCAATCAAATAACCCATCATCGAAGAAGTGATGGACTGGACCCTCTGCAGTCTACATAATGAAAGCTTCCCATCGAGCCTGTCTTGGCTCGCGTGGGCCCAATGACGCTGTAATCATCTTGAGTCTCATCACTGGCACCCATTCCAGTACGAAAGAAATGATCAATGTGCCGTACCCAAACTCTCTTTGGGTACGGGTATTGCATGCTGTAAGCTCTGCTTGGACCCAACGGACAAATCGATCACACCAGTCAAATACCTGAGGTTGCATACAATCTAAGACTAGCAACATCTGGGCCTTAATGGCCACATGCTGACTCTTGGCCCCTGCCAAGCGAACGATCATCCATAGTAGAGACCTCAGTGGTCTCGAAGCCACCCGTGCAATAGGAACATGGTTGCTAATTGCCTCTGTGTTGCGTATGCAATGAGCAAGAATAAGGTCAGCAGTAGAGTGATGATCCGCTCTGGACCCCATCAAGTTAGGCCTCGGTCCATGACATGACTGGACGGTCAAAAAGTAAAAATATTCTTTCTCAATTGAGAGCTCATTTCCCCCAATACGAAAGACATGGTGACGCTCGTCCCATTGCTGAATCAGCCAACACAGTAGGTCCTCTTGACCCCTCATCAGTTCTAGCCACGCATATTTTAGCAAACCGCACCTACAGAGAGCCATCAAACTTGCAGCATCAGTAACCATATCTCTTTCTTCCTGTTCATGTTCTCTCTCTTGCTAGATGCTCATGATTAACAGCTGAATACCTGCCAATACAACATTTTCAATCGATTAGAAATTTCCTAGAATACTTCAAAATGCTTATTAACGAGTTCTTGAAACATGCTTTGTGCCTAACGTGGACTATAGAGCAAAAAATAGCTTTCTAACGCACCCTTCCTTCATGGGAAGTGTGTTTAACATGGGTCCAGCACTGCTGGCCCGCGTTAGTCGCTAAACATTTTTAGGGCCTGCCAAATTTCTCATTTTGAATTAGAAAAACTTCATAAAAATAAATAAAAATGATGGCAATAGGTTCCATCTCTTACCTGGATCTCGTGGGAAGCAGAACCGTTTCCTGGATTGACCGCAATTTCCAGCTAAAGTTTTCACACTTTTTCACCCAAGAGCTCCTTCACAGCATTCAAAAAAATGAAAATTAAAGTCTTCTAACCTTCTTATATCCATTTCTGGGGCGTGACTCTCTTAGCTAGTCTACAAAAAGTCGTTAATTCTTTCTACATATGTGTCGTAACTATTGAGTTTAGTTAGCAATGTTTTTATGATTGATCAAGATCTATATGCAGATATAACCATGTTTGACCCTTTTTTCGAGCATTCCTTTTACGGTATTTTTCTTGCTCGTTAATCTGAAAAACCTCGAGTTCTCTTATTCAAAATTGTTAACCTTATACGAAGTCGATTTCGTGCGTTCTTTTTATGGTCTTTTTCTTGCTCGTTAATTCAAAAAAACTGGAGTTCTCTTCTTCAGACTCATTAAAACTGACATGAAGAAGCACTGAGCTTTCTTTTTAGGGATTTTTTATAGCTCATAAAACTTAAAAAACCTATAGTTGCCTTTTTCAGGCTCGTTAAACTCCCACGACAGAGAATAAGGAGCCAATATTTTCCTCTTTTTCAAAGCTCTTTAAACAGAAAAAGTGACCGAGTTTTCTCCGCATGACTCATTAAAATTTCACGGAGAGCGCCGAGTTTTTCTCTGTTGGACTCGTTAAAATTTCACAAAGAATACTAAGTTTACTTCATCTCCTCGTACTCATAAAAAAATGAGGTAGACATCCATCGAACATAGATTTCTCACTTTTCTGGCTTCGATGGACTAACTCACAGAAAATGAACTATTTCGGGCTTACTATTCTTCCATTGTCGTGCCCGCTTATCAAGACATGACAAAGGTACCCCCTAGAGTTGTCTTTTACGATATTTTTCACTCTCTAAATATGAAAAATTCACCGAGTTTACTCATCTGGACTCGTTAAACCTAATCAGACGGGGAAAATTTTTGGACAAAATGGATACTACCTATGTTACATTTTAGAAAGGTCGATTTGGCAGCAAAAATCTTGAACATGGCACTTCCCAGAAAACTCTTTCGTAGTTAGCCAAACCCTACCATCTATGATTTTAGCCTTCATCTCCCACTATTCCTACACCAGTAAAATCCTAACAAAATCTTTGGTATTCATTAAGCCTCAACTGCCTAGTACCCTGTTACAATGCCTTCTATTGTTCAAGGAGATCTCGCTATCTACTGCTCCTCATATCAACCAAACCACTCATTATGCTAGAAATTATTTCTCATCAGTTATCCCCATTTTCTCTTCATTATTTCCATAAAAAAAAAAATCATTTGTTTTTTGTTTCGTGTTGACTGATGTCGAATGCCTCAGTGCCTACCTTTCAACAGATCTTTTCCTATCAACTTCAACATCTTATCTAGGAAGTTGATCCAAAAATCCACCAGTACCCAGATACTTTCAGACATCAGTGGTAGGTAATCTTGTGCTTGATTAGGAGTATACATCATTGGCTCTCGATTGAATGATTCTAGGAGTGTTCAACTTCAACTCTTTTTATTCACACTCACTAGATTGTACTGCACATCTTAGGAACCATCATCATTATCAGTGGCCACCTTCGCGTATGTTAATAGTTTTCATTATGGACTAGTAATTAGATGATTTCTCACATGTTCGACGACAACTCCTTCATTCACATGTCAAGTAATATGCAGTTTAAGTGAAGAGGTGACCAAGACCTTGGGGAAAAGGTTACATCATTACAACTATGTTTCCTTCCCCAAGTTGCAATATTTTTTATGGAGACAGCTTGTTCAGCCTGATCTTGTTATGACAGACACTTCCACATTATGCTTATTGATGGAAAAAATTTTCATATCTCTGTACTAGAGAAATCATGTTGATTAGTTGCTGAGCATGGGAATGCCCGACTCAAGACAGATACTATATTTTCTAACATATGTTTTTGTTTCAGGTTTTCCTCAGTCCTCTAATCTCTTTAGCTCTACTACACATATTATAAATTATTTTGGACATCGTCTTCGTATCTAACCTCACACTTTAGGGGGCATCTATTACAAGTCAAATAACCTCCTCATCAGCTCAAAGGAGAAGATAAATATGGAAGGAATAAAGAGGCCTAAACTAAACCTACTTCTGCCAAGGTAACACACCCCTATAACATCCAAAATATGTTATAACACACCTGATCCATGAAAATATTGTGTTAGTGGCTAGGGAAATGCTCTGTTTAGTCTAGAGGGCAGCGTTACCCATGTTTTGAGTTTGATACAGGAAAAACAAGCGGAGAATGATTTGAAATTCCAACTTTTTCTCATAAGAGAGTTAGTACAAAATAAAAATTGCAAGGCACTAGTCTCTTATTTGGCCTTGCCAAAAACAAATAAACTCTCAGGAAAGGCAAAATCATGGAAAGTTGAGGAAACATCTTGGTTTTTTCTATTCAGAACTGGTGGAAGGAGAAAGGCAATGATTTCCCTCTCCATCTCCTATAAAATGGAGTTGTAGGCTCTTGGTTCAAGGTCAAAGGTTTTTTTAATACATGTGAAGTAGAGCATTTATTGTTGTAGTGTGAAGGTCAAATATCAAAGAGGTTCATTGAGAACCTGTTGATCACGACATCACCACATTCAGAAAAAGAGAAAGAGAGATTGGAAGACTGAGGAGGGCTTGGTACAACCGACAGTTGTAATCCTCCTTTTTATAAATCAATAGAACTGTATCTGTTTTTTCCATTTAATGCATCAATATTGTTATTGTTCCTCAATTAATTATATAGCATGAGATGAATGGCTTAGAGATGCATTGTTTAATTTTTATCATATGTTAACTTAATTTATAGGAAATGTATATTGTGGTAGAGATTACACGGGTTGTTGGCAATATGATGCAGAGTGTTGTCCTTGATGGCAACCCACTGAATGAAGATGAAGACATGAGATTGTTGGCATGTGTTGTCCTTGATGGAAATACACCTGATGAAGTTATTCTTGACTTGATGGACTTGGTAAATGATGTAAATCTGATGTGATATGATGTTTGTTGACAGTATGATGTAGAGAGTTGTTCTTGAATGGAAACCCACCTGATGAAGATGATGGCAACTTACTTGATGAAGTTGTGCTTGATAGAATATGTCTTGATGAACCTGTTTAAAGATGAAAATCTGATATATCTACAGAGAGTACAGAAGGTAATGAAGAAAGGATTTCAATATGTGCTAGATCTATGATGAAAAGAGTATGTCTCAAGGCATACGTGGATTTTCCTAGGAGAAGTCGCGTATGCACGCGGTAAAGTACGTGCCAAGTCGCATATGGGCAAAAGCGCTCATAAAGTGCAAAACTAGGGGTAACCACCATGGTATTGACCCATTGTATTGGGTAATGATTCGTCTAAATGACCCCGTCCAGGAATACCATCGGAAGTAATGTAGTTTTGGGCTCATGGTATTGTTTTGGCTCATGGTATTGAAAAAGGGGCTCATGGTATTGAAAAAGGGTAAAGCTATATAAAGAGAAGAAATTCATTGTGAAAATCATGAGTATGGGTGCAAGATGTCTGAGCTTGAATGAATACTTCTCTCTGAAGGATATCTGAATAGAAAAGGTTACAGTTGAATGATAGATCTGAATGTATGATGCATCGATGATGAAGAAGGGGATCTAGATCTGAAATGTACTTATATTTGCTAGATCTGTTTATGAAATGATTAGATCTGTGATGAGGCGAACATCTGTCTGAGGTAAAGGGTAAAATCTGAAGTGATGTATCTGTTGTGAAGAATTACAATGACATAAAAGTCTGAAGATCCATACGCTAGTTCGCCGAAGAGGAAGCGCGTACATACGTGGCTTCGTTGAAGAGAAAGCACGTATGCGCAATAAAATTAGCTCTATAATATGTACAGAAGTATACGCTGGTTTATGTGAACGGAAGCGCGTATATACGCGACATCAGAGAAAGGAAAGAGCGTATGCAAACTAGGGTTTGCTGAAGTCTGTGGTAACAAATTTCTGATCTGTTCTGCTGATTTACTGATATCTGTCAGTGAGTTATATGTATCAGTTTCATGTTTGACTGTGCTTAAAAGTATGGAGTGGGTCAAGTCTGAAAATATGATGAAACGTGGCCTGCAAGTTGTGTCCTAAAGGAAGCTTTGGATCCAGTGTGAAAATTGATGAAACGTGGTCCTTGGTGGTGCTGAGGGTTGTAGCCTTCATTCAGGGGGTTGTAGCTCCCTTCCAGGTGAGGCTGGTAAACGAGAGCAGGGGGTCGTAGCTCCCTTCCAGGAGAGGCTGGTAAACGAGTCAGGGGGTTGGAGCTCCCTTCCAGGAGAGGCTGGTAAACGAGCGCAGGTGGGTGCCTGCGTGCTTGTAGGAGTCTGCACCAGCACATATGTTGTAAGATGTTTTCTCTATAATAAAATATTGAAGGCTGAGCAACTGCAGCGGTGGTTTTCTCCCGACTTGGGTTTCCACCTAAAAATCCTGGTGTTCATGTGTGATGCTTTGTGTGATGGTTTATTCTGTTGTTACTACACATGTTTACTGTTTACTTAACATCATATGAATGAATATTGCAAAGAACTAAGTTAATAAATATCTGCATATTTAGATCTCTGCTAATACGCGAGTTGTATGAAGGATATCCGCGTGTATACGCGATTTTACTAAAGGAAAGTAGCGTATGGGTTTTAGAGCATGAAAAAGTAAAAAGTTTTAGTTTTCCCTAAATACTGATTCACCCCCCCCTCTCAGTATTTTTCCCAACAATTGGTATCAGAGCAGGTTCTTCTGCAGAAGCTTGATCGCTTGAAGGAGATCCGTCGCAATGGGAAGTCAAGAAGGAGTGATGTCTATAAATCCACCTCTATTCAATGGAAGCAATCTGATATTCTGGAAGGTACGAACAAAAGCATATCTGCAAAGTCTTGGTGCAGATGTATGGGCAAACGTGGAAGAAGGTTATCAATACCCGGCAAGTATTCCTACTGATGCAGCAGAAAGGAAGAAGTATGAAATCAATGCCAAAGTAGTAAATGTCTTATTAGGAAGCATGTCTGAACTAGAATTTGCTAAAGTGATGCAGCTACATTCAGCAAAAGAAATATGGGACAAAATCATTCTAAGCTATGAAGGAGACACAAAGGTAAAAAATGCAAAACTCTAAACTCTTAGAATTGAATATGAAAATTTGAAGATGCATAGTGATGAGAGTATTTCCCATTTCTTCTTACGTCTGGATGATATTGTAAATCGAATGAGAAATTTGGGTGAAACCATAACTGATACTACTTTGGTGGAAAAAGTCTTAAGATCCTTGACTTCAAAATTTGACTCTAAAGTTTCAGCTATTGAAGAAAGGCAAGATCTGCAAATTCTTACTGTTGTTCAATTACATGGTATTCTGACTGCTTTTGAAATGAGACAAGGAGGTCCATCTCAAATCAAAGAAGCTGCTTTTAAGGTATCTGCAAGAGGAAAAGAAAAGGAAGTTGTCAAAGAATCCAGCTATATATCCGAAGAAGAAGAAGCGAATTTTGTGAGAAAGCTCCAACTAGGCACTGGAAGATTCAAAGGTAAGCTTCCCTTCAAATGTTTTGAGTGTGGAAAATTTGGTCATTATGCTGCAAAATGTTCTTATAAAGAAACATCTGCTAAAGGAAAAGAAGTAGCAAGAAGGAATAAGAACTGATCTAGCTCTAAGAAAAGTTACTATACTAATGAAGATAATGATGAGTCATCTGATAGTGAGGAAGAATGTGAAGAATATCTTAGACTTCTCATGGCATTTGAACAAAAAGAAGAAAATGATACTTTTGTGGATGCTCTGGAAGACAATGATTTTCTTGAAGAAAACAATCAACTCAAAGTAAGCCTAGAAGAAAAGAACATAATCATAGAGACTCTTGAAAATCAACTTGAAGCAAAGGAAAAATGCATTGAGGAATTGGAGTGTGAAGTAGTAAGTCTAAGGAAAGATAATGAGAAAGGAAAAACTCTCAATCTTAGATTTGCTAAAGGTTCAGAAACCTTAGATGAAATTATCAATGCTCAACGTTCTCCTCTCATAAAAACAGGTCTTGGATATATTGGAGAATCCTCTTAGGCTTCAGCACCAAACTATCTAAAGGCAGCAACTACTGGTTTACAATATTCTGCCTCTCAACAAGGAAGCAAGGATTCTTTACAGGTAAAGCAGGATCATCGCACTTCAAGGAATACTGATAGGAATAACTTTCAAAGGAGCTCCAACTAGTAGGTAAATCCAAATAGAAGATTTCGTGATTACAAAAATGTCTATTTCAATGGACAATGTTTTACATGTCACAATTTTGGTCACAAAGCTGCTCAATGTGTTGCTTACAAAACCATCATGACAAGAGAAGCAAGAAAGAAAAGGTTGGATACTGAACCAAAGAAGAATACCTACAACAACTTTTCTCCTCTTCAAAATGAAGTTAAATGTGCTTATTGCAATAACTTTGGCCATGAAGAATCTGAATGCAGGAGCAAAGTCCAGCCAAAACAACACTTTCCCTCAAGCTCTAAAGTGTGGAAAAAGAAAGAACCCCTGGTTGAAAATTGTGGGATAGCGTTATTTGCAGAAGGTGAAGAAAATCAATGGTACATTGATAGTGGGTGCTCAAGACACATGACAGGTGACAAAAGCAAACTCCTTACATATAATGCTCTAGAAAAGGAAAAGAAAGTAACATTTGGAAATGATTCTCCTGCTGTAATTAAAGGAAAAGGGTCTGTGTTTCTAAAAGAAAAGGTGAAGGCTAATGATGTCATGTATGTGGATGGATTAAGGCATAATCTGTTAAGTGTAAGTCAAATGTGTGATCAAGGAACTCAAGTTGTCTTTAGTTCAAAATAATGTGTGGTTCGTGATCTTGATACAGGTAAAATTATTATAAAAGGGAAAAGAAACCCAAGCAACCTGTATATACTGAACTGCAAAGATCAATGTTACTTGAGCAAGTCTTCATAAAATTGGCTATGGCATAGAAGGCTGGGACATCTGAGATTCTCTCAAATCAACAAAGCAAGCATACTTCAAGCTGTTCGTGATCTTCCCAATATTAATCTACTAGAAAGTATCATATGCAAATCTTGTCAATTCGGTAAGCAGACCAGAGTACGATTCAATGCCAAAGAAGGATATTCAAGTAAGCCTCTTGAACTCATTCATACTGACATATGTGGACCTATGAGGAAAAAGTCACTACGTGGGGAAGAATACTATATCTTATTTATTGATGACTATTCTAGAATGTGTTGGATCGGTTTCATTAAACACAAAGATGAAGCATTTGAAAAGTTTCATATTTTCAAAGCATTGGTAGAAAATGAATTAGATCTAAAAATCAAGTGTCTTAGATCTGATCGAGGAGGAGAATATACATCAAATGAATTCTTTGAATTTTGTGAACAACATGGCATAAAAAGACAGTTCTCTATAGCAGGCACTCCACAACAAAATGGCGTAGCAAAAAGAATGAATAGAACAATTCAACAAATGGCTAGAGCTATGCTTGATGATTCTAGAACTCCTGACATGTTCTGGGGAGAAGCAGCACATACAGCAGCAAACATTCTCAACAAGGCACATGTTTGGGTAAATAGTGACAAAACTCCATATGAACTCTGGTATGGTAATTCTCCCTCTGTGAAGCATTTTAGAATTTTTGGAAGTAAATGCTTTATCAAAAATAATGATGAAAAGCTTGGCAAGTTTGAACCTAGATCAGATGAAGGGATATTTCTTGGTTACTCATCTTCAAGCAAAGCATACACATGTTACAATAAAAGGCTTCGAAAGATTGTTGAATGTATTGATGTTGTTATTGATGAGTCTCTTGTAGCTCCTAAAGAAGAAAAACAAACAACAAAAGAAGATGATGGTGACTTATGGCCTTCTACATCAAATAGAAATGATATAAACAGTGGATCCAATGAAGAACCTGAAAATGATCTATCTGAAAAAGCTCCATCCAGATATGTTCAGAAGAATCATCCTGAATCTCAAATTTTGGGAGACAAGGAATCGGGTGTACGAACGAGGAGAACTCTGGTGGGATCTTCTAGTCATCTGGCACTTCTATCCACAATTGAACCACACAATGTCAATCAAGCTAGCAAAGATGAATTTTGGAAGCAAGCCATGGATGAAGAGCTTGATCAAATTGAAAAGAATGACACTTGGGAATTGGTACCAAGACCACATGATAAAAATGTCACTGGAACTAAATGGATTTTCAAGAACAAGTTAAATGAGAATGGGGATGTTGTAAGAAACAAAGCTAGACTTGTTTGCAAAGGGTATACTCAACAAGAAGGTATAGACTTTGAAGAAACTTTTGCTCCTGTGGCTAGACTTGAAGCCATAAGAATGTTTCTTGCTTTTTCAAGTTATCAACAAATCAAAGTTTATCAAATGGATGTTAAATCTGCTTTTCTTAATGGTGATCTAGAAGAAGAAGTATATATAGAACAACCGGAGGGATTCATTTTTGGAAATGATGAAAATCTTGTTTGTAGACTTAAAAAGGCTCTATATGGTCTCAAACAAGCTCCAAGGGCATGGTATTATCGTCTTGACAAATATCTTCATCAACAAGGATTTTCAAAGGGGTCTGCTGATAGCAACTTATACACAAAAATTGAAAATGATAAACTATTGATTGTGGTTGTATATGTTGATGATATCATTTTTGGGAGTAACTAAGAATCTATGAGTCAAAAATTTGCTTCTGTCATGCAGCAAGAATTTGAAATGTCCTTACTTGGGGAACTAACATTCTTTCTTGGCTTACAAGTGCATCAAATTGCAGATGGTATATTCCTATCACAAGCAAAATATCTTAAGCAAATTCTAAAGAAGTATGGCATGGAAGAATGCAAACCTGTAAGTACACCAATGATAATCGGATGCAATCTCAGTTCTCATGATGATTCTCCCACGGTGAATCAACCAGAATACAGATCAATGATAGGAAGTCTACTTTATCTCACCGGGACTAGACCAGACATTATGCATGCAGTTGGGATTGTTGGACGATTCCAAGCTAATCCAAAAGAGTCTCACCTTCAAGCTATCAAAAGAATATTCAAATATCTACAAGGAACTCAAGACTTTGGACTATGGTATCCAAAGAATGTTGATCTTACTCTTCATGCTTACACTGATGCAGATTGGGCTGGAAATGTTGATGATCGGAAAAGCACTAGTGGTGGTGCATTCTATATGGGACCCTGGTTAGTATCTTGGTTCAGCAAGAAGCAAAATTCTATTGCCTTATCTACAGCAGAAGCAGAATATGTGGCTGCCGCATCTTGTTGCACTCAACTCCTTTGGATGATGCAAACTTTACAAGATTTTCAAATCAAGTGTACACCTCCTATCCCCATTATGTGTGACAATACAAGTGCCATCAGTATTTCAAAGAATCCTGTTATGCATTCGAAGACCAAGCACATTCCCATCAAGTATCATTTCTTACGTGAACAAGTGCTTGAGAAAAAGGTGAAGTTGGAGTATGTTCCCTCCAAAGAACAAGTTGTTGATATCTTTACCAAACCTCTGCCCAGGGAAGCGTTCGAGTATCTAAGACAGAAGCTGGGAGTGTTCTCTGCCAGTCAAAAGAACAAATCTGCTTAAATTTAGAAGATGGCATTGGATACGCGGATTTCCTGAAACACAGTCGCGTATATACGCGAGTTCATGCACAGAAAACCGCGTATGTCTGATTGCTGACAATTTTCTTTTTGGAGTCAGCTCTCTTCAGCACAGCTGCAGTGCTGTTTGGTATCTCTGATACTGTTTGGTATCTCTGGTGGTGTTCCAGTTCTCATAATTCTATTTCTAATGTTTTGATAAAGATGCCTTGATGATTTGCTGGTAAAAGTGTTCAGGATGCACAAACTAAGGGGGAGCCTTAGTCATATGGAAAGGTTGCTTGGATGCACAGATTCAGGGGGAGCATTAGCTTTGCTGAGTATAATGCATTGTTGGCATTATGATGGTTCTGAAATATTTTCTCTTTCTTGAGGACTTTCTGGTGTTGGTCTTAAAGTTATATTTGTAGTTTGATGAAAAGGCCATGTAGAGATCCATGATGTAAATTGTAATATTCAGTCATGTAAGGACTTGATAAATTTTTAAACCCACTTGGTTGGGTAGCTGAGTCAAATTTTGTAAACCTACTTGGTTGGGTAGCTGAGTCAAATTTGTAAACCCACTTGGTTGGGTAGTTGAGTCTCATATGTAGATCCACTTGGATGGATCTTTGATGTAAGTATGAGTCATTGGTGATAGGAAATTCATAGAGTCATGTACTCCATTGGAAAATATGTTTGAAGATTCAGCATGAACTCAGGGGGAGCTTGGTCACTTCAGTATATATCAGATCTGCAGAACGCTTCTTCCACATGAGGAGAAAAGGGGGAGAGTATGTTGGTTTTAGATCCGCCCTTTGCCCTTGATGTCAAAGGGGGAGAGTGACATGGTGTTTGAATGAAGAGAAAGAATGATGTCAAAGAATGGGGAGAGTGACATGGTGTCATTGTATTCTTAATGTACCTATCTGTTGTGGTGATCAAACACCATCGTGGTTGCCATCAAGTCCAAAGGGGGAGATTGTTTGCAATATGATGCAGAGTGTTGTCCTTGATGGCAACCCACTGAATGAAGATGAAGACATGAGATTGTTGGCATGTGTTGTCCTTGATGGCAATACACCTGATGAAGTTATTCTTGACTTGATGGACTTGTTAAATGATGTAAATCTGATGTGATATGATGTTTGTTGACAATATGATGTAGAGAGTTGTTCTTGAATGGCAACCCACCTGATGAAGATGATGGCAACTTACTTGATGAAGTTGTGCTTGATAGAATATGTCTTGATGAACCTGTTTAAAGATGAAAATCTGATGTATCTACAGAGAGTACAGAAGGTAATGAAGAAAGGATTTCAATATGTGCTAGATCTATGATGAAAAGAGTATGTCTCAAGGCATACGCGGATTTGCCTAGGATAAGTCGCGTGTGCACGCGGTAAAGTACGTGCCAATTCACGTATGGGCAAAAGCGCTCATAAAGTGCAAAACCAGGGGTAACCACCATGGTATTGACCCATTGTATTGGGTAATGATTCGTCTAAATGACCCCGTCCAGGAATACCATCAGAAGTAATGTAGTTTTGGGCTCATGGTATTGTTTTGGCTCATGGTATTGAAAAAAGGGCTCATGGTATTGAAAAAGGGTAAACATATATAAAGAGAAGAACTTCATTGTGCAAATAAGGAGTGTGGGAGCAAGAGGTCTGAGCTTGAATGAATACTTCTCTCTGAAGGATATCTGAATGGAAAGGGTTACAGTTGAATGATAGATCTGAATGTATGATGCACCAATGATGAAGAAGGGGATCTAGATCTGAAATGTACTTATATTTGCTAGATCTGTTTATGAAATGATTAGATCTGTGATGAGGCGAACATCTGTCTGAGGTAAAGGGTAAAATTTGAAGTGATGTATCTGTTGTGAAGAATTGCAATGACATAAAAGTCTGAAGATCCATACGCTAGTTCGCCGAAGAGGAAGCGCGTATATACGCGGCTTCGCTGAAGAGAAAGCGCGTATGCGCAATAAAATTAGCTCTGTAATATGTACAGAAGTATACACTGGTTTATGTGAACGGAAGCGTGTATATACGCGACATCATAGAAAGGAAAGCGCGTATGCAAACTAGGGTTTCTTTGATACATGTTAAAGAATGCATGATGCGATGCCTTTGATTTACGTGCTCTGTCGATGAGTTATATGTATCGGTTTCATGTTTATTTGTGCTTAAAAGTATGGAGTGGGTCCAGTCTGAAAATATGATGAAACGTAGCCTACAAGTTGTGCTCTTTTGAAGTTGTTGGATCCAGTGTGAAAATTGATGAAACGTGGTCCATAGAGGTGCTGAGGGTTGTAGCCTTCAGTCAGGGGGTTGTAGCTCCCTTCCAGGTGAGGCTGGTAAACGAGATCAGGGGATTGTAGCTCCCTTCCAGGAGAGGCTGGTAAACGAGTCAGGGGGTTGGAGCTCCCTTCCAGGAGTGCAGTAGCAAACTCGGTGGGTTTGCGTCTTGGTGAGTCTGCACCGACACATATGTTGTAAGATGTTTTCTCTATAATAAAATATTGAAGGCTGAGCAACTGCAGCGATGGTTTTCTCCCGACTTGGGTTTCCACCTAAAAATCCTGGTGTTCATGTGTGATGGTTTGTATGATGGTTTATTCTGTTGTTACTACACATGTTTACTGATAACTTAACATCTGATGAATGAATATTGCAAAGAACTAAGTTAATAAATATCTGCATATTTAGATCTTTGCTAATACGCGAGTTTTATGAAGGATATCCGCGTGTATACGCGAGTTTACTAAAGTAAAGTAGCGTATGGGTTTTAGAAGAGTGAAAAAGTAAAAAGTTTTGGATATGCAGTAAATACTGATTCACCCCCCCCCCCCCCCCCCTCTCAGTATTTTTCCCAACACGGGTGCTTTGATTTATCACATGGTCGAGATTTGGAGCTGGTGAAGGAGGATCCCTGCTTCGCTGCTTAGCGCTCTCCAAAAGACTTCAAGATCTGGAAAGAGGTAATCTTCCATCTTATTACATCAAGTTTTTTAAGTTGATATGAACATATATGTATCTTCTTTGTGAACTATATAGCTAATCTTACTGTCTCCCTCTGGCACTGGAAAGCCCTGAGAGGGATATTCGAGAACCAACAACCCAAGAATTTTACCCTACAGCAAAGGGTGATATGTGCTTAAGGTATGAAAATTAACTTAAAAAGTGTCATTTAATCTTGTTCTTAAGTATTCCTTAAGCTAATTGTTTCCTAACTGAATTCTCAAATTGAATGATTGAATTCTTATGCAGATTAGTCATGATTTGAAGTAGCCCTATGATTTCCTATAGACAGCTCGTGGTCACCAATTTCCTGCAAACATTCCATGATTTCGTGTAGATGCAGATTTCCTGCAACCACCCATATTTCCTGAAGCAAAATTAGCGATTGGATATGTTCCACTTAATCTCAAAAAAAATGGGAAAATGGGTTTTGTGGGGAATTCCGCCTACATGGAGGTTGTCTTATAGGATGTTTTAGATTCATCATCGAAACCTCACAGATATTCAATCTTCTTCTCGTTGGCCACTTTAGGGGAAGCTCCAACAATTTAATGAAATTAGTTTAATCCATGCTTTCAGACATGGATCAGACTCAACAGAGCTATTTTTTACATTTTGTTCTAGTATTGATAGTAAAAATTTCAACATAGTAGTTTTCCTAATTCAGGCAAAGTAGATGCCTTTGAACTTAAATAAATTTCACTATGTTTTATTTTCAAGGGGTTTGGTTGGTTGATTGAACATATCGGATTTTACATGACTATAATATTTTTCATATTAATATAAAGTTACATGTTATGTCCATTTTATTGAGTAAACCCTTTTAATAATGAAGGGGTTGTGGGTAAGGGAGGGCCCCATTTTCTCACAACTCTATTAGTTACAACAGTTTTATTTAATTATTTCATGTAGTGATAACTTTATTGGCACATCTAGTGTTATATTTTTTTGATTTTTAGCAACATATTTCAAATGATCAAATGATTAAGTCTATGTGATAATGTGTTTAAATTTGTTTAATCGGGTTTTCATTTTTAAATGTTAAATTTATTTTCTTATGGTTGTGAGATTAATCTTTTATATTTTCTGATCAACATCAACAATATTAAGAGCTATAGAGGGGTGTTTCAATCGACTCCATAGCCTTTTCTACCAATTGTTGATGAAGAAAAGATGCGTTAGTACTGTGTATGTGTGACTAATTTAATTAGGGAGCACTTGAAGTATTAAGCCTGCATATACTTTGCATAGCATCTCACAACCTTACCTGCCCTGGGTGGATAATTTATGTTGGAAAATTATAAGTCTATAATGTAACACAACAACATCTACTGCAATAAGAGAAATACATGAAATTCTTAGAAATGAGAAAAATACATAAATACAAAGGATGGACTAAATCCACTCAGTTGGGCCCAAACCTAATGGTTTCACCTCTTTTAAACTAGCCCAGATGCAACTCAATAAAAAAATCCTCATTAGCAAGAAATAGTAGTATCATACATTACATGAAATTTAAAAATAAAAATGTCAAGTCCTGGGCTCAATAGTTATTCCTAGCTAAATAAATAAATTGAATCCTAATGAGCCTTTCAACTAGTTTATTTATACAAAAAGGTAAGTGATAGCAACTCCCTTCAAAATAACAGTGATTCCCTTCTTGATCTCGAAAATTGTGGATTTTTCCTTCTTGCACTTCACTTGCACTTGGAGTTACTCAGTTGCCAGTGAATTTAATCTTTTCAGTGGGGATTTAGTGATCTCAAGCTGTGTTATTGAGTTAAGGAGTTGGAAAATCCTCCCTATATTATCTCCTGTTTGTCTCCATCCAGCCCCTTCATAGTAAACGGCTCAAAAATCCTTCTTTTTCCTGCAATTTAATCATATTAGACCACATACTATGATAAAGACCCTTTACTCTTTTGAATAGGAATATTATAATAAAAAAAGTGAAATAATGTGAGAAAATAATAGTTTTAATATTGGAGGATAACATAATGAACTTCAAGATATACCTATTGATGGGACTCATCACCAACCTCAAAACTGCTCTTTATCACCTCGGTTTAAGGCAAAGGATATGCAATCCATTTAAATGATACATGGACTGGAATTGAGGAGGTATTTATGCCCCTCTAGCTACAAATCACATGATTGATATCAATGCTCACTGTTAAAATAACATGCATCACATGATCAATTATGCCTCATTGCAGCAATTTATACATGATATATTGAAGATCTACTAGTGCACTCAAAATCAAAATCCTGAAGCTATATTCCCTTTAATTAATTGTCTATTATGTGGAATCACGACCTAAAGAGTCACTTCATTCACATAATTCATTGTCTATTATGTGGAATCACGACCTAAAGAGTTCAACAAAACGCAAAATAGCTACCAACACCATGATTTAAAGTGATCAAGGGTAATTCATCTACACGATATTTTAACTTACTTCGTAAGGAAACCTATGAGAGCGAGGTACACATGGAACTTGATAACCATGAAATGCTTCGTAGCTTATATAGCTAGCACAATCACATTTACCAATGTGGTTGATATACACCGATACGCCTATATCCACTACCCACCACATATATTTCACCAAAATAAATATTATATATTTATGATTAAAATTACCAAAAATATTTTATATATTTACTTATAATATATTAATAATATTAAATATATACACACTATATATTAACTTAAAATATCTCTTACCAATATCTCAAGGGATTATTAATATTTTACACCGAAATAATTAATAAACCGAAGAGTTTAATATTATAAACCGAAGTAATTGGTGAAGCAAAGGATAAATATTAATATTATAAACCAAGAAATAAAAAAAACCCAAGAATAAATAATTTAATCTCAAGAGATTAAAAAACCCTCAGAAATAATAATACTTTAAACCCAAAAACATAAGAAAGTAATAAACTCTAAGAATTAATATATTAAACTGAAGAGATTAATAAAGCATATGAAATAATATTTAAAAACAAAAAACCTAAGAACTAATAAACCCAAGGGTTTAATATTATAAACCAAATTAATTGGTGAAGCAAAGGATAAATATTAATATTATAAACCAAGAAATAAAAAAACCCTAAGAATAAATAATTTAATCTCAAGATATTAAAAAAACCTGAGAAATAATACTTTAAACCCAAAAACATAAGAAAGTAATAAACTCTAGGAATTAATATATTAAACTCAAGAGATTAATAAAGAATATGAAAAAATATTTAAAAACAAAAAACCTAAGAAATTAATAAACCCTAACAATTAATATTTTAAACTCAAGATATTAATAAACCCAAGAGATTATTAATAATATAAACCAAAAGAACTCATAAACCGAAGGTTTAAATATTATAAACCAAATGAATTGGTAAACCCAAAGGATAAATATTATAAACATAAGGGATCAATATTAAAAACACAAGTGATTAATAAACCCTAAGAATTGATATTTAAGACTAAAAAACCTAATAAATTAATAAACCATAAAAATCAGTATTTTAAACATAAGATATTAATAAACCAATGGGATCATTAACATTATAAACCAAATGAACTAATAAACCCAAGGGTTTAATATTATAAACCAAAGGAATCAGCGAACCCAAGGGATAAATATTATAAACCTAACGGATGAATACTAAAAACAATAGAGATTAATAAACCGTAAGAATTAATATTTTAAACTGAAAAATCTAGGAAACTAATGAAGCCTAAGAATTAATATTTTAAACTCAAGAGATTAATAAACCCAATGTGTGATTAACATTGTAAACCAAAATAACTAATAAACCCAAGGGTTTAATATTATAAACCAAAGGAATCGGTGAACCCAAGGGATAAATATTAAAAACCTAAGGGATAAATAAGGCTATGGGAAATATTAAAAACAATAGGGATTAATCAAACCTAATAATTAATATTTTAAAATAAAAACCTAAGAAATTAAAAAATCCTATGAAATAATATTTTAAACTCAATAGATTAATAAACCCAAGGGGTTATTAATATTATAAAACCAAACAACTAGCACAATCAAGCATTTAAACACAAGCATTTATATTATAAATGCATGAAATTAGTAAACCCAACGGAAAAATGTTATAAACCTAAGGGAAAAATATTAGTATTATAAACGAAGAAATTAATAAACCCTAAGAAGTAATATTTTAAACTCAAGAGAGTAATATACCCTAATAATAAATAGTTTAAGTCCAAAACCTAAGAATTTAATAAACCATAGTATTTAATATTTTAAACTCAAGATATTAGTAAACCCGAGGGATCATTAATAATATAAACCAAAAGAAATAATAAACCAAGGGTTTAATATTATAAACCAAAGGAAACGGTGAAACCAAGGAAAAATTATTAAAAACATAAGGGATCCATAAGGCTAACAGATCAATATTACAAACACAATAGAGTAACAAACCCTAAGAATAAATATTTTAAATTCAAAAACCAAAGAAATTAATAAACCATAAGAATCAATATTTTAATATCAACTAATTAATAAACACAAGGGATTATTAATATTATAAACCAAAAGAACTAATAAACCCAAGGGTTTAATAGTATAAACCAAAGGAATTGGGGAACCCAACGGAAAAATATTAAAAACATAAGAGATCAACAAGGCCAATGGATACATTAAAAAAAAAAGATTAGTAAAGCCTAGGAATAAATATTTCAAATGCAAATGAATGAGAAACTCACATGATTAATAAAGAGATTAATAAATCTTTGGAATCAATTTTATAAACAAAAATATTTGATAAATTCACATGATTATTAATATTATAAACCAAGGGGAATAAACATGGTTTACAATGCTTGATTTAAACATTGAGACAATTGTTGTCACAATGCGACGTTGGACGAACTATGACCATGGTTGGCCATGGGCTATTTTCATATTGAGACAAAATTTGTCAGAATGTGACATTTGATCATGGATGAAATTGATCGAATATGGCTAATGCTAATTAAAAATGGTTTCCCATGGTTAATTTTCATATTGAGTCAGTGTTTTTCATAATGTGAAATTGGACCATGCATTAGTATTAAACTCTAGGACTAATATTTAAACCTCGATATTTGGATTTAATAAACTAAAGGGAATAATATTACAAACCAAAAGAATATAAAAAATTAAGAGATCAATAAGGCCAATGGATCAATATTAAAAACACAAGAGAGTAACAAACGCTAAGAATAAATATTTTAAATTCAAAAACCTAAGAAATTAACAAACCATAAGAATCAATATTTTAAAATCAACTAATTAATAAACACAAGCAATTATAAATATTATAAACCAAAAGAACTAATAAACCCAAGGGTTTAATATTATAAACCAAAGGAATTGGGGAAACCAAGGGAAAAATATTAAAAACAAAGAGATCAAGGTAGCCAAGGGATACATATAAAAACAAAAAAGATTAGTAAAGGCTAGGAATAAATATTTTAAATGAAAATGAATGAGAAACTCACATGATTAATAAAGTGATTAATAAATCTTAGGAATCAATTTTTTAAATAAAAATAATTAAGAAAGTCACATGATTATTAATATTATAAACTGAAGGGAATAAACATGGTTTACCATGCTTGATTTAAACATTGAGACAATTGTTGTCACAATGCGATGTTGGACCAACTATGACCATGGTTGGCCATGGGTGATTTTCATATTGAGACAATATTTGTCAGAATGTGACATTTGATCATGGATGATATTGATCGACTATGGATAACGCTAATTAACAATGGTTTCCCATGGTTGATTTTCATATTGATTCAGTATTTTTCATAATCTGAAATTGAAGAATGCATTAGTATTAAATTCTAGGACTAATATTTAAACCCCAATAATTGGATTTAATAAACTGAAGGGAATAATATTACAAACCAAAAGAATCCAAAAATTAAGGAATTAATGTTATAAACCCAATAGATCAACAAATACAGTGAAATATTAATATTATAAACATAAAACATCAATAAAGCAAAGGGACTATTAATATTATTAAAAAAGAACATCAATAAACCAAAGGGATTATTACCATTATAAACCCAACAAATTAGTATTACAAACAAAAATTATTAATAAACTCAAGTGATTAATAAAGTCGAAGGATCAAAAAAATTAATAAAAAAGTACTCAAGTTGAAGAAATTAATAAATACTAATAATTAACCCAAGGCGTTATTCATATTATAAACCAAAAGAACTAATAAACCCAAGGGTTTAATATTATAAACCAAAGGAATTGGTGAACCCAAGGGAAAAATATTAATAACCTAAGGGACCAATAACGCGAAGGGAACAATATTAAAAACACAATAGATTAATAAAGAATACGACCCAATATTTTAAATAGAGAGGAATTTTAAAGTCACATGATTATCATTATGATAAACCGCAAGTGATCAATCAACCTTACTGATTGATAATATTATAAACCGATTGAATTAATAAACTAAAGTGATATTAAATTCCGCCATCAGTGAAACCCAAAAAATAACATTTAAATTAACATAGTTTAAACCCAAAACCTAAGAATTTAATAAACCATAGTGTTTAATATTTTAAACTCAAGAGATTAATAAACCCGAGGGATTATTAATAATATAAACCAAAAGAAAAAATAAACCCAAGGGTTTAATATTATAAACCAAATGAATTGGTGAATCCAAGGGAAAATTATTAAAAACATGAGGGATCAACAAGGCCAACGGAACAATATTAAAAACAAAAGAGAGTAACAAACCCTAAGAATAAATATTTTAAATTAAAAAACCTAAGAAATTTATAAACAATAAGAATCAATATTTTAAAATCAAATAATTAATAAATGCAAGGGATTATTAATATTATAAACCAAAAGAACTAATAAATCCAAGGGTTTAATAGTATAAACCAAAGGAATTGGGGAACCCAAGGGAAAAATATTAAAAACATAAGAGATCAACAAGGCCAAGGGATACATATAGAAAACAAAAAATATTAGTAAAGGCTAGGAATAAATATTTTAAATGCAAATGAATGAGAAAATCACATGATTAATAAAGATATTAATAAATCTTAGGAATCAATTTTTTAAATTAAAATCATTGATAAAGTCACATGATTATTAATATTATAAACCGAGGGGAATAAACATGGTTTACCATGCTTGATTTAAACATTGATACAATTGTTGTCACAATGCGATGTTAGAGAAACTATGACCATGGTTGGCCATGGGTGATTTTCATATTGAGACAATATTTGTCAGAATGTGACATTTGATCATGGATGACATTGATCGACTATGGCTAACGCTAATTAACAATGGTTTCCCATGGTTGATTTTCATATTGAGTCAGTGTTTTTCATAATGTGAAATTGGACAATGCATTAGTATTAAACTCTAGGACTAATATTTAAACCCAAATATTTGGATTTAATAAACTGAATGCAATAATATTACGAACCGAAAGAATCCAAAAAATTAAGGAATCAATCTTATAAACCCAATGGATCAACAAATACAGTGAAATATTAATATTATAAACACAAAAAATCAATAAAGAAAAGGGACTATTAATATTGTAAAAAAATAACATCAATAAAATGAAGGGATTATTAATATTATAAACCCAAAAAATTAGTATTAAAAACAAAAATTATTAATAACTTCAAGTGATTAATAAAGTCGAAGGATCAAAAAAATTAATAAAAAAATACTGAAGTTGAAGAAATTAATAAACGCCAATAATTAACCCAAGGCATTATTCATATTATAAACCAAAAGAACTAATAAACCCAAGAGTTTAACATTATAAATGAAAGAAATTGGTGAATCCAAGGGAAAAATATTAATAACCTAAGGGACCAATAAGGTGAAGGGAACGATATTAAAAACATAATAGATTAATAAAGAATACGACCCAATATTTTAAATAGAGAGGAATTTTAAAGTCATGTGATTATTATTATGATAAACGGCAAGTGATCAATCAATCTTACTGATTGTTAATATTATAAACTGATTGAATTAATAAAATAAAGCGATATTAAATTTCGCCATCAGTGAAACCAAAAAAATAACATTGAAATTAACATAGTTTAAACCCAAAACCTAAGAATTTAATAAACCATAGTATTTAATATGCAAAACTCAAGAGATTAATAAACTCAAGGGATTATTAATAATATAAACCAAAAGAAATAATAAACCCAAGGGTTTAATATTATAAACCAAAGGAATTGGTGAACCCAAGGGAAAATTATTAAAAGCATAAGGGATCAATAAGGCCAACGGATCAATATTAAAAACACAAGAGAGTAACAAAACCTAAGAATAAATATTTTAAATTCAAAAACCTAAGAAATTAATAAACCATAAGAATCAATATTTTAAAATCAACTAATTAATAAACACAAGGGATTATTACTATTTTAAACCAAAAGAACTAATAAACCAAAGGGTTTAATACTATAAACCAAAGGAATTGGGGAACCCAAGGGAAAAATATTAAAAACATAAGAGATCAAAATGGCCAAGGGATACATATAAAAAACAAAAAAGATTAGTGAAGGCTAGGAATAAATATTTTAAATGCAAATGAATGAGAAACTCACATGATTAATAAAGAGATTCATAAATCTTAGGAATCAATTTTATAAATAAAAATCTTAGATAAATTCACATGATTATTAATATTATAAACCGAGGGGAATAAACATGGTTTACCATGCTTGATTTAAACATTGAGACAATTGTTGTCACAATGCGACGTTGGACGAACTATGACCATGGTTGGCCATGGGCAATTTTCATATTGAGACAATATTTGTCAGAATGTGACATTTGATCATGGATGACATTGATAGACTATGGCTAATGCTAATTAACAATGGTTTCCCATGGTTGATTTTCATATTGAGTCAGTGTTTTTCATAATGTGAAATTGGACCATGCATTAGTATTAAAATCTAGGACTAATATTTAAACCCCCAATATTTGGATTTAATAAACTTAAGGGAATAATATTATGAACCGAAAGAATCTAAAAAATAAAGGGATCAATAAGGCCAACGGAGCAATATTAAAAACACAAGAGAGTAACAAGCCCTTGGAATAAATATTTTAAATTCAAAAACCTAAGAAATTAATAAACCATAAGAATCAATATTTTAAAATCAAATAATTAATAAACACAAGGGATTATTAATATTATAAACCAAAGGAATTGGGGAACCCAAGGGAAAAATGTTAAAAACATAAGAGATCAACAAGACCAAGGGATACATATAAAAAAAAAAAAGTTAGTAAAGGCTAGGAATAAATATTTTAAATGAAAATGAATGAGAAAGTCACATGATTAATAAAGAGATCCATAAATCTTAGGAATCAATTTTTTAAATAAAAATCATTGATAAAGTCCCATGATTATTAATACTATAAACCGGGGGGAATAAACAAGGTTTACCATGCTTGATTTAAACATTGAGACAATTGTTGTCACAATGCGACATTCGACCAACTATAACCATGGTTGGACATGGCTTATTTTCATATTGAGACAATATTCGTCAGAATGTGACATTTGGTCATGGATGACATTGACAGACTATAGCTAACGCTAATTAACAATGGTTTCCCATGGTTGATTTTCATATTGAGTCAGTGCTTTTCATAATCTGAAATTGGACAATGAATTAGTATTAAACTCTAGGACTAATATTTAAACCCCAATATTTGGATTTAATAAACTGAAGGGAATAATATTACGAACCAAAATAATCCAAAAATTTAAGGAATTAATGTTATAAACCCAATGGATCAACGAATACAGTGAAATATTAATATTATAAACATAAAACATCAATAAAGCAAAGGGACTATTAATATTATAAAAAAAAAACATCAATAAACCGAAGGGATTATTAATATTATAAACCCAACAAATTAGTATTAGAAACAAAAATTGTTAATAAACTGAAGTGATTAATAAAGTCGAAGGATCAACAAAATTAATAAAAAAATATTGAAGTTGAAGAAATTAATAAACATTAATAATTAACCCAAGGCATTATTCATATTATAAACCAAAAGAACTAATAAACCAAGGGTTTAATATTATAAACCAAATGAATTGGTGAACCCAAGGGAAACATGTTAATAACCTAAGGGACCAATAAGTTGAAGGAAACAATATTAAAAACAAAATACCTTATTAAAGAATACGACCCAATATTTTAAATAGAGAGGAATTTTAAATTCACATGATTATTGTTATGATAAACCACAAGTGATCAATCAACCTTACTGATTTTTAATATTATAAACCAAATAAATTAATAAACTAAAGAGATATTCATTTCCACCATCAGTCAAACCAAAAAAATAACATTGAAATTAACATATGTTTTTTGTTGTCTTTACATAAGGAAATCCCACTACAAAAGTGGACTCAAAACTCTCCATCAAAGGACATTTATCAAATAGCCTCTTCGAGAACACAACCAGACTGACCACAAAAGGAACACCAATTCAAATCAACGGGATAACGATCATGATACTTAAACGCTTTCCAACCAATCCCTTATTGTTTTTCTCCCAGCCTCCCTCATGTGCACATGCAACAAGTATTTTACATTAATTTTTATTTCATCTAGCACACAAAGATGCTCATCAATAAAAGTAAGATGGAAGCCATGTTTTCTATTGAGCTTGTTCCGAAGATAAGAAAGAAAATGATCAGTCTAGAAATATTTTCCACCTCTTGATTATAATAGATTCCATCATTGTTATCCATATTTGAATTTGAAAGGAAAACGACAAAATAAAAATTAATACACAAAGAGATAGAAACATCTAGGCATATATATATATATATATATATATATATATATATATATATATATATATATATATATATATATATATATAACACCCCATTTGTATTGTTGTTAAAAAACTTAATCTTAAAAATGTCATGCTATAAACCTCATTAGAAATACACATTGTACACATGAAATGAGTGATATGACCCCTATTACAATAATCAACAAGAAATCACAAATTTTTAAACTTAATGTTTAAAATGAAATATTAATTAATGTTAGTAATTCTATATTTGTATTTAAATTAATGTCAATGTATATATTATTTTTAGTTTAATATTATTATCAAATATAAATATGTTGTCATTCAACCAAACCACAACGTATTTAGCAAACCACATTGATAAATATCTTTAGTTTCATGTGATAGGGATATGGACTTCAATCTTGATTTTTAATGATTGGCTCATATAATTGGCTATATATGTCTGAATGGTTTATTGTAAACAAAAGAACAATAGTGACCTAGAAAAAGGAGGTAAATTGAACAACATGAAAAACAATGTAAGAAATTTCTCATATATTACTATATTGGATCTCATGAATGTATTCATTTAATTAATACATGAAAATAATTATTATAATAAATGAAAATACAGAGGAGAATAAAAACAATTAAAAAACATTCTATAAATATGTCACAATACTATTAGTTGCATGTCACAGTGATATGGAATTCCATCTTGATTTTTAATGATTGGCTCATATAACTGGTTTTTTATCTTTGAATGGTTCATTGCAGGAAAAATAACAAAAACCACTTAAAAACATTAAGAAAATTAAACAACATGAAAAACGATGTAAACAACATTCCAAAATACTACTATGAATTTGATGAACGTATTCATCTCATCAATATATCAAAATAATTATTATATTAAAAGTAAATGAAGAGGGAAATAAAATAAATTCAAAAAAAATCTATAAAAAGATAAAAGTATCAATAGTTGCATGTCATAACAATATGGACATTAATCACTCCTCTTCCTTCTTCCCTATTGTAACATATGCACTATCTTTCATCTTGGCATAACGTTGATAAGAGAAAGGCGGTGCAATGCGTAAATCATCAATTGATTTCACCCTTGATATGGCTGTGAAGGTCAGGCCTTGCTGCTCTTTATTCCTAATATCAATTGATGCTCATTCTAAAGTCAAACCTTGTGACTTGTGAATTGTAAGATCCCATGCCATCTTTAAAGGAATTTGATTTCGATTTCCTCTTATCACTGGTGCGATAGGTACAATGTTTGGATTGCTTGCATCAAACGGAATACCAACATACTTATCAAAAATAACATTTGTGAACATTGGAAGCTCAGGTGGCTTAGAGGTAGGCATATAAAATATTTCCTTCACATACCCAAGTGCACCATTCACCAAACCAGCTTCAACCAACAAATTACATGTCAACATAACACGTTGGCCATGACACAACAAAACTTCACGGTCCAGTTGATCATCATCGTTGGAACAAATGAAAATTCCCATTTATTTTTTATTTAATCAAACAAGTATATTGTATACCCATATCAAGGATAATATTCATACTCCGTGTTGAGATAGATCCAAAACAAATTACTTTTATAAAACACTCCATTCTGAGCGGGTGAAGTGCCACCAAATGGAAGATCAACCCTTCGCCAAACCCTATCAAGACTACTGTAAACATAAAATTTAGACTGCATTCTATCACAGATATGTTTTAGAACAACCCAGTCATATTTGTTGCTGCTCACATTTTCCAATAACGAAAAGAATCCCCAGTCTTCAATTCATATTTGCCCAATGTATTTTAAGGCCTTTGTAACTGGATTCATTACAAAATAGTTTCGTGAATGGGAGAATTCTATTGGTAAGGATAAAACTACCATTGGTCCAATAGTAGACTCTACATTGTATCTTGAATCTATGAATCGCAAATGAAAACATATATGCGCCCATTTTGATTAAGGTATTTAGCAATAAAATAATTGTCTTCATTATTGAGGAAAGGAATCATAAATCCAAATTCATTTGTATAGTTATTCTTGCAACGCAATAAGAAAGAAGGATTTTGCAAAACATTCTTCCATTGTTGACAAACAATGCTAAAATTTATCACAACCGATAAAGGGAGCCAAAGGAATAAAATTTCAATAATTTCAAATGGAATACAATTCCAAATAGTTGGATCCATGACAAAACAAGGAAATCACCTAACATAAAAGAAAACAGACATGATATCAACAAAACAATTTTCAATTAATGTTGAATAGAATAAGCAATGTAGATATGCAATTTTCCATCTACAAATATATTAAAATGCACATATACATAATGTATAAAATCATATGAGCTAGAAGAACATTATTACAATAGTTAAAAAGACAAAAAAAACAACTATTTTGAAGATAAATCTAAACCATCTATTTTTATGTATTGTTAAAAAAAATTACAATATTCAATAGAGATTAGATCTATACCTTTCAACTAATAACTATTAATAATTAAATTAAATTTTTGGAAACTTTGTTCCAAAATAAACATGTCTATCAAAATGATTAAAATTATTTGAAACAAAAAAATAATTATTATAAAAAGATGATTATATATATTTATAATTAATGATTAAATATACCACTATACCAACTTTATGAAATAAAATATTTACGCAAAAAATATTATTCATGCCTGATTTATATAATGATGAATAAATGCATTTTTATTATGGCTATTATTTTTTAATATTTAATTTAAATAAATATTTTAATAAAATATTTTAACTGTTATTTTTTTATTGCATGGTATAACTAATAAATGAAATAACTTCTTTCCAAAGAATTTTTTTATGGTTAATGTTAACAGAAATCTCTCAAATATTTTTGAAAAATTTAAGTTGTTTAATCTATATTTTAAGACAATTCATTTATGCATTTAAAAATCTATTTTAAACTTAAAAATGTACTGTAAAAATTTTCTGAAGTCATTTTATCTATAAATTAAATTGAGATTTTTATATTGGAAATTATTAAATAAACATATTTTGGTTATACATTGCCAAAAATTATTAAAGAAATTCTATGAAGAAAGAGAAAACCCAAAACCCTATGTCTATACATCAGAATTAAACAAACTAGCACTCTAGTTGGAATCTGAGGATTTCAAGTAAACAATGCAAACAAAATTTATTATATACAAACAAAATTCCTCAATTTTAATTCTTACAACTACTCGGAGTATAGAATTGAAATCTCTAAGGATTTCAAGTAAATAGTGCAAAGGAAATTTGTTATATACAAACAAAATTCCTCAATTTTAATTCTTACAACTACTTGAAGTATAGAATTGAATTCTTTTGTAGAAACCACTAAATGTTGAGAGACCATAATATAACCTGTGGACATGAAGAATACATATAGAAGAGATTAAATTAATGAGTGTTAACTAAGAAAAGAAAAAAAGTAGACTTTGTTTAACAAATAGCTATTGCAATCTAGAATTTGTGTACCTTAAGAGGATGAGGAAATAAACAAGGGTTTTGAATAGGTATAATGAAAATAAACCTATTCAAAAGAATTGGCACATTTGTGAAAATTATAATAAAATTTCAATACCTTAGAGGTCTCTGCCATGATTAGTCCAGAGAGCATGTACAAACAAACCCAAAAGGCATCAACACCATTAAACTCCTGCTAAGCTTGCATAACCTTACACTCTTGAACAGGGTAATTTTAATCATTGATTCGAATGACCAAACTCGTACACTAACACTGAGTCATTTAAAATCAATAAGAAAAATTAAGCGAATGTAATGTCTTAGGGATAGATGTAACATAGGATGTAGCATACAACCTCACCAATGGAATAACAGAGTTTACCCATACTATGAGCCCGTAAGACAAAACAAATTGAACCATAATTATTGGACTTTATAGCTCTCCATTAATGTATTTACTATTCTCATATGCCATCACTTTCATCGACGTGCCGTGCGCACGTCCATGATATTTAGTACTATTGTCGAGCATATTGAGTATTATTGGATTATTAAGAAATGATATAGGAGGACCACAATAGGAATAGAGAGTTTGGTTTCATAACGTGGCCATTTAAGTACTCTGTTAATTTTTTTTTTATAACTAAAATGAACTAAAGGAATTCTCTGCCAACTACCATGGGGCCAGCTCTGAGTTGTCACCAGTTGCACTAAGAGCTCGGTGGCATGCATATATACATTGTTCTGTCTCCAAACACCTTCATCTCCAATTTTCAATGCCTTCAGCCCCCTATGATTAGCATAGTTTTCTATAATGTTGTCTTTTTTTTTATTCCAGAACTTATTTTTCTTTAGCATGTAAGCGCTCAATCTCTTGCCCATTAAGTTTTATTGTTTACAAAACATAGAAGAATAGCAGTATTTTTTGTTTATGATATAGCTATATCAGTATTTTTGTTTCATGATATAGTTGTCTCAAGCATCACAAGTGTACATATTCTATCCATGAATGTGCATTCTAAAGGTTCAATGATTTGATTTCGTCATATATCATTTCTAGTACATTCTAAAGGTTCAGCGATTGATTTTATCAATACAGTTGATTTCGTCCTATTTTGTTTCTAGTTGTAGTTCCACGTAGTAGTATAGTTTGCCCTAATATCTTACAAAAATGAAACCCTATTGATTTTATCCTCCCATCACCGTGGAATTCATTTCAGTTATGAATGGCACGAGGAATATGCGAAACAAACTATGTGAATCACTTATGTTCATATAATATGGTGTTCGTTAACAAATTTAAATATATTTCGATAATTGACGCTGTAACTTCTGCAATTTGCAGGAAAGATATCGGAGATCAATTTTTTTGTGTCAGAGACTTGAACCCGCGAAGTCTTTACACCGTGGTTTCCCTTTTTTCCCTTGCTAGAAGGATCTATATATATATTTCACAGGTGTAAGTAAGATCTAGTTTTCAACCAACTTTCAAGCAGTTATCAGTTGTTTCCTCAAACAATGGTTTCCCACTGTGCTCTGGTAAGAACACGACAGCCAGGAAGGGGCAGCTGAGGGTTTAAAATGACCACATTCAATGGAAATAAATTTCTTGATATGTGCTAGCCTGGATTAATTCAAATGCATGGGAATAAAAGCGATACTGTAGGGTTGGTGGCGCTCGGATTATAAGAGGGCGTCGGGCTCATGGAACTCCATCCTGTGACCTCTATGCACTCCATTGAGTTCCATCACTGCACCAATAAGAAAACTAGGGATCGTGGCCACAAAATGCGAATGGGATTGCATCATCAAAACCTTACCACTCTCCATTTCCTATTTTTTTTATGATAACTAATGACACATTCACATCCTAAAAGAGCGGACACATATTGATTTGTTTGAATTGCTGACTTTCTCTTGCATGTTGATATGTTTAAACATAAGAACAGATATGTGCTGGTATTATCTTTGGTTTATGAAACGAAAGCTTTTGAATGAAAAGATTCAGCACAAAACCTTACTAAAGTGGTGATGAAATATGAGATAGACATTTATTTAAGCTAAAATATTCTTCGTTGAAACTTCATGGAAATTATACATAAATAAATCTTGAAAGAAAACATGGCATAGAAATTTGACACACAGAACCTATTGGAAAATTACCGTAGAAAATGATGACAATGCGAGCAGCCAAAGTCCCGGTTCTCTGCCTCCAAATGTCTCGGCTGTCGTGAAATTTTCTTTGGTTGTATAGAACTCGTGGATAGAACTGGCGATGGACAGGTTGAGGAAAACGTTACATGCTAGAATAAAACGTTAAGAAATTGAGAGCGTTATAAAATTTCAACCATCACACATTGGAGGAAATGGGTGTAGTGTGATCTGATGGGTGTAGTGTGATCTGATGCTTCAATAGTGTGATCCGATGCTTTAGCCCCTCTTAAAACTGTTGCCTCCACATGTATGTTTGGAATAAACGTGGGAAAATGTAGGCTATAATCAGCCAAGGAGATGGGTTTAGTTTGATCCGATGGGTGTAGTGTGATACGATGCTTCAGTAGTGTGATCCGATGCTTCAGTCCCTCTTAAAACCATTTCCTCCACGAGTATGTTTGGAATAAACGTGGGAAAATGTGGGATATTGGTTTCTTAATCTCCTTTGATACATTTTTATAAACAAGAGGCATAGTAAAATTTAAATTAGGATTTGGTAAAAAATTATTTTAAACATGGTTTAAACATTTGATTTAAATATGCAAGGAAGTTATGAGTTTCAGTTTCATTCATAGATGGAGTGGCAACGACGAAAATATACCAGCATCTGTCAATTTAGATCATCCGATCAAAATGATTAATTATTAAATGTATTAAACCTGCCAATTCCAACAGGGGGCTACGCCTATCGGTGTAATAACATAGTCTATTTATAAGCCTCACGTGCACTACTTCAACAGTCTCTGTTATAAACTAGAATCTCCTCGACATTCATGGTTCTAACAAGAACATAGGTTGAACCCTCTTGTATACAATGAATTTATCAACCTCTAGTAATAGATTTATTTCTTCCATAAAATACTTATCTCTGTTTCTCTTTGGAGTCCTCAAGTAGATGTTTATGTGCCCAAATATGAGAACTAAATGATATCGTGATAATACCAAGTCATCGAGGTGGTTAGTGAATCCATTTAGATCCAACAATGTCATTATCTTCTCCTTGTATTAGGTTTGTGGCCGCTAACGTTTTGGGAAGTTTGTCCCCTTCTTTTATATGCCAACAAATCAAATTTTCATCATATTTTAATAGCAATGAAGAAAAATTACACTCGGCCCTGATTACTATATCCCTTTGATAGTAGCACGTGTACAATGCTTGGATAGAAATTTTACACTCTTGTTGCTTCTCACAATTATGCCTTACAATCTTGATTGGACTCCAGATCTACACAGGGGAATTATATCTACATAAGAAATAAATATACACACAGAAATAAATAAATTTAAACACTAAAATAATCTATGTACAAAGATTAACTATCATGGCTCTCACATCTTCCTAGCCTTCTCGCAAGAGAATGATGCGAGAACAGGATTTGATACAATGTTATAAATTGAGATAGATAGAAATGTCACACACAAATTACACTTTGATATATTTATTGATCACAATAGTTACAAATGTATAGGACATAAATCAATAACTTCAATACATCTTCTTCATGACTACAACTCATACATAGGAAACAACAACATCTAGAATGACTCCTCGTTACTCATAATGACAACCACACTTGACATGAAAGCATTACTTCCAAAAAAAATATTGTGCTAATAATGTTTCTGTTGACAATGTTGGACCCGCCAACATTCAGGGGATTTCCTCGATTTGAAGTCCCAACTAGACCTCACACTGTTTAGAGTAGGATTCCCAGTAGTTGGGTGTCTAATGATATCCCTTAGATTTCAAAATGTATAGACTGGTGCACGGTGTATTTGGTTAATGCAAGTGTCCATGGAAGGTCAATATGATACATGAGAGGCTCTAACACATGAAAGGAAAAGGAGGTGCACTCCTTGGAATCCTGTAATAGTACACATCTTGAAAGGAACACATGAGCTGAAAAGGCATCACACAACCTAATAAGCGGAATAGTCCACAAGTTAGAGGTGATGGCTTAAAACATGAGCATGCATTCAATAATATTTGTAAAAACTCAAAATAAATAGTTCATAGTCATATGTGTAATTTAAACAACATACATCGAAAATATAACAAAAATACTCCTACTACATTTATAATATATGTATGAAGAAATGCCTACTCTGATTTTATTTAAGTGAAAGTTCCATTCATACATACAACATGATGAACCACTTTCCCCAATAGTGGGATGTGAATTAAAAATAACCTGCTCCTCCCAAAGAAGTATACTCCCTCTACCCTATGGAGAAGACAAGGCTCATATAAGACTCCCATGCCCTTTCTGAGCCTAAGCTTAGCCAAAAGCTTGGCTCCAAAAAATGCCTTTGCAAGAGTTATAAGGATGTATTTATAGCGAAATTGGGGTGTCTCTTGGCATGCCCCCATTTTTACTCTTAGACTCCCCTCATGACTCCACATATTACATATGACTCTTCACATTCCATCATGGAAACATGGAATTTCACTTATACAATAATTACAAATAATATTACAATATGCACTCGTACCCATATAAGACGAAATAGGATAGAGGTAACTTGACAACCTATCAAGAAAAAATACTATGATGGTGGAGTTGGGGTGAACTCAAGCTAGAAATCTTCGACTTGGTTTCCCTCAGTCACATAATCATTCAAATATTGATATTGTGCGATATTATCCCCAAACTACGATATAGTGTCAGGATGGAAGCAGACTCTTTCCTCCATATCATCCATGTACAATCTCTTGGAACTGATCTTAACATCTTTCTCAATCAGGAGAAACATTTTTCTAATATGAACCAGGCCATTGATGTAGGTATGCATTTTATTTCTATTCACCTCCATGTCCTCCTGGTTGGCCATCTACTCTAGCTACTCCAAGTACTGATCAATATCCTATCGGACTTACCATTTGAATTTAGTCTCGATGAGTGTACCAATTGATGAGATCTAGTTGGTTCTCACTATGAAATAAAAACTGATGTATATCCGTGTACATGAGGCAAGAATTTTTCTGATGAATAAGGTGATTTTTTTTTCGTTCTGGATCAACATTTGAACTTTGGCTTTCTCTAACTCTGCATGCGACTTCATATTCTTGACTAGTGTAAGCGTTGTTGCCTTGTATCACATTATCAACTCATGCACAATGATGATTTCATCTTGTAAATTCCTAACTATCTTAACAAACTCTCTGCTCTGTTGTTGCAAGTCATTTAAGTGGAAAAGTGCCTTATGTACAATCACAAACTCCTAATAAATGTCCTGCATAATGTCTCCAAATGTGGATACTTCAGCAAGTATTGTTTCTCTTATCTCCTTGTTGTAGACTTGTACGAAAGTTGCATCTCATGCTATTGTAATTTTTTTTCATTCCCTTGTCATATTTTTTGTAGGTCCTATGCCAACTGATTACTCTTTTCCATCAAACCCTGCATGTTAGATTTGGTTGTTACTCTGAAGGAAAAGCTGGCATCGACAATGGAATTTGGATTCCTGCTTGTGTCTACCACTATTACCCTTTATCTCATGAATGCAGGTGATGAATAATCATATGGGAAGTTCTTTCTCTGCACTTGTACAACCATATTATGTATTTTGTTGAATAACAAATTGTACACATTCATGACCATATCATCATCAAGGGGAACTACCTCACCTTCCTCGCTGAGGGCTTGCTCTATGGATGAAGGTGGTGGAGTCTGAAAGGTGGCCTGAGGTGCATTGGGCATCAAGTTCACATGCTCATCTTGCAACTTTGATCCCAATTCCATGTCCATGACTCCAATTAATTGTTCAAGCTCTTTGAAAAACTCTTCTTCCTACATCTTTTCGCTCACTTCTTCTTCTACTGCCTAATCTTGTATTTGTTTTTCAACATATATATGTGTCATTTATTCTGCTATATAACCTTCCCTTTCTTCCTCTTCTTGCTTCTATTTATCTTCTTCTAAGCTCTCATTCTTCCTTCAACTCTTATTCTACTCTATATGCTCTTTGCACTGCTTCTTCTAAGTATTTCTTCTCTCTCATTCTCCACTCTGATCTCTACTTCCTTTGTCCTGTTTTCACTTCAATTGTCCAGGCTAGATTCTCAGTGAGAGGATAGATTTCATTTTTCAGCTTGCTCCTTTTATTCATTGTCAGCTACCTTCCTCTCTTCTTTGTCCTACACCTAACCAATTCTTTTTTTTACTGCTTCTTCCTGAACTACCATAAACTACAGAATAACTTGAGAAGTTCTAGCCATACTGATTGGTTCATGAGGTCGGGAGGAGTTATAATATTTCTTCCAAAGTTCCTCCTCTTGCCATTGATATATCTTGCTGACCCAGTTGAAGTAAACTCTCTCACCATTTGTTGTGCGAATTCCCCTCGGATCATGCAGATTGTAACTCTTTGTTCTGAGCTCGAATTTTATTATGGATTTCCCTTCGGCATCTTCCACCTTGAGATTCTTAATATCGTATAATCTAACCTGCAAAGGAATGTTTGGCCATCGTTCCTTCTTCTTCCTACGAAGTGCTGCTGACAGCTCTGCGGAGATATGATAAGATACCTCTTTCATGACAATTTTTTAGTGGCATATCTTGGCCAAAAGATGTGGCAGATTCTACCTGGCAAATACTCTAACCAATATTCCATCCAGTAAGGTGAGCCAATTTACAATATTTTGTATCACCTCCATAGCTTCTTGTGACATGTAAGGTGGGTCCTCCTGGAATATGAGCTTGTAAAGTTGGATGATGAAGTGATCAGTAAGCTTCTCCATGAATCCACAATGAAATGCCATCTGATAGTAGCTTGCAAAATATATGTACGAAAATTTCTCTCATTTTTCATGTCTATTTCATGCTAGCGAATTGATGCTGCACATATATAGCATCCAAGCTTGTTTCACATGAAATCCCAACTGATGAGCCAAAATATCTAACCATTTCAATTGATTCGCCTCGTTCACTACCCGATTCAGTAAGATATCCCACCCCTCAGCAAAGGTCTATGTGTTTGGTTGGCCATAAACTTTGAAAGCTAGTATGACCAAAAATTGATAGGCTTTCTAGAGTGCTTATGTCATGTACATGTAGGTGGGTTTCTGTCTAAACTTTGTTGGCTTCATCACCCAATTCTTAATGATATCTCTCATGCTTGTGTAGCTATTAGTGGCATATAACAGTGATTCCAGGTGCTTCACTGGCCCAGGAATATGATACATCTACTGAAAATGCGTTGCCAGGAATGTAGCAATCTTCTGCCCACTGGTGTTTCTAAATGTCATAGTTTTGACATGAGTGTTTGAGGCAACCTAGTTGATCACATTTTCACATGGGAAGGATGGGAACCTACATGCAACCTTGTATAGCCCTGACTTCATGATGCTGAGATACACATATCGGTCCTCTAATTTTTCCTGAAAGTATTTTGGAAACACATATTTGATTTGTTTCCATGTCAGTTTTGATCCCTTCTCTATAAATAGCTGAGTGTCCGAATAAAATGGAAACTTAACCAGAACTTGTTCAAATGCTTCCCTAGTACTTCTTTCAAGGGTTTCCTTTGAGGAAGATATCTTAGATTCCATTGTGAAAGTGACTACTGGAGAGATGCTCAACGAACGTTGTACCTATGGGACAGAAAACACACTAACGGAAATAAAATATTAGTTATAAGAAAAACTATCTTCAGAACATGTTCATGTAGCACCCTGGGCAACTAACTAGAAGGATTACACAATTTTTACATGGAATAAGGTTTGACTAGATGAGGAAACTATGCACTGTGTAGTCCTCGCAATCATGGTCGAATATTGAGTACTAAGACTGCGCAATGTGCAGTTCATCCTGGGTAGTGAGATGGGAGAGATTGCAAATTGTGCAGTCTTAGTGGCCAAGGATGCAGGTTGAGGCCTCGGACTATGCAATGCACAATGGGGCTAGCCTATATTTCACATTAGGCAGTTCCAAAGGCCAAGCTCTAAACTTGGGAATGAATATTGTGCAATTCCCACCTGGGAAAAGTGAATTCCGACCAAGGGAAAGGAAGATCTTCCCAAGGGAAGTGTGTAAAATGAGCAGATCTAAGAGATGGTGAAGGCTTGAGTGAAAATATGGCTAAGTGTGACTGATACAAGACAAATCGAGTGCAAAAATTGAACAAACGAGAGGTGAATGATATCATTGAGGAGATTTGTCACAACGACAACCATTATGAAAATTAAGAAACTAATGAGACACTTGTAAAAGGAAAACAAAAACTTGAAACAACAGTTCTACAAGCTAAATTATGTTAAAATTATAGCATGCATGTAAAGAAACAAGAAAAAAAATACTCTTGCAATCCAAACAACAAAAAGTGATAGAAAAAGTGACTAAAGATGATAGATGCAAAACTCACCCAGCAAAGTGATAACAATCATACTGAAGTTTCCTTGATCTCTTTGGGAATGATATATCTACAGGATCAAGTGTGAGAATGAGATGTAGGGGCATCAATTAAATATATTTGAGAAATTAGGGTTTATGACGTGCATGCCCAAAATCAAGGGAAAAGTGACACATGGCGATAGTTTCTAAAAATATAAAGTGTGCTTCCTTCAAGTTGCTAAAAATAGATCCCTAAATTTTAGGGATGTTTTTTTCTTTTTTAGTTTTTCTACTTTTTTCTGCAAAACGTGCCATGCACATCACTCGGAATGATTGTACAGTTTTGGAGAACTGGAAACTCCCATCTCAATGCACTGCACAGTTTCTAAGCTCAGTGATGGGTTTCCTTTCATGATTGCATAGTTTCTGAGCTCAAGGTTGGGCTACCAGTCATGACTGTACAATTCTAAACATAAATTTCAAGTTTGGCTATATGAATTGTGCAGTTTCTAGAGGCTAGTCTAGAACTATTGAACAAACCTTAGACACGATGTTAGCTTGCGACATAGAAAATATTTTCTAAGTGAAGAGAAAGTAAACACAAGAAAAATTGAAAGATAAACATCGATCAAATCATGGATACTTGATAGCAGTGTAAGGTAAACTATTATGAAAGAAGGTTAGGCTCCAATAAGCAATGGAAAAATTTGGGAGGTTGGTTGTATTAGCTACAATAGTTCCTTTGTTAGGTAGCATGTTAACTTGGGATTTTTCGCTTCTATACATATGAAAGTTTTCAATATGCTCAAAATGTTTTAATATAAGCCTAATTATTTTTTGAACCAATAAATGATTTTTAGTGGAGGAGACTTGGACTTGCCTCAGATAACTAACATCTTCCATTCAATTTCCAAACACCATCAAGTTTTTTATATTTATTATTTTGGCCAACTCTAAGCCTTTCCATAATGCGAGGTATCTAGCCTAGTTATTAGTGTCACCCCTAGCACCCACGAAAATTGAGTTCCAAATTGTTCCCAAATATATTATTAATGATTAAAATTGTATATTTTTAGAAATAAAATTGTAAATTTTTTATATAAAGTAGATTTAAATATTTTAAATAAAACTAAAAAAATTATAATTTTAAAAAATATTTTAAAATAATTTTTAATAAAATTATCATAAAATTATATATATATATATATATATATATATATATATATATATATATAAGTTGTGTGAGTCCAAAGGTAACTACAACCTTAACCTTTGGTATGAGAAACAACTACCTAGGGGCATCTAAGCCCTCAAAATCACTCAGGGATTGCACCTCACTTGGACCACATTAGCCCTTAACATTGTTTGAATTTTTCCCATAGAGTTTAGAACTAGTTATCTTCAAATCAAGCACTCTCTTAACAATATACCCCATCACCATCTATTCTACTTCCCATGTGCATATTGTAACACATTAAAAGAAAATGCAACTCGATGGAATAAGTTCTAAGTGGACTATTAAAAAATGATGAGAAATTAGAGAGTTATGACTATCTCTCATGGAAATGATCATAGACTTACTTAAAGCAATTGAATCCCAGAAATGATATCTAATAAAAAAAAATTTCCAATAAAAGTGTCTATTTCTCAATATTTGTTTTGATGGCAAGAATGTTTGAACTACTTCACTAGGGGTGTTGTAAGTAGCTTTTGAAATAAAAAGAAGAGTTGTAATGAGCTTGTGACAATAATTTTTAAGAATTTTTTTTTGGTAAATTTAAAATTTATTTTCCTTAAATACTATAGAAAAATTATAAATATTATTGATGTTAATTGAAAAATACTTTTAAAATGAAAGAGAATAAGATTTTTTTACAAATTTTTTTATGGTAAAAAAAAAAATTTAAAAAAAAAAGTTTTTTATGTCTTACAAAACCTTATTTATAGTAAATAGGTGCAACTTATAAATAATAAATGTTACTAGGTATCAAAATATATTCCATAATACATATGAAAGTGTGTGTATATATATATATATATATATATATATATATATATATATATATATATATATATAAAATAAAAAAATTATAACCTTATTTTACATTATTATAATTATTATTATTAATTATAAAAATAATAAATATATGAATTAAACATATATATATACATGTAGAAAACATGTTATAAGATTTTTTTCGTGGATATTTATTCCCCTTTATCATAGAAACACTTCGACATGTAAATAGGAATTGTTACAATGTTATGGGCCAATACTATGACTTACTAATATTCCATGCCCAAAATATCATAAGTCATGTGCATATAATTTTTTTAACTAATTATTTTAATTAAAAAATACAAAAGGCTTAACTACTTTTGAAATAAATCTCAACTTTTAATATGCAATTTTTAAATTATTATAAATATATTTAATATAATTTTATAATTGTATTTTAAAGTTAAATTATTTTTTGAAAATTAATAAAATTTAAATACATGTTTAATATAATCAGTGCAACCATAGTTGGTAAATGTTCTATTATACATCTCATAGTGTCAAGATTTAAAGAAAAACATAAACATAAAATAAATTACAACTTCATTTAAAAGTATTGTTTTTATTATTGTTCATAAAAGCATGCAACAAAATTCTTAACTATAGATATTTTTTCCACTTTATTATAAAATTTCTTAACTTCTGAATAAACATTATTACAATACTTTATACTAGCTTAACAATACTACATTGTTAAAAATCAACTCATTCAAGCTCAAAATAATTTATATAGACTTTATTTTAATTTAATTTTACAATAGTTTTTTAATACATAACTATTTTTAAAATAAATTTTGACACTTATTATTATTGTTAAAAATATTCAGTGAATGATTAAATTTCTATCATTCATCCATCAATTATGGATCATTAAAATAAAGTATTGAAAATCTTAATAAAGTATTAATAATAATAAATAAAATTTGAAAAAATATTAATAATAATAAAAAATAAAATTGGTCATTATTATCTTGTCATCCCAAAAAAATTCCAAATTCAAATCCATGTGAATTAGATCAGAGAGAAACAAAAATAAATAAATAAAAAACTTTTAAAAAATAGTGAACGATAAGGATACCCATTCCTATCGGTTATTTAACTCTACCTTTCTAATGAAAACGACCGTATATATTATTGCAGAGCCAATGAGTCCTTCAAAAAGAAATAGGGTCCTCGGTGGACACTCAACTCAGCAGCCCACATGAATTCTCGATGGTTGCGGAAGGTATACTGTTCGATATAATTTCTGAATAAATTGATTTATATACGTGGCAACTCTTATATATGAATTCTCTGAATTTGGTTATCTGATTTAATTTACGTGGACAGGAATTTTCATACTGGGAGTTACGGCGAGCTGCTTTCACAGATAATAGAGGATCACTCCTGCTACAGTGAAAAACGTTGAGATATTAAACATTCGGAAGGTACGACGTACGAGATGAAGAAGTATGAAATAATATCCAATAAAGTCGAGGCGGCATTAATTATCCACCATGCAAATTTTCTGCCCAGAGACGTTAGGTTTCAGTAAGTGAGGAGCATGTTGAACCAACGCATGAATTCACAGGTTGAATTCAGGAAGATTGTCATTAAATTCAAAGCTGCCATACGTGGTCCGGTCAGACTGTAGAGTGCATACTGTATGTTGAATGGTTGTTATTTTTAATTTTAGTTTAAATTTCTTTTCTACGTGCTCTGGTTCCACGTTCATAATTGGTACTACATCTTTCTCCGACGAAAAATCAGTTCCGTGCTTCAATCGAAAACATTTTACTCATGTTTTCTAAAAGAATGTGGTGTTATCTCCTTCAATCAGAAATAAAAGCATTCCGTGTCCAACTGCTACTTTTGCACTCACGACAAGGCACGTGATAGTGGAAGAAATGCAGCCACAACTGTAAGGTAAATAAGCGAGATGAACCACCACCTTTAAACCCTAAAATATGTAAGCGGATTCCACTGCGCTTTGATTCTTTTATTAGATGTTTTGGAATTGTGAATATCATAGTTTTTTTCTTTTTCTTAATTTTAGGGTTAGTTGTAGTATGAGATGTTTTGGAATTGTTATTATCAATTATATGAAATTGGACAAATTATATGATTTGGACGTTGGAAATTGGATAAATTAATATTCTTGTGTGTTTAGTTATATGGACTAATCATTTTTAGTGATTTTGGTGATCTTACAATGCTCATAATATAATTGTTGACTAACACTTGAAAGTTTTAGTGTAATCTCAATCGTAATTTTTAATATAGAAAGATTTATAACATTGAATTTATTTATATATTAAAATATATTTATAATATATTTATAATTAAATTTAAATAAATTGCAAAATATAAGTACAGTTTTTCAACAAATAGATATAGATAATACGAGCATCACCCAAACTATACTCAACTGGCAAGTTATCCTAGAAAACATCTCGGAGACCATTCTAGCAGAAAAATTGAGTGTGGAAGATTGGATGACAAACGGAAATGAAGGCTGCATCCTCGCAATGTTGAATTTAGAACCTCAAATGCTGACTCGAAATCTATGGAAAACAAATTGGATTAGGAAAAACCCTTTAGACAGGTTTCATGCACCTCAACCAAGGTTCTTGAAGCTAAATTATGATGGGGCCTCCAAACGCAAGACAGGCGGGAGCAGGTGGAATATTCAGGAATTCCCAAGGATCAGTTTGCAGAGTTTACAAGATTGAGTTGGGATTTGCCACAAAAAATGAAGGAGAATTGATGGCGGTCAAACAAACGCTCACAATTGCAGTTCGAGAAAACTATCAAAGACTTGTTGTAGAAGGAGACTCGCCTATGGCAACTGGTATACTTCAAAAATTGCAGCAAGGAATCCCATGAGAGAAGGAATTCAAACCTAGAGGACAGCTAGACTTATCCATGAGATCAGCGTGATTATGTAGGATATAGGATATCTCATACCATAACATGTGCGAAAAGTCGGGAACGAGGTCACAGACTACCTCGCAAACTGGGGATGCAACCACGAAGGATGCCAGCTGGACATCAATGCATCTCACGGGGCCGGGGATATTGAACTATACCCACTACAAATCATCATAAACAGAGATAAGGAAAGTTCACATGATTGAGACCCCTAATCGGGGTGCCATGAGGAGGTTGAGAGGTGAGGTTCAGCGATATCATGCGACGGGATGCACAGACCACATGAATGACTCACCACTTTTCATGATTTGTTGGGAGATGATCACATGCTCGCTAACAATCCCTACCATAGGAGTAGTTGGCAACCATAGGGGAATTTCAAGACATTCTTGGAAGCAGAGGCAGGATCAAATATTAAGGCAGGATGCATGCCGGAGAGATAACACTGATCCCGGAAGGCAACAAGAAGAAACCGTAGCAGCGAAGGAAAAAGGTTGGGATCGGAAACTAGTCATCCGGTAAGTTTTGTGCTTCCTAACTTTGTTAGAAACCATGAATTTAACTGTAAATTGGATGTCTATCTTCAGAAATCCCTTCGAAAGAGGTTGTTTTACTGTTCTAAGGCCCTGTCCAAACCTAGAAGTAGGACATAGAATGCTTCATTGTATGCATGCAACCCTTCTCCATAGTTATGCGGCCAATTTCAAATTTTCGGATAGTTTTCAGTTGGCATTTTTCAATTCCAAGGTTAAAGGTTCTAAGATTTTACATCATGCAGTCTTTGGCTTTTAGTCGAAGAATTCCATGTTCATTATGATTTTCTGAGGCCTTGTGGTGATACTCTACTTTTGAACCCCCTGTAATGTCTTTCCTCTTTCTAGTTTTGTGTTAGTATTGGGGAAGGGCTCTTGTCTCGCAATTCTAGGAAGGGATTTAGGTTGGTATGTCATCCAGAATACTTCAGTCTCATAATTGTATGAGATAGCTAGCATGGCTAGGCACTACCGCCCCAGCAACAATGCGGGAGGTGGCAATAGGTCCTTCTCTCACACTCATTTTACCATTTCACATTTACATTGCATGCAACGCTGTAGGGTGTGCAAGGTGAAGTCTAGTTGTGGGTTATTCTGGGGGGGTGGCGCAAACATCCATTTGGGGTTCTTGTTCACGCATTTTATGCTGCATTTTAGGAGGTTTATGCTGTCATTGAGTCAAAATACGCTGCATTTTAGTCTGAATTTGAGTTTTCCTTTTCTCATAGACTTACATCGTTCTGGGAATACCTTCTTTGACATTTTCCAAAGGAACAGAAAGGCTGTGGGCCCCACCTATAGTAACATCAATACTGTTATTGACTTCCTTTTGCCTTATAGAGGCCCTACAAAAGTAAAAATAGGTTTCCCCAGCTCTCTGTCAGATAATTTGGGGAAAAATCGAATCCGGATTGTACGAGGACACACAACAATGGCAAAAGGATAGACTACCAAGAAGTAGGGTAAGGAAAGAGGAAAAAAACAGTAGGTCAAACCTTTTGCAAGCTCCAGCAAGCGAGGCAGGAAATCCAAGAAAGAGGTTATTGAAAACCTTTTCGAAGCCTACACCACAGGAAATCCTCCCCATGTCCGCAATCTCATTTAGGGATGGGAGAGAGAAAGTGGGCATAAAGAAGAAGACATAGAAATGCGGGAAGAAGAAATGGACTTCATAGTTGATCAAGGGAATACTATAGGACGATTATCCCTTTTCCACCAGTCTATTCAGACTTACTGGACTTTTAAGTGCATTTTTGCAAAGGTATAATGAGCCTGCAAGAAGTGGGAGGAGACCCACATGTGGTCTCTCAGGTGATTTCCGTATTGCAGGACATTAAAAAGTAACTGCAAGACATTCGAGTATCACATCATCATGCAACAGCACAACTTGGAAGAATCGAGAGGCAAATTCAAATGATGCACCAAGTGGACATGTTGGGGTCCAGTGTCAAAGACCCTGCACCAGTTGAGTCTTCGGATGACTGATTCACTGGTTCCCTTTTTTGATGTTTCATGTTTTTAGAGGATAGAATTTATATTTTCAGGTTGTTGTCAGAATTTGATAGATATATAAAGAATGGAAAGGCACTCCTAAACTTACAAAAAAATAATAATAATTTAAATAAATATTTAGAAAATAATTTAAAACCTTAAATTTATTTATACACTGGAATCTCATTTAAAATATTTATTTTTTCTAAATTTTAAATTGTATTACAGTATTTTAATTAATTTCCAGCATAGAAGGATTCATAACATTGAATTTATTTATATATTAAAGTATATTTTCCTTCCTCAATGAATGTATGTATTTCGTAAAATACAATACATTAAATTTGGGAAGAATTTTTCAAATTAGTAAATTACATTTTAATTTATAATTTTATAGAGAGGATTAGAATTTCAATTTTGAACTATTATTTATTTAAATATTTAAAAATGCATTTAAAATAAGAAAAATCTTAATATTACTGAATATTATATCACCAAATTCTCACCAAAAATACTAAAACTTGAAAACATTTAGACATCTAAAAATATTAAAATATGAACTTTATATAATTTAATTTAATTACTAAAATTATAAATTACTAATAATATTATATGTTTGTTATGCTCATAGGCATGTCTATTTTGGAATAGCGTATCCAAAATTTTGGCCATGTGTTACTGATAAGTCATGATGTTGGCCCATGATATTGTAATAAATCCTATTTATAGTTTAAAATTTTCCATCATAAAGTGGAAGTGAATCTCCTTAAATATTATGATTACATGTTTTTCTAAATGTATATATCTTTAACTTAAATTATATATATATATATATATATATATATATATATATGAACTTGAAATCTATGATGAAGTGTGTGTTTTAAGATTTATTATGATTGACTGTTATAGGCATTTACTAACGATTTAACTTATATGACTGCGCTAGTACTTGTAATTTTTTGAAAATATTTATAAATTTATATTTATATTTAGAAAGTCTTTTAGTTCAAACAATTATTTAAAAAAAAAAAATTGGCTAGAATTTGGTTACACCATTATGGATATAATCATAATCTTATATTGCTTAAAGATATATTTTTAAATATAAAAATATATTATAAATGTATCGAGATATTTATGTTATGACACATTTCACATTATCAATATTGAAAAAAATCATAAAAGTTAACTAAACTAGAATAGATCCATCTTAACTAAGGATCTAACATGAGCGGAGAGGGCGTAAACTTTTTTAGAGTGCAAAATAGGATGTGTTATTTTTCATCGTTTAAATTGTATTTTTGAATGCTAAATAGAGTATATATAGTAACAAATAAAAAATTTAACAATAAAAACTTAATTTTTTCTATATATAAATATATATGAAAATGATATGGATCGAAATTAGTTAACATAGATCTTCAAATAATTTATTTAAATCTTGGGTTGAAATATTTTTGAAAAGTAACATGAGATTCACACATTTCTTTTACTTCTAATTACTTTACAACATATTCATTCTTATTTTTTTTAATTTCATATTAGCTTGTAGAATGAACCTCTCTACTCAATTACAACATATTATTATTATTATCATTAATTATAAAAAGAATTAATATATTACTTAAATATATATACATTAAAAAAATGTATAATAAAATTTATTACTATAGATTATTGACATTAACACAAAATCATAATTTATTAAAATTAAAGTAGGCTAAAAAATTCATTACTTCAATTTTAAAAATATAAGAAAAACATAAATATTTTGAAGATAGATCTCAATTTTTAATATATCGTTATAATTAAAAATATTCTAAAATATTTCATAAAAATTAAATTCTTATTTTAAATCAAATAATCTTAAATAAGATAAATATTAAATTATATTACAATTTTAAAAACGTTATTTAAAAGCACACTACCATGATTATCAATTCATCACAATTATACAAAAATCGATAATTTAAAATTGTACTTCCCTTCGCTTTTAATTGAATTGTGTTAAAAATTAAAAATATTTTTAACCCTATTAGCAAAACCTATTGGCATCGAGAAAGCCCTAACAACATTCAGGAAATGCCTTACACGTGATTTTTCGCGAAAATGAGCGCTCGCTGAACATCACATGTAGAGATTTGACTAAATTGACTGTTTGGACTTTATTATGGCGTTGTTTTTAATGTGATTTTATGAAGTTTGAGGTGAAAATATTTTAGATAAAATTTTAGTTTTTGTTATTGAAATTAGTTTTTTGGTTTTATATATGAATTCAACATCTTCAAAAATCTTTAAAATATATAGATTGTGCAAGATTAACACTCTTTTTAATAAATTTTTACCAAATTTTAAAAAAATTACACCAAAAAAAACCATAGTAAAAACCTTTAAAAAATTGCACTAAAACTTCACTCTCACGGTAGCGTGAAATTTCGCCATAGCTCAGAAACATAAAATGGCATGCACGCACTGTTGCACAAAATAAAAATTAATACACAAAGAGATAGAAACATCTAGGCATATATATATATATATATATATATATATATATATATATATATATATATATATATATATATTGTTGTTAAAAAACTTAATCTTAAAAACATCATGCTATAAACCTCATTAGAAATAATATAAATCTCATTATAAATACACATTGTACACATGAAATGAGTGATAAAATTAAATGAGTGATATAACCCCTATTACAATAATCAACAAGAAATCACAAATTTTTAAACTTAATGTTTAAAATGAAATATTAATAATGTTAGTAATTCTATATTTGTATTTAAAATAATGTCAATGTATATATTATTTTTAGTTTAATATTATTATCAAATATAAATATGTTGCCATTGAACCAAACCACAACATATTTAGCAAACCACATTGATAAATATCTTTAGTTTCATGTCATAGGGATATGGGCTTCAATCTTGATTTTTAATGATTGGCTCATATAATTGGCTGTAAATGTCTAAATGGTTTTTTGTAAACAAAAGAACAATAGTGACTTATAAAAAGAAGGTAAATTGAACAACATGAAAAACAATGTAAGAATTTTCTCATAGATTACTATATTGGATCTCATGAATGTATTCATTTCATTAATACATGAAAATAATTATTATACTAGATGAGAATAGAGGGGAGAATAAAAACAATTAAAAAAAATTCTATAAAGATGTCACAATACTATTAGTTGCATGTCACAGTGATATGGAATTCCATCTTGATTTTTAGTGATTGGCTCATATAACTGGTTTTTTATCTCTAAATGGTTCATTGCAAGAAAAATAACAAAAACCACTTTAAAAAATTAAGAAAATTAAACAACATGAAAAATGATGTAGACAACATTCCAAAATACTACTATGAATTTGATGAACGTACTCATCTCATCAATATATCAAAAGCATTATTATATTAAAAGTAAATGAATAAGACAATAAAATAAATTCAAAAAAAATTCTATAATGAGTTAAAAGTATCAATAGTTGCATGTGATAACGATATGGACTTTAATGTCTCCTCTTCTTTCTTCCTAATTGTAACATATGCACTATCTTTCATCTTGGCATAATGCTGATAAGGGAAAGGCGGTGCAATGCGTAAACCATCTATTGATTTCACTCTTGATATGGTTGAAGGTCAGGCCTTGCTGCTCTTTATTCTCGATATCAATTGATGCTCGTTCTAAAGTCAAACCTTGTGACTTGTGAATTGTAAGAGCCCATGCCATCTTTAAAGGAATTTGTTTTCGATTTCCTCTTATCACTGGTGCTATAGGTACAATGTTTGGGTTGCTTACATCAAACAGAATACCATCATACTTATAAAAAATAACAGTTGTGAACATTGGAAGCTCAGGTGGCTTAGAGGTAGGCATATAAAATATTTCCTTCACATACCCAAGTGCACCATTCACCAAACCAGCTTCAACCTACAAGTTACATGTCAACATAACACGTTGGCCATGACACAACAAAACTTCACAGTCCAGTTGATCATCATCGTTGGAACAAATTAAAATCCCCATTCATTTTTTATTACATCAAACTAGTGGATTGTATACCCATATCGAGGATCATCTTCATACTCTATGTCGAGATAGAGCCAAAACAAATTACTTTTATAAACAACTCCATTCTGAGGGGGTGAAGTGCCACCAAATGGAAGATCAGCCCTTCGCCAAACCCTATAAAGACTACTGTAAACATAAAATTTAGATTGCATTCTATCATAGATATGTTTTAGAATAACCCAGTCATATTTGTTGTTGCTCACATTTTCCAATAATGAAAAGAATCCCCAGTCTCCAATTCGTATTCGCCCAATGTTTTTTAAGGCCTGTGTAAATGGATTCATAACAAAATAGTTTCGTGAATGGGAGAATTCTATTGGTAAGGATAAAACTACCATTGGTAAAATAGTAGACTCTACTTTGTATCTTGAATCTGTGAATCGCAAATGGAAACGAGATATGCGCCCATTTTGATTAAGTTATTTAGCAGGAGAATAATTGTCTTCATTATTGAGGAAAGGAACCATAAATCCAAATTCATTTGCATAGTTATTCTTGCAACGCAATAAGAAAGAAGGATTTTGCAAAACATTCTTCCATTATTGACAAACAATGCTAAACTTTATCACAACCGATAAAGGGAGCCAAAGGAAGACAATTTCAATAATTTCAAATGGAATACAACTCCAAATAGCTGGATCCATGACAAAACAAGGAAATCACCTAACATAAAAGAAAACAAACATGATATCTACAAAACAATTTTCAATTAATGGTGAATAGAATAAGCAATATAGATATGCAATTTTCCATCTACAAATATAGTAAAATGCACGTATACATAATGTATAAAATCATATTAGCTAGAAGAACATTATTACAATAGTTAAAGAGACAAAAAAAAAAACTATTTTGAAGATAAATCTCAACCATCAATTTTTATGTATTGTTAAAAAAATTTACAATATTCAATAGAGATTAAATCTATACCTTTCAACTAATAATTATTAATAATTACATTAATTTTTTGGAAACTTTGTTCCAAAATAAACATGTCTATCAAAATAATTAAAAATATTTGAAAGAAAAAATAATTATTATTATAAAAAGATTATTATATATATTTATAATTAATGATTAAATATACCACTATACCAACTTTATGAAATAAAATATTTACCCAAAAAATATTGTTCACTCCTAATTTATATAATGATGAATAGATGTATTTTTATTATGGTTATTATTTTTTAATATTTAATTTAAATAAATATTTAAGTGAAATATTTTAATTGTTATTTTTTTATTGCATGGTATAACTAATAATTGAAATGACTTCTTTCCAAAGAAATTTTTTATGGTTAATGTTAACAGAAATCTTTCAAATATTTTTGAAAATTTTAAGTTGTTTAATCTGTATTTTAAGACAATTCATTTATGCATTTAAAAATCTATTTTAAACTTTAAAATGTATTGTCAAAATTTTCGGAAGAAAGACATTTCATTTATAAATTAAATTGAGCTTTTTATACTGCAAATTATTAAATAAACAGATTTTGGTTATACATTCCCAAAAATTATTAAAGAAATTCTATGAAGAAAGAGAAAACCCAAAACCCTATGTCTATAGGTCAGAATTAAACAAGCTAGCACTCTAGTTGGAATCTAAGGATTTCAAGTAAACAGTGCAAATGAAATTTATTATATACAAATAAAATTCCTCAAATTTAATTCTTACAACTACTCAGAGTATATAATTGAAATCTCTAAGGATTTCAAGTAAATAGAGAAAAAGAAATTTATTATATAAAAACAAAATTCCTCAATTTTAATTCTTACAACTACCCAAAGTATAGAATTGAATTATTTTGTAGAAACCACTAAATGATGGGAGACCATAATATAACCTGTAGAGATGAAGAATGCATACAGAATAGATTAAATTAAGCGAGTGTTAACTAAGAAAAGAAAAAAAAATAGACTTTGTTTAATGAGTAGCTATTGCAATCTAAAATTTGTGTACCTTAAGAGGATGAGGAAATGAACAAGGGTTTTGAATAGATATAACGAAAATAAACCTATTCAAAAAAAATTGCACAATTGTGGAAATTATAATGAAATTTCAATACCTTAGAGGTCTCTACCATGATTAGTCCAGAGAGCATGTACAAACAAACCCAAAAGGGATCAACACCATTAAACTCTTGCTAAGCTTGCATAACCTTACACGCTTGAACAGGGTAATTTTAGTCAGTGATTCAAACGACCAAACTTGTACAGTAACACTGAGTCATTTAATCAATAAGAAAAAATAAGCAAATGTATTGTTTTAGGGGTAGATGTAGCGTACAGCCTCATCAATGGAATAACGGGGTTTACCCATACTATGAGCTCGTAAGACAAAACAAATTGAACCATAATTATTAGAATTTATAGCTCTCCATTAACTTATTTACTATTCTCATATGCCATCACTTTCATCGTTGTGCCATGCGCACGTCCATGATATTTAGTACTATTATCGAGCATATTGAGTACTATTGGATTGTTAAGGAATTACATAGGAGAACCACAATAGGAATAGAGAGTTTGGTTTCATAACGTGGCCATTTAAGTACTCAATTTTTTTTTATTTTTTATAACTAAAATGAAACAAAGGAATTCTCTGCCAACTACCATGGGGCCAGCTTTGAGTTGTCACCGGTTGCACTAAGAGTGCGCTGGCATGGATGTATACACGGTCTATCTCCAAACACCTTCATCTCCACTTTTCAACGCCTTTAGATCCCTATGATTAGCATAGTTTTCTATAACGTTATCTTTTGTTTGATTCTAGAACTGCTTTTTCTTTAGCATGTAAGCACTTAATCTCTTCCCTGTTAAGTTTTAATGTTTACAAAACATAGAAGAATAGCAGTATTTTTTTTTCATGATATAGCTATATCAGTGTTTTTGTTTCATGATATAGCTGTCTCAAGCATAAAAAGTGTACATATTCTATCCATGAATGTGCATTCTAAAGGTTCAACGATTTTATTTCATCATATATTGTTTCTAGTACATTCTAAAGGTTCAGCGAATGATTTTATCAATATAGTTGATTTTCTCCTATTTCGTTTCTAGTTGTAGTTCCACGTAGTAGTATAGTTTTCCCTAATATCTTACAAAAATGAAACCCTATTGATTTTATCCTCCCATCACCGTGGAATTCATGTCAGTTACAAATAGCACGGGGAACATGCGAAACAAACTATGTGAATCACTTATCTTCAAATAAGATGGTGTTCGTTAACGAATTTAAATATATTTCGATAATTGACGTTGTAGCTTCTGTAATTTGAAGGAAAGATATCAGAGATCATTTTTTTGTGTCAGAGACTTGAACCCATGAATTCTTTTCACCATGGCTACCCTTTTGTCCCTTTCCAGAAGGATCTATATATATTTCACAAGTACAAGTAAGATCCAATTTTCAACCAACTTTCAGGCAGTTATCAGTTGTTTCCTCGAAAAATGGTTTCCCTCTGTGCTCTGGTAAGAACACGACGGCCAGGAAGGGTCAACCAAGGGTTTAAAATGACCACATTGAACGGAAATAAATGTCTTGATATGTGCTAGCCTGGATTAGTTGAAATGCATGGGAATAAAAGTGATATTGCAGGGTTGGTGGCGCTCGGATGATAAGAGGGTGTCAGGCTCATGGAACTCCATCCTGTGACCTCTATTCACTCCATTGAGCTCCATCACTACACCAACAAGAAAACCAGGGATCGTGGCTACAAAATGGGAATGGGATGCCATCATAAAAACCTTACCACTCTCCATTTCCTATTTTGTTTATGATAACTAATGACACGTTCGCATTCTAAAAGAGCAGATACATATTGATTTGTTTGAATTGTCGAGTTTTTCTTGCACGTTGATATGTTTAAACATAAGAACAAGTATGTTCTGGTATTATCTTCGGTTTACGAAACGAAATCTTTTGAATGAAAAGTTTGAGCACAAAACCTTACTAAAGTGGTGATGAAATATAAGATAGATATTTATTTAAGCTAAAATATTCTTCGTTGAAACTTCATGGAAATTATATAGAAATAAATCTTGAAAGAAAACATTGCATAGAAATTCAACATACAGAACCTATTGGAAAATTACCGTAGAAAATGATGATAATGTGAGCAGCTAGAGTCCTGGTTCTCTGCCTCCAAATGTCTCGGCTGCTATGAACTTTTCTTTGGTTGTATAGAACTCATGGATAGAACTGACAATGGACGGGTTGAGGAAAACGTTACATTCTAGAAAAAAACGTTAAGAAATTGAGAGCGTTGCAGAATTTCAACCATCACACGTTGGAGGAAATGGGTGTAGTGTGAATTGATGCTTTAGTCCCTCTTAAAACCGTTTCCTCCACATGTATGTTTAGAATAAAAGTGGGAAAACGTGGGATATAATCAGCCAAGTATATGGGTGTAGTGTGATCTGATGCTTCAGTCCCTCTTAAAATCATTGCCTCCATGTGTATGTTTGGAATAAATGTGGGAAGATGTGGGATATTTCTTTCTTAATCTCCTTTGATACGCGTTTATAAACAAGAGGCATAGTAAAATTTTAATTAGTATTTGGTAAAAAATTATTTTAAACATGGTTTAAACACTTGATTTCAACATGCAAGGAAGTTATGAGTTTCAATTTCATTCATAGATGGAGTGGCGACGATGAGAATATACGAACATCTCTCAATTTAGACCATCTGATAAAAATGATTAATTATCAAATGTATTAAACCCACCAATTCCAATAGGGGGTTACGCCTATCAACGTAATAACATAGTCTCTTTATAAGCCTCACATGCACTACTTCAACTGTCTCTGTTATAAACTAGAATCTCCTCGACATTCATGGTTCTAACAAGAAAATAGGTTGAACCCTCTTGTATACAATGAATTTATCAACCTCTAGTAATAGATTTATTTCTTCCATAAAAGACTTATCTTTGTTGCTCTCGGGACTCCTCAAGTAGGCAATTATGTGCCCAAATATGAGAATTACATGATATCGTGATAATGCCAAGTCAACAAGGAGGTTAGTGAATCCATTTAGGTCCAAAAATGTTATTATCTTCTCCTTATATTAGGTTTGTGGCCGCTAGGGTTTCGGGAAGTTTGTGCCCTTCTTTTATGTGCCAACAAATCAACTTGTCATCGTATTTTAATAGCAATGAATAAAATTTTCACTCGGCCTTGATTACTATATCCCTTTGATAGTAGCATGTGTACAATGCTTGGATAGAAATTTTACACTCTTGTTGCTTCTCACAATTATGCCCTACAATCTTGATTGGACTCTAGATCTACACATGGGAATTATATCTACATAAGAAATAAATATACTCACATAAATAAAAAAAATTAAAAGCTAAAATAATCTATGTACAAAGATTAACTATCATGGCTCTCACATCTTCCTAGCCTTCTCGTCAGATAATGATTTGAGAACAGTCTTTGATACAATGTTATAAATTGAGATAGGTAAAAATGTCACACACAAATTACACTTTGATATATTTATTGATCACAATAGTTACAAATATATAGGACATAAATCAATAACTTCAATACATATACTTCATGACTACAACTCATACATAGGAAATAACAACATCTAGACTGACTCCTCGTTACTCATAATGACAACTACACTTGACATGAAAGCATTAATTCCAAAAAAGATATTGTGCCAATAATGTTTCTGTTGACAATGTCGGACCTGCCAACATTCATGGGATTTCCTCGATATGAAGTCCCAACTAGACCTCACACTGTTTGGAGTAGGAGTCCCAATAGTTGGGTGTCTAATGACATCCCTTAGATTTCAAAATGTATAGACTGGTGCACGGTGTATTTGGTTAATGCAAGTGTCTGTGGAAGGTCAATATGATACATGAGAGGCTCTAATACATGAAAGGAAAAGGAGGTACACTCCTTGGAATCCTGTAATAGTACACATCTTGAAAGGAACATATGAGCTCAAAATACCTCACATAACCTAATAAGCGGAATAGTCCACAAGTTAGAGGTGATGGGTTAAAACATGAGAATGCATTCAATAAGATTTGTAAAAACTCAAAAAAAAATAGTTCATAGTCATATGTGTAATTTAAACAACATACATCACAAATATAACAACAGTACTCCTACTACATTTATAATATATGCATGAAGACATGGCGACTCTGATTTTATTTAAGTGAAAGTTCCATTCGTACATACAACAGGATAAACCACTTTCCCCAATAATGGGATGTGAATTAAACATCACTCGCTCCTCCCAAAGAAGTATACTCCCTCTACCCTATGGAGAAGCCAAGGTTGATACAAGACTCCCATGCCCTTTCTCAGCCTAAGCTTACCCAAAATCTTGGCTCCCAAAAGGCCTTTACAAGAGTTATAAGGATGTATTTATAGCGAAATGGGGGTGACTCTTCGCATGCCCCCCCCCTTTTACTCTTAGACTCCCCTCATGACTCCACATATTACATATGACTCTTCACATTCCATCATGGACAGATGGAATTTCACTTCTACAATAATTACAAATAATATTACAATTTCCACTCATACCCATATAAGATGAAATAGGATAGAGGTAACTTGACAACCTAACAAGAAAAAATACTATGATGGTGGAGTTGTGGTGAACTCAAGCTAGAAATATTGGACTTGGTGTCTCTCGGTCACATACTCATTCAAATCTTGATATTGTGCGATATTATCCCCAAACTATGAGATAGTGTCAGGATGGAAGTAGACTCTTTCCTCCATATCATCCACGTACAATCTCTTGGTACCGATCTTAACATCTTTCTCAATCAGGAGAAACATTTTTCTAATCTGAACTGTGCCACTGATGTAGGTATGAATGTTATTTCTATTCTCCTCCATGTCCTTCTCGGTGGCCATCTACTGTAGCTGCTCCAGGTACTCATCAATATCCTATGGGACTTACCATTTGAATTTAGTCTTGACGAGTGTACCAATTGATGGGATCTAGTGGGTTCTCACTATGAAATCCAAAATTATGTATATCCGTACATGAGGCAAGAATGTTTCTGATGAATAAGGTGATTTTTTTTCGTTCTGGATCAACATTTGAACTTTGGCTTTCTCTAACTCTACATGCGAATTCATATTCTTGACTAGTGTAAGCATTGTTTCCTTGTATCACATTGTCAACTCATGCACAATGATGATTTCATCTTGTACATTCCTAAGTATCTTGACAAACTCTTTGCTCTGTTGTTGCAGGTCATTTAAGCGGAAATTTTCCTTATGTACAGTCACAAGCTCCTAATAAATGTCCTGCATAATGTCTCCAAGTGTGGATACTTCAACAAGTATTGTTTCTCTTATCTCCTTATTGTAGACCTGTACGGAAGTTGCATCTCACGTTATTGTAATTTTTTTTCATTCCCTTGTCATAGTTCCTGTAGTTTTTATGCCAACTGATACTCTTTTCCATCAAACACTGCATGTTAGATTTGGTTGTTACTCTGAAGGAAAAGCTGGCATCGACAACGACATTTGGATTCTTGCTTGTGTCTACCACTATTACCCTTTCTCTCACGAATGCAGGTGATGCATGATCATATGGGAAGTTCTTTCTCTGCAATTGTACAACCTTATTATGTATTTCGTCGAATAAAAAATTGTACACATTCATGACCATATCATGATCAAGGCGAACTACCTCCCCTTCCTCGCTGAGGGCTTGCTCTGCAGCTGAAGGTGGTGGAGTCTGAAAGGTGGCCTGAGGTGCATTGGGCATCAAGTTCACATGCTCATCTTGTGACTCTAGTCCCAATTCCATGTCCGTGACTCCAATTAATTGTTCAATCTCTTTAAAAAACTCTTCTTCCTACATCTGTTCGCTCACGTCTTCTGCTACTGCCTAATCCTGTATTTGTTCTTCAACATATATAGGTGTCATTTCTTCTTCTATATAACCTTCCCTTTATTCCTCTTCTTGCTTCTATTTCTCCTCTTTTTCTGTTCTTCTAAGCTCTAATTCTTCCTTCAACTCTTGTTCTACTCTATATTCTCTTTGCACTTCTTCTTCTAAGTATTTCTTCTCTCTCATTCTCCACTCTGATATCTATTTCCTTTGTCCTATTTTCGCTTCAATTGTCAAGGCTAGTTTCTTAGTGAGAGGACAGCTTTCATTTTCCCACTTGTTCCTCTTATTCATTGTTAGCTACCTTCCTCTCTTCTTTGTCCTACACCTAACCGATTATTGTTGTTACTGCTTCTTCCTGAACTACCATCGTCTGCGGAATAACTTGAGAAGTTCTAGCCATACTGATTGGTTCATGAGGTCAGGAGGAGTCATAATAGTTCTTCCAAGGTTCCTCCTCTCACCATTGATATACCCTACTGACCCAGTTGAAGTAAACTCTCTCACAATTTTTTGTGCGAAGTTCCCTCAGATCATGTAGATTGTAACTCTTAGTTCCGAGCTCGAATTTTATTATGGATTTCCCTTCAGCATCTTCCACCTTGATATTCTTAATCTCATATAATCTAACCTGCAAAGTAATATTTGGCCATCATTCCTTCTTCTTCCTATGAAGTGTTGCTGACAGGTCTGTGGAGATATGATAAGATACCTCTTGCATGACAATTTTTTAGTGGCATATCTTGGCCAAAAGATGTGATGGATTTTCAATATTCCATCCAATAAGGTGAGCCAATTTACAATATTTTATATCACCTCCATAGCTTCGTGTGACATGTAAGGCAGGTCCTCCTGAAATATGAGCTTTTAAAGTTGGATGATGAAGTGATCAGTAAGCTTCTACATGACTCCACCATGAATGCAATCTGATAGTAGCTTGTAAAAGATATGTACAACATTTTCTCTCAGTTTTCATGTCTATTTCATGCTAGCGAACTAATTTTGCACATATATAGCATCAAGTAAGTATGCATACATATAGAAGCGCACTTTCTCACCCTTGGGTGGATTCCAAGCTTGTGTCACATGGACTCTCAGTTGATGAGCCAAAATATCTAACCATTTGAATGGATTGGCCTTGTTCACTACCAGGTTGTTACACTGAAAAATTTTCACCTTGACGTTTTGTTGTCCGTATGAGCTCATTATCACTCATACATTTCTCCCTTGCAAGTCTAAACACATCAGTTCCTAAATTCAAGAGTTGAAATTGAGATAAAAGCTCATAAAAGTCTTAAAAACACTTGTACCACACTTTCTCTTAGTGTTGCCTATGGTGCTGCACATTTGGCTATAAATCATGTGGAGCCAAATGCATTGTTTATTCATTAAGGGTGCGGACCCCTGTAAAAGGTAAAAAAGGTGCAAGTAAAATATAGAAGCTCAGTTTGAGTCATTTTTGGAAGCTTCTAGAAACATTCCTGCAGTGGAAAGTCCGCTCTTTTCAGGTTCATGCATCCTATCCATTAAGGAGCTAACCCCTTGATGTAAGGAACTAATCCCTTTGAAGGAGAATTCTATCCCTTCTTGTTTGGAGCTATAACTTCCTCTCTTTCACTGTAAAAAGAGGTATAGGGAAGCCTCAAATGGTTACAATGGAGACTTTGACAATTGATGAGTTCAAGCTTTGGTATTATTGGAGGTGAAGTGTTGTTGAAACTTAGACCCTTTTATCTAAGATTTCATGTGGGAAAGATTACATACCTATATGTATCTCGGTTGGAAGAGTTCAAGGATGGTCAGAGTAAAGGAAACGCCTATTCCGGACCCCAGGAAGGCCTATATGACATCAAGCTAGACACGGTTGTAAGGCTCTTCTTATTTAAGTTAATACAAATAAGTTTGTTTTTCTGAATAAGCTATCAATCGATTGGTTTATTTTATGGATTCCTTGATCACCATAATAGATATGATTTATGAATATATGCTATGCAGGTGCTATTTGATGTTTTCTTATTTGTGATTGTAGATATTCGAAGGAAACTCTTTTGGAAGACTGAAGGACTACTACTAAAAACAAGCGTTGGATCAAAGTTAGGATCATTAAACCTTTATAGCATTTAATTATGAATTGCTATATATCTAGAGAAAGATAGTTTTATTTGTCCATTTCTTGCTAGCTGTCCATAGGACACTTGGGAGGTCTATCTTGTCCGCAAGAACAACTTATCAATCCAACAAAATGGCGACACCACTGGGGATGGTTCCTGTTACTAAGTCAACTCATTAAAAAATGAATCAGGTATGAGGATAGTTCTTTTCCTGTGTCAACCTCATTAAAAAATGAATCAATAGATAGATTTTAGAGAGTATATTGATATATTAGAAATAAGTAGTTTCTGAGGATGGTTCCTGTTACTTAGTCAACCTCGTGAAAAATGAATCAGGTGTGAGGAGAGTTCATGTTACTGTGTCAAACTCATTAAAAAATGAAACATGTTGCCATGAGGATAGTTCTTTTACTTTGTCAACCTCGTTAAAAATGAAACAGACCCATGAGGACAGTTCTTTTCCTGTGTCAACCTCATTAAAAAAATGTATCAGTAGGTTATGTAGGTAGATTAGAAATAGTAGTTTATGAGGATAGTTCCTTTTACTATGTCAACCTTGTTAAAAAATGAAACAAGTCACTATGAGCATAGTTCGTTTCCTGTGTCAAGCTCATTATAAAATGAAACAAATCCTCTCCTATTCAAGTCAAGTCTTTCATCCGATCTCACAAATGAACCTTCATTCCATCCAGCTTTTAGTAACCAGTAGTCTACTTAGTTTAATGAAATGAAGCTTGGGGGGCATGCACTCTAGCAAGTTACACTTGGGGGGCATTCAAAACTTATCTCAAGAAAATTTTTCCTACATTTCAAGCTTGTGTAAAAATGAAACCACTCTCAAGCATGATTTTTTCCTTTTTTTCAAGCTTGTGTAAAAATGAAACAAACCTATCTAAAGCATAGTTTTTCTCTGTTTCAATATTTTGTAAAAAAGAAACCTATCTTGAGTCCATTTCGGTTATTATTTTCAACACTCGTTAAACTCATGAAAATCCTGAGATTATTTTACTATCTTTCATTCTCGTAAAAAACATGAAAATCCCGAGTTCTTTCCGTCTTTTCCTGCTCATCAATTAAATTTAAAGCCGGCCACATGAGTAAATTTTTATCACTTTTTGAACTCTTTAAAATTTATAGAAAAATCAAAACTATAGAGTATACTTTTATCACTTTTTCAGGCTCTTTAAAATTTACGAAAAAACGAAACCATAGAGTCCTCTTTTAAGCCCTTTTTAGACTCTCTAAAAATGAAAATATTGCCGAGTACTTGACTATTCAAACTCGTTAAAGGAAATGAACGATTGTCCCTTCAGTATAAGTTTACCCTTTTTCCGGACTGAAATGGACTATTTACAAAAAAGGTATATGTTGACTAATCATGATCGATAGAGTTCTATCTCACATTATTTTATCCTTTTTCAGGCCTGAGAGATTAAATTTATGAAAAAGAACACCCATAGATTTTTCTTAAGTTTTTTCTTATGACTCCCTAAAAATGAAAAACACCGAGTTTCTCCTATACTGGACTCGTTAAAATTTAACAGTAAAGGACCTATCAATTTCAAACACGAACGGATCACTCCTTCTTAGGGTTTGATTTTAAACTAAGTTGGACTCATCCGAAGGATGAGCTTATAAACAAGCAAATGTTATCCTCCTTAAGCTTGTCAAAAATAAAGAGGTACTTGCCAGAAATGGTGGGGGAAAAGAGAGAAAATAGATTCATTTGTTACACTTTGATTTATAAAAGAATTATACCACTTTTGAACACAACACTTTTTGTCACACTTCTACCTGGGTTGGGAAAATCCCTTGCCTATCAATTAATCAAACCAATTGAAGGTCTTCAGCCTGTTTCTGGGTATTAGCTTAGGGAAACTGTCACCAAACATCTGTAGTGTCGTTATGTGTTCAAAAGGATAGTCAAACAAGCCATTCATCTACAAACATTTGTCTCCATTCACGTTGACCATCCTTGAGTCAGTCCTTGCAAAAAATTTCTTGAAAAATTGATCTATGGTTTCATGTCATGGGCTTGCTTACGACGGATCACTTTCTATTGATGACAGCTCATCATCTAGGAAGTTGATCTAGAATCCGTCAGTACCCTGGAATCTGCATGCCTTAATGGCAGGTTTCCTGCCTTCGACGACAGGTTGCATCATTGACCTTCGATCGAATGATTCCGTGAAATGTCCGACTTTAGATCACTTATTCACATTTCATGGATTGTAATGAGTACTTTGAGAGCCATTGTCACTATTGGTGGTTTCTCTCACACTTGTTAACAGTTCACATTATTGACTGGTAATCGAGTGGTTTCTACCATGTTCGACTTCAACATATTTAATCGCATGGATAGAATCGTACTAGTTCGAGAAGCAGAAATCAAGACCCTGGATCTAGTTTCCACCATCCAGGCTGTGAGGAGTTTTATTATTCATTATGCAATAGACTATTCATTACAGATGGTTGCGCCCATGCTGTATCAGAACAAGTTTAGTTAGTTTTGATCTGAGTATGGGAATTCCTACCTCAGCGATGATATATGTATATGTGTGTGTGTGTGTGTGTGTGTGTGTTTTGCATTGAATGTTTTTACAGGGTTCCGACTGGGGTATCCAGAGGCTAACCCTTGAAATGATAAAGTACTTCACTCTTCATACATTACAGACTCACTCTTCATTTATTGTAGACTTTGCACTTTAGGGGGCAATCTGTTACATTGAAAATTGTCACCTTGATGTTTTTTTGTCTGTATGAGCTCATTATCACTCATAAATTTCTCCCTTGCAAGTCTAAACACATCGGTTGCTAAAGTCAAGCCTTGAAATTGAGAGAAAAGCTCATAAAAGTCTTAAAAACACTTGTACCGCACTTTCTCTTAGTGTTTCCTGCGGTGCCGCACCTTTTGGCTATAAATCATGTGGAGCCAAATGCACTGTTTATTCATTAAGGGTGCGGACCCCTATAAAAGGTAAAAAAAGGCACAAGGAAAATATAGAAGCTCAGTTTGAGTCATTTTTGGAAGCTTCTAGAAACATTCCTGCGGTGGAAAGTCCACTCTTTTCAGGTTCATGCATCCCATCCATTAAGGAGCTAACCCCTTGATGTAAGGAACTAATCCCTTTGAAGGAGGATTCTATCCCTTCTTGTTTGGAGCTGTAACTTCCTTTCTTTCACTATAAAAAGAGGCATCGGGCAGCCTCAAAGGGTTACAATGGAGACTTTGACAATTGATGAGTTCAAGCTTTGGTATTATTAGAGATGAAGTGTTGTTGAAACTTAGACCCTTTTAGCTGAGATTTCATGTGGGAAAGATTACATACTTGTATGTATCTCCGTTGGAAGAGTGCAAGGTTGGTCAGAGTAAAGGAAATGCCTGTTTCGGACCCCAGGAAGGCCTATATGACATCAAGGTGGACACGGTTGTAAGGCTCTTCTTATTTAAGTTAATAAAAATAAGTTTGTTTTTCTCAATAAGCTGTCAATTGATTGGTTTATTTTATGGATTCTTTGATCACCATAATAGATATGATTTATGAATATATGTTATGCAGGCGCTATTTAATGTTTTCTTGTTTGTGATTGCAGATCTTTGAAGGCAACTCTTTCGGGCGACTGAAGGACTACTACTACAAACAAGCGTTGGTTCAAAGGTAGCATCATTAAACCTTTATATCATTTAATTATGAATCGCTATATATCTAGAGAAAGATAGTTTTATTTATCCATTTCTTGCTAGCTATCCGTAGGACACTTGGGAGGTTTGTCTTGTCCGCAAGAATGACTTATCCATCCAACACTGGTTCAGTAAGATATCCCACCCCTCAGCAAAGGTCTATGTGTTTGGTTGGCCATAAATTTTGAAAGCTAGTATGACCAAAAATTGATAGGCTTTCCTGCGTGTTTATGTCCTGTACATGTAGGTGGGTTTCTGTCTAAACTTCGTTCGCTCTGTCACCCAACTCTTGATGATATCTCTCATGTTTTTGTAGCTATTAGTGGCATCTAATAGTGAATCCATGTGCTTCACTAGCCCAGAAATATGATACATCTACTAAAAATGCACTACTAGGAATGTAGCAATCTTCTGCCCACTGGTGTTTCTAAATGTCATAGTTTTTACATGAGTGTTTGAGGCAACCTAGTTGATCACATTTTCACATGGGAAGGATGGAAACCTACATGCAACCTTGTATAGCCCTGACTTCATGATGCTGAGATACACATATCGGTCCACTAATTCTGCCTGAAAGTACTTTGGAAACACATATTTGATTTTTTGCCATGTCAGTTTTGATCCCTTCTCTATAAATAGCTGACTGTCCGCATAAAATGGAAGCTTATCCAGAACTTGTTCAAATTATTGCCTAGTACTTCTTTCAAGGGTTTCCTTTGAGGAAGATATCTTATATTCCATTATGAAAGTGACTATTGGAGAGATGCTCAACAACCATTGTACCTATGGGACAAAAAACACACTAACGAAAAGAAAATATTAGTTATAAGAAAAACTATCTTCAAAACATGTTCATGCAGCACCCTGGGCAACTAACTGGAAGGATTACACAATTTTTACATGGAATAAGGTCTGAATAGATGAGGAAACTACGCACTGCACAGTCCTAGCAATCAAGGTCGAATATTAAGGACTAATACTGTGCAATGTGAAGTTCATCTTGGGTAGTGAAATGGGAGAGATTGCGCATTGTGCAGTATTAGTGGCCAAGGATGCAGGTTAAGGCTTGGGACTATGCAATGTGCAATGTGGCTAACCTATACTGCACATTATGCAGTTCCAAAGGCGAAGCTCTAAGCTTGGGCCTGAAGATTGTGCAATTATGACCTGGGAAAAGTGAATTCCCACCAAGGGTAAGGCAGATCTTCCCAAGGGAAGTGCATAAAATGAGCAGATCTAAGAGATGGTGAAGACTTGAGTGAAAATATCGCTAACTGTGACTGAAACAAGACAAATCAAGTGTTGAACAAATGAGAGGTGAATGAGATCGTTGAGGAGATTCGTTGCAACGACAACTATTGAAGAAAATGAATAAATCGATGAGACACTTGTAAAATGCAAACAAAAACTTGAAACAACAGTTCTACAAGCTAAATTATGTTAAAATTATAGCATGAATTTACAGAAACAAGAAAAAAAATACTCATGCAGCCAAACAACAAAAAGTGACAGAAAAAGTGACTAAAGATGATAAATGCAAAACTCACCCGGAAAAGTGACAACAATCATACCAAAGTTTCCTTGATCTCTTTGGGAATGATATATCTCCAGGATCAAGTTTGAGAATGAGATGTAGGGGCATCAATTAAATATATTTGAGAAATTAGGGTTTATGACGTGCATGCCCAAAATCAAGGGAAAAGTGACACATGGCGATAGTCTCTAAAAATAGAAAGTGTGCTTCCTTCAGGTTGCTAAAAATAGATCCCTAAATTTTAGGGATGTTTTTTTATTTTTTAGTTTTTCTACTTTTTTCAGCAAAACGTGCCATGCACATCACTGTGAAGGATTGTACAGTTTCAGAGAACTGGAAGCTCCCAACTCAGTGAACTACACAGTTTCTAAGCTCAGTGATGGGTTTCCTTTCATGACTGCATAGTTTCTGAGCTCAAGGTTGGGCTGTCAGTCATCACTGTGCAATTCTCAACATAGATGTCAAGTTTGGCTATATGAATTATGCAGTTTCTAGAGGCTAGCCTAGAACTATTGAACAAGCCTTAGATAGGATGTTAACTTGCGACTTAGAAAAGATTTTCTAAGTGGAGAGAAAGTAAACACAAGCAAAACTGAAAGATAAACATCAATCAAAGCATGGATACTTGATAGCAGTGTAAGGTAAACTCTTATGAAAGAAGGTTAGGCTCCAAAATCTAAACAATGGAAAAATTTGGGAGGTTGGTTGTATTCGCTACAATAGTTCCTTTGTTAGGTAGGATGTTAGCTTGGGATTTTTGGCTTCTATACATATGAAAGTTTTCAATATGCTCAAAATGTTTTAATATAAGCCTAATTATTTGTTAAACGAATAAATGATTTTTAGTGGAGGAGACTTGGGCTTGCCTCAGATAACTAACATCTACCATTCAATTTCCAAACACCATCAGGTTTTTTATATTTATTATTTTGGCCACCTCTAAGCCTTTCCACAATGCAAGGTATCTAGCCTAGTTATTAGTGTCACCCCTAGCACCCATGAAAATTGAGTTCCAAATTGTTCCCAAATATATTATTAATGATTAAAATTGTATATTTTAAGAAATAAAATTGTAAATTTTTTATATAATGTAGATTTAAATATTTTAAATAAAAATAAGAAAATTATAATTTATAAAATTATTTTAAATTAAATTTTAGTAAAATTATCATAAAATTATATATATATATATTGTGTGAGTCCAAAGTTAACTACAACCTTAACCTTTGGCATGAGAAACAACTACCTTGGGGCATCTAAGCCCTCAAAATCACTCAGGGATTACACCTCACTTGGACGACACTAGCCCTTAACATTGTTTGAATTTTTCCCATAGATTTTAGAACTAGTTATCTTCAAATCAAGAAGTCTATTAACAGTACACCCCATCACCATCTATTCTACTCCCTATGTGCATATTGTAACACATTAAAATAAAATGCAACTCAATGGAATAAGTTCTAAATGGACTATTAAAAAATAATGAGAAATTAGAGAGTTATGACTGCCTCTCATGGAAATGACCATAGATAAATGACTTACTTAAAGCAATTGAATCCCAAAAATGATATCTAATAAAACACTTTTTCAAATAAAAGTGTCTATTTCTCAATATTTGTTTTGATGGCAAGAATGTTTGAACTACTTCACCAGGAGTGTTGTAAGTAGCTTTTGAAATAAAAAGAAGAGTTGTAATGAGCTTGTGACAATCATTTTTAAGAAAAAAAAATTTGGTAAATTTAAAATTTATTTTCCTTAAATACTATAAAAAAATAATACATATTATTTATGCTAATTGAAAAATACTTTTAAAATGAAAGAGAATAAGATTCTTTAAGAAAAAATTTTATGGTAAAAATAAAAATAAAAAATAGTTTTTTTATATCTTACAAAACCTTATTTATAGTAAATAGGTGCAACTTATAAATAATAAATGTTGCTAGGTATCAAAACATATTTCATAATACATATCAAATTGTCAAAAATATAAAAAAAATTACAAAAATAAAAATAAATTATAACCTTATTTTACATTATTATAATTATTATTATTAATTATAAAAATAATAAATATATGAATTAAACATATATATACATGTAGAAAACATGTTATAAGATTTTTGTAAATAGGAACATGTTATAAGATGTTATTCCCCTTTATCATAGAAACTCTTCGACGTGTAAATAGGAATTGTTACAATGTTATGGGCCAATACTATGACTTACTAATATTCCATGCCCAAAAAATCATAAGTCATGTGCATATAATTTTTTAAACTAATTATTTTAATTAAAAGAATAAAACGGGCTTAACTACTTTTGAAATAAATCTCAAATCTTGATATGCAATTTTTAAATTATTATAAACATATTCAATATAATTTTATAATTGTATTTTAAAGTTAAATTATTTTTTGAAAATTAATAAGATTTAAATACATGTTTAATATAATTAGTGCAACCATATAAATTAAATGGTTGGTAAATGTTCTATTATACATCTCACAGTATCAAGATTTAAAGAAAGACATAAACATAAAATAAATTACAACTTCATTTAAAAGTATTGTTTTTATTATTATTTATAAAACATGCAACAAGATTCTTAACTATGGATATTTTTTCCACTTTATTATAAAATTTCTTAACTTTTAAATAAACATTATTACAATACTTTATACTAGCTTAACAATACTACATTGTTGAAAATCAACTCATTCAAGCTTAGAATAATTTATATAAACTTTATTTTAATTTAATTTTACAATAGCTTTTTAATACATAACAATTTTTAAAATAAATTTTCACTCATTATTATTAAAAATATTCAGTGAATGATTAAATTTTTATCATTCATCCATCAATTATGGATCATTAAAATAAAGTATTGAAAATCTTAATAAAGTATTAATAATAATAAATAAAATTTGAAAAAATATTAATAATAAAATAAAATAAAATTTGCCATTAATATATCTTGTCATCCCAAAAATTTCGAATTAGATGAGAGAGAAACCAAAAAAAAAAAAAAAACTTTTAAAAAATAGTGAGCGATAAGGATACCCATTCCTATCGGTTATTTAACTCTGAATTGATTGATTTATATACGTGGCAACTCTTATATATGAATTCTCTGAATTTGGTTATCGGATTTAATTTATGTGGACAGGAATATTCATACTGAGAGTTACGGCGAGCTGCTTTCACAGATAATACGTGGTCCGGTCAGACTGTAGAGTGCATACTATATGTTGAATGGTTGTTATTTTTAATTTTAGTTCAAATTTCTTTTCTACGTGCTCTGGTTCCACGTTCATAATTGGTACTCGATCTTTCTCCGACGAAAAATCAGTTCCGTACTTCAATCGAAAACATTTTACTCATGTTTTCTAAAAGAATGTGGTGTTATCTCCTTCAATCAGAAATAAAAGCATTCCGTGTCCAACTGCTACTTTTGCAATCACGAAAAGGCACGTGATAGTGGAAGAAATGCAGCCACAACTGTAAGGTAAATATGCGAGATGAACCACCACCTTTAAACCCTAAAATATGTAAGCGGATTCCACTGCGCTTTGATTCTTTTATTAGATGTTTTGGAATTGTGAATATCATAGTTTTTTTCTTTTTCTTAATTTCAGGGTTAGTTGCAGTATGAGATGTTTTGGAATTGTTATTATCAATTATACGATTTAGAGGAGGTTGGAAATTGGACAAATTATATGATTGGGAGGAGGTTGGAAATTGGGTAAATTAATATTCTGGTGTGTTTAGTTATATGGATTAATTATTTCTAGTGATTTTGGTGATCTTACAATGCTCATAATGTAATTGTTGACTAACACCTGAAAGTTTTAGTCTAATCTCAATCTTAATTTTTAATATAGAAAGATTTATAACATTGAATTTATTTATATATTAAAATATATTTATAATATATTTATAATTAAATTTAAATAAATTGCAAAATATAAGTACAGTTTTCAACAAATAGATAGAGATAATACGAACATCACCCAAACCATACTCAACTGGCAAGTTATCCTAGAAAACATCCCAGAGACCATTCTAGCAGAAAAATGGAATGTGGAAGATTGGACGACAAACGGAAATGAAGGCTGCATCCTTGCAATGTTGAATTTAAAACCTCAAATGCTGACTCGAAACCTATGGAAAACAAATCGGATTAGGAAAAACCCTTTCGACAGGTTCCACGCACCGCAACCAAGGTTCTTGAAGCTAAGTTACGATGGGGCCTCCAAAGGTAATGCAAGACAGGCGGGAGCAAGTTGAATATTCAGGGATTCCCAAGGATCAGTTTGCAGAGTTTACACGATTGAGTAGGGATTTGCCACAAACAATGAAGCAGAATTAATGGCGGTCAAACAAAGGTTCACAATTGCAGTTGGAGAAAACTATCAAAGACTTGTTGTAGAAGGAGACTCGCCTATGGAAACTGATATACTTCAAAAATTGTAGCAAGGAATCCCATGAGAGAAGTAAGTCAAACCTGGAGGACAGCTAGACTTATCCATGAGATCAGCGTGATTATGTAGGATATAGGATATCTCATACCACTACATGTGTGAAAAGTCAGGAACGAGGTCGTAGACTACCTCGCAAACTGGGGATGCAACCACGAAGGATGCCAGATGGACATCAATGCATCTGACAGGGCCTAGGATATTGAACTACACCCACTACAAATCATCATAAACATAGATAAGGAAAGTTCACAAGACCGAGACCCTTGATCGGTGTGCCATGAGGAGGTTGAGAGGTGAGGTTCGGCGATAGCACGTGACGCCATGCATAGACCGCATGAATGACTCACCACTTTGCATGATTTGTTGGGATATGATCACACACTCCCTAACAATCCTTGCCGTAGGAGTAGTTGGCAACCATAGGGGAATGTCACGACATTCTTGGAAGCAGTGTCAAGCTCGAATGTTAAGGCAGGATGCATGTTGGAGAGGTAACACTGAGCCCGAAAGGCAGCAAGAAGAAACCGCAGCAGTGAAGGCAGAAGGTTGGCGTTGGCAAATAGTCATCTAGTATGTTCTGCAGCTCCTAACTTTGTTAGAAACCATGAATTTAACTATAAATTAGATGTCTCTCTTCAGAAATCCCTCCGAAAGAGGTTGTTTTACCGTTCTAAGGCCCTCTCCAAACCTGGAAGTAGGACATAGAATGCTTCATTGTATGCACGCGATCCTTCTCCATAGTTATGTGGCCAATTTCAAATTTTCGGATAGTTTTCAATCGGCTTTTTTCAATTCCAAGGTTAAGGGTTCTGAGATTTTACATCATGCAGTCTTTGGCTTTTAGTCGAAGAATGCCATGTTCATTCTGATTTTCTGAGGCCCTGTAGTGATACCCTGCTTTTGAACACCTGTAATGTCTTTCCTCTTTCTCGTTTCATGTTAGTATTGGGGAAGGGCTCTCATCTCGCAATGCTAGGAAGGGATTTAGGTTGGTATGTCATCCACAATACTTCAGTCTCGCAATTGTATGAGATAGCTAACATGGCTAGGCACTACCGCCCCAACAACAATGCGAGATGTGGCAATAGGTCTTGCTTTCACACTCATTTTACCATTTCCCACTTACATTGCATGCAACGCTATAGGGTGTGCAAGGTGAAGTCTAGTTGTGAGTTATTTTGGGGGGGTCGCGCAAACATCCATTTCGGGTTCTTGTTCATGCATTTTGCACTGCATTTTAGGAGGTTTATGGTGTGATTGAGTCAAAATACGCCGCATTTGAGTTTTAATTTAAGTTTGCCTTTGCTCATAGACTTACGTCGTTCTGGGAATACCTTCTTTGACATTTTCCAAAGGAACAAAAAGGCTGTGGGCCCCACCTACAGTAACATCAATATTTTTATTGACTTCCTTTTGCCTTACATAGGCCCTACAGAAGTAAAAACAGGTTTCCCCAGCTCTCTGTCAGATAATCTGGGGCAAAATCGTATCTGGATTGTACGAGGACACATAGCAATGGAAAAAGGACAGACTACGAATAAGTAGGGTAAGGAAAGAGGAAAAGAACAGTAGGTAAAACCTATTGCAATCTCCAGCAAGCGAGGCAGAAAATCCAAGAAAGAGGTTATTGAAAACCTTTTCGAAGCCTACACCACAGGAAATCATCCCCAAGTCTGCAATCTCATTTAGGGATGGGAGAGAGAAAGTGGGCATAAAGAAGAAGACATAGAAATGCAGGAAGAAGAAATGGACTTCATAGTTGATCCAAGGAATACTATAGGACGATTATCCATTTTCCACCAGTCTATTCATACTTACTGGACTTTTAAGTGTGTTTTGGAAAAGGTTGTAATGAGCCTGCAAGAAGTGGGAGGAGACCAACATGTGGTCTCTTAGGTGATTTATGTATTGCAGGACATTAAAAAGGAACTGTAAGACATTCGGGTATCACAACATCATGCAACAATGCAACTTGGAAGAATCGAGAGGCAAATTCAAATGATGCACCAAGTGGACATGTCGGGGTCCAGTGTCAAAGACCCTACACCAGTTGAGTCTTTGGATGCAGACTGATTCACTGGTTCCCTTTTTTGATGTTTCATGTTTTTAGAGGATAGCATTTATATTTTCAGGTTGTTGTCAGACTTTGGTAGATATATAAAGAATGGAAAGGCACTCCTAAACTTACAAAAAAAAAAAATTTAATTTAAATAAATATTTAGAAAATAATTTAAAACATTAAATTTATTTATACTCTGGAACCTCATTTAAACTATTTAATTTTTCTAAATTTCAAATTGTATTACTGTATTTTAATTAATTTCCAGCATAGAAGCATTCATAACATTGAATTTATTTATATATTAAAGTATATTTGCCTTCCTCAATTGATGCAGGCAATGTGAAGATTTGTTCACATGTTGTGGCTAAACAGAGTGAAATTCATTGACTGTTTGGGTCAAAATCAGTTTTGCTGAGAAGGTTGGACTTCTCAAATAGTTTTTTATTGTAATAAATAAGAGATTGTTTTATTTTAGATTAGAGATAGAATTGTTAATACAGGTGTACATGAGAGTTAAGAGATAGAAGATTTCTGCTAAGATCTTTTAAAAAAAATAGGAGATTACTGTTAGCTATTATTAGAAGAATTAATCAATAATAAAAAGGAGAAAATGTGATGAGCAAGAGATTAGTAAGGGCTTGGTGTGGAGCGTGAGTTCAGAGTTGGGTGTGAATTGTATTTTGTTTGACAGAGGTCTATTCCTTGTTAATTGGGCCTGAGGCCGAGACTCTGGTTTTCTGATTACTATGAATAAAATTAAGACTATATGCATCATTGTGTGACGAGCCCGTGAAGCTTGGATATTGGTTTTTCTTTGTGTAATTGCTTGAAATTGTGGCGATCTGTGTGTTTTTTGTTTTAAACTATAAGATCTCCCGTGATTAAGGAAAACCTGGAATAATTGGAATTTGCGAGTTGGAAAAGCCTTTAACACAGAAAATTGGTGTAAAATGACTTCGCAGAACCTTTGAGTAGATTTGAATTAATATATATATTGGTTTTGAAATTCGTCGGGTTCGTGTAACTTATCGCATCGGAGCGGGGAGAGTTATTCCATATCATGTCATATAACAATGAAACCGGATGCGAAAAGTTATAAAATGGTTTGTAATGAGATCGGGTCCAAGAACTATTGTATCGCTATGGGAAGCGACCCCATCCAATCCTTGCGACTTGCGAACTCTGATTAATATCGCATCGGAACTATGGAAGTTGCCGATAGTTGAGTGACATCCCATCCTTGTGAATTGCGATATCCGATAGTCATCGCATCAGAGCTCTGGAAGCGATTGAAAGTTGTGGTGCTTTGCCAACAACGATTTGCGAATTTATCTGAGCCGTCGGATCGACCAAATCTATGGAGCGGAGATATACATAGATTATTTTGTTTGATAAGGCGTTCAACGTTGTTTTGAATGTTATAAAAGGGTTATATCGGATCGGAAGGAGAACATAATTTTTTTTAATTTTATTAAAGGGCTTCGGTTCTGACATAAATAAAAGGCTGATTATTGATTGTGGTGATCCATTGTGGGTGTTCATTAAAATCCAGTGCTACCGCTGTGTCCAATTTTGGTATCAGAGCAGAAGAAAGAGGTGTTTGCAGTGAAAATGCCACCAAGAAGAGGAATTGGTCGAGGGAGATCAGAACCAAATGCATTTTTGTTGGAAGAAGTGCGAAACTTGCGTGCACGAATGGAGACAATGGAGACAACCCAAAGAAGAGCGCCTGATGATGGAGCTGAAAGTTCTTCAGAAGAATCTGATGCAGATGTGGAAGAAGTGGAATAAGACAATGAAAATGTCAAATTCATCAAGATGCTGGCAAAATTTGGAAGCAAACCCAAGATGGAGATTCCTATGTATGAAGGGATTTTGAATGCGGAGGAGCTTATGGATTGGATCAGATCCATAGATAAGTACTTTGAATATGAAGAGGTTGAGGAGAATAAGAGGGTGAAGTTTGTCGTCACTAGATTGAAGGGTCATGAAGCCATCTGGTGGGACGAGGTACAGACATCAAGAATGAGGAAAGGGAAATCTAAGATCAAGCAATGGGATAAAATAGTAAGTAAACTGAAAACCAAGTTTTTGCCTAAAGACTATCATTTGAATCTTTTTAAGAAAATGAAAAATCTGAAGCAGAAAGTAATGTCTGTTAAGGAGTATACAGAATAATTCTATACATTAAGTATCAGAACAGGGCATGTAGAAGATGATGTGGAAAAAATAGCCAGATATGTAAATGGGTTAAGATATGAAATACAAGATGAGATTAACTTGTTAAGTCTGAAAACTGTTGAGGATGCCTATCAAGCAAGTTTGAAAGCAGAGGAGAAAATATTGAGGAAACAAAATCAACGGAACAGAGGAAAGAGCTCAGCGAGAGGTAGAGGAGCTTTCAGATCCAGAGGAACACAACATCAGCATGAAGCAGGAAGTTCAAGTGGTAGATCACCACAGATGGGTGAATCTAGTAGAGGAAGATTCGCGCCTAGAGGAAGAGGGCGAGGAAGAGATGTTAGGTGTTATACTTGTGGAGAATGGGGACACATGTCGAGGGACTGTCCTCATAATAAATCAGCAAGCCAGAGGGGTGCAAATGTGACTGAGGAAGAGCCAAAACCACCTCGACTTGTGGAGAAAGAGGAACCACCTGAAGAAGGTGAATCACTACTACTTAGAATAACTTTGCTTAGATCAGAAAAGGAGACTGGAGAACCTGCACAAAGGAAAAAAAAATTCAGAACCACATGTAAATCAAAGGGTAAGTGATGTAAGGTTATAATTGACAGTGGGAGTAATGACAATATTGTGTCCACACAGATGGTGGAAAAGCTTGGGTTAACAAGGACGGCACATCCTGCACCTTATAAAGTGTCTTGGCTACAGAAGGGCCATCAAGTTATCGTGACAGAGCAATGTAATGTGGAAATGCAGATCGGCACATACAAAGACATGATCCTTTGCGACATAATGCCCATGGATGTATGTCATGTGTTATTGGGGAGACCATGGAAATTTGATCGGAAAGCGATTCATGATGGGAGAAGGAACACATATACCATAGAGAAGGACAGAATTAAACACACGTTGCTACCAGTGAAGAATGATGTTGATAAAGGACTGCCTGAGAATAGTATTATGTTGATAAGTGGTAAAGAACTACTACAGGAGGTCGATAAAAGAAAGGAGTTGGACTTCGCTATCGTAGGGAGGCCCAAGGTAATCTTAACCTCTACGAATTTAAACGATTTGCCTGAAGAAATTCAAACTGTGTTAAATAATTTTATGGATATCATCATGGATGAATTACCGAATGAATTACCACCGATTAGAAGTGTGAGCCACCATATCGACTTAATACCAGGAGCAATTCTACCTAATAAAGCTGCGTATAGACTAACTCCCGAGGAAAACACAGAGATTGCAAGGCAAGTACAGGAGCTGATGAACAAGGGGCTGATTCGAGAAAGTCTGAGCCCGTGTCCTGTGCCAATGGTACTTAGTCCGAAGAAGGGAGGAGAATGGCGCATGTGCACCGATTCCAGAGCTATTAACAAGATAACAGTCAGGTACAGATTTCCTTTGCCCAGAATGGATGATTTAATGGACTGTTTAAGTGGATCCAGGTACTTTACTAAAATAGATTTGAAAAGCGGGTATCATCAGATCAGAATTCGGGAAGGCAATGAATGGAAAACGACTTTCAAAACAAATAGTGGACTGTATGAGTGGTTAGTGATGCCTTTTGGGCTCACTAATGCATCCAGTGCATTCATGAGATTAATAAACGAGGTCTTGAAAGAGTATACAGGTAAATTTTTCGTTGTTTACCTTGATGATATTCTGCTTTTTAGCAAAAGTAAAGAGGAGCATTTGGAACATCTGAAGTTAGTCCTGAAAACTCTACAGAAAGAAAAACTACTAATCAATTTGAAGAAATGTAGTTTCATGAAAGAGGAGCTGGTATACTTGGGATTTGTGATTTCCAAAGAAGGCTTGAAAATGGATTCGGAGAAGGTACAAGCAATCAAGAACTGGTCTACTCCCAGAAGTGTATTTGAGGTAAGAAGTTTTCATGGACTTGCTAGTTTTTACAGAAAGTTTATAAAAGGGTTTAGTCAAATTTGTGCACCAATCCTTGATATAATTAAGGAGGTCAACCAGCCATTTCGATGGACATAAGCAGCGGACATGAACTTTAATTTGCTGAAAAAGAAGATAACACAAGAACCAATTCTAGCATTGCCAAATTTTGAGAAAGTCTTTCAAGTAGAAACTGATGCAAGTGGAGTAGCAGTTGGTGCGGTACTGAGCCAAGAGCAAAGACCGATAGCATATTTCAGCGAGAAATTAAATGATGTGAAAAAAGAAATATTCTTTCTATAACAAGGAGTTTTACGCTATTGTGCAGGCATTGAAAAAGTGGAGGCATTACTTACTGCCAAAGGAATTCATCTTATATTCAGAAAATCATGCTTTGCAGTTTATTAATAATCAGCCAAAGCTAAATCAGAAGCATGCCAAATGGGTGGAATTTCTGCAAAGTTTCACTTTTGTAATAAAGCATAAAAGTGGTAAGTCTAATAAAGTAGCAGATGCATTGAGCAGGGTAAGTTTTCTTTTGCAAGAGTTTAAAGTGGGTGTTGTAGGTTTTGATGAAATGATAGAAATGTACAAGGATGATGAAGATTTTAAAGACATCTACACAACAGTTCAGAATCCAGTGAGCCATAACAAAAGTCAATGGATGGACTACCTTATTCAAGGAGGCTTGTTATTTAAAAGCAACAAATTATGTATTCCTAAATGTTCCATGAGGGAGAACATAATTAAGGAGAAGCATAGTGGAGGGTTATCTGGTCATTTTGGACAAGATAAAACCTTCGCTCAGGTAAATGCTTTTTATTACTGGCCTAAAATGCAAACTGATGTTAAAATTTTTGTTGAGAAATGCAGGATATGTCAATATGCCAAAGGAAGGAGTCAGAATATAGGTCTATATCATCCATTTCCCATACCAGATCGACCATCGGATGCAGTTAGTATGGACTTTGTTCTGGGTTTACCAAAAACTCAGAGAGGAAACAATTCTATTTATGTTGTTGTAGATAGATTTTCTAAAATGGCACATTTTATTGCTTGTAAGAAAACTCATGATGCAACACACATAGCAAATTTATTCTTTTCAGAGATTGTAAGATTGCATGGTTTACCTGTAAGTATTGTATCAAATCGAGATACTAAATTTGTAGGCATTTCTGGAGGACACTTTGGAAGAAACTGGGAACTAAACTCAGTTTTAGTTCAGCATACCATCCTCAGACAAATGGACAAACTGAAGTAGTGAACAGGAGCTTGGGAAATATACTAAGGAGTTTAGTACATCAGAATCCCAAACAATGGGATTTTGCATTAGCTCAAGCTGAATTCGCTTACAATGATACACCAAACCGAAGCATTGGAATGAGTTCATTTCAGATTGTCTTTGGAATGCATCCGAGAGGAGTATATGAGCTTAGAGACTTGGGAAAATAGGAAGCCAGGAGTGCAAGTGCTGAAGATTTTGTTGAAAAAATGCAGAGGCTACAGGAAGAAGTCAAAGGTAAATTGCAGGAAAGCAGCAGTAGATACAAACAGAGAGCAGATTTGAAAAGAAGAGAAAAAGAGTTTCAAGTAGGAGATTTAATCATGGCATATTTGAGAAAAGAAATATTTCCTACAAAAACTTATAACAAACTGAAAATGAAGAAGATAGGACCTTGTAAAATTAAAAGGAAATTTTCAGCCAATTCATATGAGATTGAGTTGCCGGAAGGGATCTGAATATCCCCCATTTTTAATGTTGCAGACTTATATCCATTCAGAGAGGCAGAGACCGAGTTGCAGACTGAAGTCACAGGAGATGAAGTTCAAACTGTGGATTGGGAGGAACAGGTACCAAAAGCATCCAAGAAAGAAGTTGAAGTTATCTTGGATCAAAGAATATCCAAGAAAACTCGAGGGAAGACATATTTCCAGTATCTTGTCAAGTAGAAAGAGCAACCAATGGAAGATTCCAATTGGTTAACAGCAGCTGAATTACATATATATGGAGTAAGTCGTGAAAGTTTGAAGGGCAATTTTTTTTTCTTCCCTGGGAGTCTGATGCAGGAGCATCGGAATTAGCCAGTAATGTGAAGATTTGTTCACATGTTGTGGCTAAACAGAGTGAAATTCATTGACTGTTTGGGTCAAAATCAGTTTTACTGAGAAGGTTGGACTTCTCAAATAGTTTGTTATTGTAATAAATAAGAGATTGTCTTATTTTAGATTAGAGATAGAATTGTTAATACAGGTGTACACGAGAGTTAAGAGATAGAAGATTTCTGTTAAGATCTTTAAAAAAAAATAGGAGATTACTGTTAGCTATTATTAGAAGAATTAATGAATAATAAAAAGGAGAAAATGTGATGAGCAAGAGATTAGTAAGGGCTTGGTGTGGAGCGTGAGTTCATAGTTGGGTGTGAATTGTATTTTGTTTGACAGAGGTCTATTCCTTGTTAATTGGGCCTGAGGCCGAGACTCTGGTTTTCTGATTACTATGAATAAAATTAAGACTGTATGCATCATTGTGTGATGAGCCCGTGAAGCTTGGATATTGGTTTTTCTTTGTGTAATTGCTTGAAATTGTGGCGATCTGTGTGTTTTTTGTTTTAAACTGTAAGATCTCCAGTGATTAAGGCAAACTTAATATAATTGGAATTTGCGAGTTGGAAAAGCCTTTAACACAGAAAATTGGTGTAAAATGACTTCGCAGAGCCTTTGAGTAGATTTGAATTAATATATATATTGGTTTTGAAATTCGTCTGGTCCGTGTAACTTATCGCATCGGAGCGGGGAGAGTTATTCCATATCATGTCATATAACAATGGAACCGGATGCGAAAAGTTATAAAATGGTTTGTAATGAGATCGGGTCCGAGAATTATTGTATCGCTATGGGAAGCGACCCCATCCAATCCTTGCGACTTGCGAACTCCGATTAATATCGCATCGGAACTATGGAAGTTTCCGATAGTTGAGTGACATCCCATCCTTGAGAATTGCGATCTCTGATAGTCATCGCATCGGAGCTGTGGAAGCGATCGACAGTTGTAGTGCTTTGCCAACAGTGATTTGCGAATTGATCCGAGCCGTCGGATCGACTAGATCTGTGGAGTGGAGATATACATAGATTATTTTGTTTGATAAGGCGTTCAATGTTGTTTTGAATGTTATAAAAGGGTTATATCGGATCGGAAGGAGAACAGATTTTTTTTAAATTTTATTAAAGGGCTTTGGGTCTGACATAAATAAAAGGTTGATTATTGATTGTGGTGATCCATTGTGGGTGTTCATTAAAATCCAGTGCTACCACTGCGTCATCAATGAATGTATTTATTTAGTAAAATACAATACATTAAATTTGGGAAGAATTTTTCAAATTAGTAAATTACATTTTAATTTATAATTTTATAGAGAGGATTAGAATTTCAATTTTGAGCTATTATTCATTTAAATATTTAAAAATGCATTTAAAATAAGAAAAATCGTAATATTATTGAATATTATATCACCAAATTCTCACCAAAAATACTAAAACTTCAAAACATTTAGACATCTAAAAATATTAAAATATGAACTTTATATAATTTAATTTAATTACTAAAATTATATATTACTAATAATATTATATGTTTATTATGCTCATAGCATGTCTATTTTGGAATAGCATATCCAAAATTTTGGCCATGTGTTATTGATAAGTCATGATGTTGGCCCATGGTATTGTAATAAAGCCTATTTATAGTTTAAAATTTTCCATCATAAAGTGGGAGTGAATCTCCTTAAATATTATGATTACATGTTTTTTTAAATGTATATATGTTTAACTTAAATTATATATATATATATGATGATGATGAAGTCTGTGTTTTAAGATTTATTATGATTGATTGCTCCATTAATATTAACACTCTTTTTAATAAATTTCTACCAAATTAATAAATAAATAAAAACCTAAAAAAATTCGCGCAAAAACTACTCGCTTTCCTCTCACGGCAGCGTGAAATTCCACCACGGCCCGGAAACATAAAATGGCATGCGCGTGCTGTTGAACGATGAAAGTTTGCTGTCCGGAGCGTATGTAGGAAGGTCCTTGCGAACATCAATCATTTAGAAATCACTGCCACTTATTCCACGGTCTTCATCCTTATCAGCCTTCGATAAGGACGTGTCCCGTATGGGTTGAAGTAGTACTAGCCATCAACTAATAACCACAATTTATGTGTGTTTGAATTCGAACGTGCCAATTTCAACTAATTAGAACTCTAATTTTAGCAATTTTAACGCTATTATAATTTAACGGGTTAACAGGTTCCACATAGTTCAAAATGTCATCGATCTATCAAAATCACAGATAATATATATAATGACAAAAAAGAAATGTGACGGATCTATCCCATTCACAAAGATATGTTATACCCTCAAGGGTTTGTCTGCCTCAGAATAGACTTAGTTAATAATTTCACGAATGTATCTAATTCACAGATATATTATTACAAAAATGGGACGGACCAATCCAATTCACATATACATTACAGAAATTATCAAGAGAATAGTTGATTACGTAAAAGAATGGGGACAATACCGAATACAATTGGTGCTACTCAGCATTCCGTGTGAGGAACAATATCTGTTTGTCATGATATGTTACAAAGGGTGGCTGCACAACAAACTCTGATATTAGTTAGTCTGCATTCAAAGCTTGACGGGACTCTCCACTTTCCCAATTATTTTCTACTTCAACTTCCCAGGCTTCCCCACGGTGCTGTGGTGAGAGTTGCGTGGAGAATCACTCTCGTGGCTGTGTGGTTTGACTGCACGACAAATGGCGTGCATAGAAATCTTTCCTCTTCATCCTATATAACTATCTTGGTTTTCATCCAGTTCTGTCACAACATCTCCTTGCAAAATACCTCTCGTTCTGCTTACCAATAGGGCTCTCGTATTCTCTTGTCTACTCATCCTTTTCTACGTGATCAACAAGTTGACGATTGTAGCTCTTTTGTATTCCCTGCACTGTTCTACGTTTCTCTGTGATCAAGGAGTTATTTATTATCGTTAAGTGGTGAATCAGAAAGAGGGAATGGAGAATCAGGGGAAGTGCGCAGCGAATTACGTGCCTCTCTCACCGTTGAGCTTTCTTCACAGAGCGGCAACGGTGTATGCAAATCAGACGTCCATAATCTACGATGAAGGTGGTGTCCGCTTTACATGGGCTGACACCTTGGAACGTTGTACACGTGTGGCGTCGTCACTTGTTAATCGTTTCAAAATACGGAAAGGCGAAGTGGTGTCTGTTCTGGCACCCAATGTTCCTGCTCTTTACGAGTCGCATTTCGCCGTTCCGATGGCCGGAGCCGTACTCAACACCATCAACACTCGCCTCGACGCTCGCAACGTTGCCACCATTCTTTCCCACTCCCGCGCGAAGCTTTTGCTCGTCGACTACGAACTCCTTTCTCTCGCGAAGGACGCCCTCGCTCTCCTCGAATCGCCTCTCGTCACTCCTCGTCTGATCCTCATACATCATCATGACCACGGCCTAGCTGCTGCTAATGCCGCTGGGCTATGTAAGCAAGTTGGTGTGGTAATAAACGCTACTTACGAGGAGCTAGTTCAAGGTGGAGATCCACGTTTCGATTCGGTAAAGCCCGCAGACGAGTGGGAGTCGATCTGCCTTAACTACACATCGGGAACGACATCAGCACCGAAAGGAGTGTTGTACAGCCACAGAGGAGCATACCTGAGCAGCATGTCTATGCTACTGCTGTGGGAAATGGGGAGAGAGCCTGTTTACCTGTGGACGCTTCCCATGTTCCATTGCAATGGTTGGACATTCCCATGGGCAGTCGCAGCCAGAGGCGGAACCAACGTCTGTATTCGCAATACCTCTGCCGAGGAGATATACGGAGCCATAAATGAGCATCACGTCACTCATTTGTGCTGCGCGCCTATCGTCTTCAACATTCTGCTAGACCACCCACACCACGAGCCCTTGCACGGAAGAGTTCATGTTCTCACCGGAGGGGCGCCTCCTGCTCCCTCGATTCTGAGTAAGGTGGAAGACATGGGCTTCCTCGTAACACATGCTTACGGCCTCACCGAAGCCACTGGCCCAGCTCTCGCGTGCGAGTGGAAGAGCGAATGGGACGATGCTCACCTCTCCCCAGCCGAAAGAGGTGTGCTCAAAGGGAGGCAAGGGGTGGGCGTGTTGAGCCTCGACAACGTGGACGTGAAGAATCCTGTGACGATGTCCAGCGTGGCAAGAGATGGGCTAAGTATGGGCGAAATCATGCTGAGAGGCAGCAGCATCATGAAGGGGTATCTCCACGACCCCAAGAGCACCGCCGAGGCCTTTGCGGGTGGGTGGTTCCACACTGGCGACGTTGGCGTCATCCATCCGGACGGGTATGTGGAGATAAAGGACCGTTCAAAGGATGTCATAATCTCAGGTGGAGAAAACATCAGCAGTGTGGAGGTCGAATCCGTTCTGTACACCCACCCTGTTGTTTCCGAGGCCGCCGTGGTTGCCATGCCCCACCCCCGGTGGGGAGAGACGCCCTGTGCCTTTATAAAGACAAAGCACACTGGTATAACAGAAGAAGAGATTGTGTCGTTCTGCAGAGAGAAGCTGCCGCATTACATGGTTCCGAAGGTTGTCGTCTTCACGGACATGCCCAAGACTGGGACGGGCAAAATACAGAAGAACCTGCTGAGAGAGAGGGCCAAACATCTCCCGCTCCCAACTATCTCCTGCTCCCTTAACTTCAAACATCTCCCGCTCCCAACTTCAACTGCCCGAACTCTCCGGACGAAGGCAGCACCATCGAAACCGCAAAATCGAGCAGTACAGTATGACAATGATCTGCACGGGCAGTTCAACATCGCCCTATCCCGCCTTTAGTTAGAGAAAATCTCAGCAATGCCCCTGCTATATACCTCACGCATCCACAGCAATAAGCTTTATGTTATAGGCAACTTTACATCATCAATAAATTTTTTCAACAATGTATTTGGTATATTACCAGTATTAAAAGTTCTTTATATGTGTTATATAAATATTCTTCCAAACGCACATCTTTGGAAATGTTTGTATATTACAGCGTAAAATTGAATTGCTATAATTTATCGGTAAAGAATATTTGAGTAAGATGCCTACGTACTTTCAAATTGGTAAAAATCACGTCCAACAGTTTCCCACTTATGGCTTCACATGACAGATAACTTTGAAAATCTCTTATATTTGTATTTCTTTACTTTATTTTTTTATTTTTTAAAGTTTTAACCTATATTGAAAGATTTTTCTTTTTCTTGTATTATAATTTAAATTTTCCAGAATCTAAACTTCTCTTTTCCTACGCCTCATCTTTATATTTATATATATTCTCAAGCTCATACTTCAATAATTTTATCAACATGGAAAAATTCATATATTATTTTATGATACTTAAATGATTTTATCCATACGAAAAAATTCATATATTATTTTGTGAAGGTTGAATGTTCGTTCAGGTTTTTGTTACGTTTTAGTGTAAGATGATATGAAAATAAGAAAGTTAAATTACAAAAATGAAAATTATTAAATATAAAAAAAAACACTTAAAATTATGTTAATAACCTAAAAAAAATAATAAACATAATTTCTATATATTATAAATTAATAAATCAAATCAAATTTTTTATGTGTAAATTTATTTTAGAATGCAAAAAATTATGTGTAAATTTTTATTGTTTAAATAATATTTTTGAATCTTACCAAGATTACATAACATGTGTATTAAGTCATTCTATCAAAACATATAAAACTGGTTTTTTTATTTATTATTAATATATTTTTAAAGATATATTAATATTAATCCATATTAAAATATTTAAATAACATGTAATTTTTTATTGTTTAAATTATATTTTTGACTATTACAAAGATTACATAACATATGTCTTTGATTTTATCAACCTAAGCTAAAATTATATGTTTTTTTTATTATTAATATATTTTTAAATATATCTCAATATTAATTTATATTAAAATATTTTTCTTTTCTTTTTATTGTAGTCAACATTGTTTTTATATTTAGAGAATATTTTATTTTTATTTTAAGAGTGGCAAACATCCTTACACATATCCTTCACAGTGGGTTGTAGAATGAGTCTTTCGGCTCAACCAACATAGATCCATATTAAGCACGGATCTAACATAAGTAGAGAGGGATCAAATTTTTTTAGGTGTAAACTTATTTTGGAATTTAAAAAATAATGTGTGTTTATTATTGTTTAATTGTATTTTTGAATATTACAAAGATTATATAACATCTGTGACACATATTATTAAAGCACATTAAACTGGTTTATTAGTATTATTAATTTTAAAAATATATATTAATATTAATTCATATTATTTTTTTTCTTTTTTATTAGAGTTGACTTTTTTTCTATTTAAAGAATATTTTATTTTTATTTTAAAAAATACATACAGACTTATATATCTTCTTCACACTAGGTTGTAGAATAAGCCTCTCAACTCAATAATATAAAAGCCATAATTTTTAATATTTAATATATTGTAAATTTTTATTATTATTTTGAAAGATTAATAAATAATAATTTTCCTTAATAATGTAAAGTTAAATAAAACACTCAAATTGAAAATAGTATTGAGAAAATAATCAATAAAAGTGGAAAGTCTAGATTTCATAAAAAAACTATAAATATAATTTTTTTACATAGCTAAAATGAAAGAAATACTTATTTTTGTTATAAAGATAAAAAGAAAGAAAAATTTATTTTTGTTTAGAGTCTCATCATTTTTTTCATCATATAATTTATATTCTTATATTTTCCTTTTAGATACTTCTTTTCCTTAACTAAGAGATTTTTTTTTTATAGAAATAAAACGTAATTATTTTTGTTATAGATATAAGGTGAGAAGAATTTTTTTTTTTTGAGTCTCATCATTTTTTTTCAACTTATGTTTTTTATTCTCTTTTTAGATACTCCCTTTCTTTAAATAAGAATATCATTATGATTAGTCATATGATGTATTATTAGAAATAACTAAAATGATAAAAAAAAACTTTTTATAATTATTTTAAATTTCAATAAAAAAAAATTCTATTAATTATGAGTGAATAGAAGAAAGGCTTTGAATATGATTCTTAAACTACCCCATGTGAGAAAAATATAGAGAAATTTAGAATATAATAGTTTCAAACAAATGAAAGAAACCAATTTTTTTTTTTAAACAAGATTTTCTAAGAAATACCCTTTCAAGAAAGAACACCTGAAAGCAAGCTTAATGTATCCTTTTTCCATACACAATGGTTATAATATACTTTATGAGATGTTCTCTTAAGAATAGGGATTTATAGAAAGTTTCTTCTTTCTTAGCTCTGCAAACTAAACAAAAATGATCTATAATGACTTCTTTCTTAGTTATATAGACCACATTAGAGGTACTATGTACAGTTGAGGAATATCCTAGCCAGTTAGGCCTATATTAGTTAATATTCTTATACCATAAGTATCTTTATGGAGTATCCTAGGAAACCAAGGGTTCATAAATTATGAATAATAAACTCATCATTAATTTTAGCAAGATTATCCTAACTATTTTATAGGAAAATTGAGAGTAAGTTAACATTTCTATTTTTAAATTTACTTGGAATAAGAACCTACACTACTCAATATTAATTAATAGAGTATCAAGAATGTGATATACTCCATATCACATAAATCTACACCTCTAATTTAAACTAGTAAATCATCAAATTAGAGATATACATACATATATATTTCCAAAAAACTATATGCCCCTTTAGATATGCTATAAAATCCAACTTCATAAAATACTTACAAATATATGCCAAAGCATATGATGCTATGGAATATATCTTCTTACATTACCATCATCGTTACTGCTCTAATTAATATTATACACACATTAAATATTTGTCAACCAAGTACCTATAGTACCACTCTATGAGCCATTGGTGTAATAAACATTTATTTTATTTTATTTTCTACTTGCATCTTTCTCTACTCCAAATGCATATATTAATGAATCACTCATTAACCAAATATTTATTCATTTTTCATACTAGTGATTTTAGTTTTAAATACTACAAATCATAGATTTTAATGGACAAAAATATCTTTCATCTTGAGGTATATAACTGAAAGGTGCTTGCATGAATTTGATTTTTATGTAAGAGTATGAACATGCACATCTTGTTAGAAATATGCATGCATTGAAGGGTGCTTGCATGAAGTCCATCTTGAAGTATATAACGGAAAGGTGCTTGCATGAATTTGATTTGTATGTAAGAGTGCAAACACACAAGAACATGCGCATCTTATTAGAAATATGCATGCATTGAAGGGTGCTTGCATGAAGTTGATCTTTATGTAGGAATGCAAACCATGTACATGTTCTTAGAAATGTGCATGTATTCATGAGATTCTTTCTTTAGGATTTCTTAAATCACCACATAGACTGCCAACTTAGATTTCAATCAAGTTTTCTCGGAACATGTGTGTATTCCTGAGCTTTAATAACTGCATATGCACTCCTGTTATGTATAATTGAAAAAAAAAATTTCATTTTTTTTTTTTTTTAAATATAGTAAAGCCTCATTATTTTCTATTTATATTTGCAAATCAGGTTACAAAAATATAAATTTAGTCTGTGGCCTCAACCTACCCAAAGGAAACCAGGTCTGTTGGCTATCTTAGTGCATGAAAAGCATACCAAAATTGAAATAGTTTCATCTGTCTATAACCCACATGAGCTATCTATTCTAGAGCATTCATATCTACATTCTGGTAATAGAAAATAAGTTCATTAAAAATTGAAAATTTCATAAAACAACAGAATTAAATGAACCACTAGGCATCGGAAGAAGAAACAGGAGCTGGGTCTTTGACAGTAGACCTTGTCATGTCCACCTGCTGGAGCTGTTGGAGCTTCTTTTCCATATGGCCTACCCTATCATCAAGTCTGCCCATACGATCAGCTGCCTGGTACTGGGTAATCTTGATATGATATAGATGATTCTGCATATCCTGTAGCATGTCCATAATGTGGGGTTCTAACTTTGTTGAGTCAATCTGGGGGAAACTCTGCATGGCCTTTGCAAGAAGGCATTTAACTATCCAGTAGGTATGGATAGTCTGTTGGAATACCAAAATAGAAAACAAAACACGTCTTCCCCTTAATTCAATGATTTATTGAATGGATGGGTACAAGCTAATGGTGGTTTCTCTCATGACATACTAGTGGCCATGCAAACATGTAAAAGTAAAAATATATTAACTTGGAGGGATGATTCAAAGTAATTCCACTATCAATTTGAAAATTAAAATAGTGTAAAAAGAGGAAATGTAGAAAAATAAATTAGTTTTGTGAATATTTTATTTATATTTATAGAATTTGTGTCAATATTTAAATTTTAATTTTAATTTCAATTTTCATAAAACTTATATGTTAATTTTCATGTAAAATATAATACATGTTTGCATTAGTGCTGACTTTAAATACTTAAATGATGATATTTCAATAGAAAAAATTGTTAAATCCTAAAGAATAGATTGTTTTGGTCTAAATTATTTTTTTTCAAAATCCATATATATATATATATATATATATATTACAATAATTTTCATTAGTTCTATATAAAAAAATTTAGCATTATCAAACAAAAAGTTTTGGAAGAAAAAAAAGAAAAAAAGTGTTTTAAAATTTTGATATATGTGGCTAACTGGGTGCGGTTCAACAGTGAAGAGTGAGATGTTAAGACACTCGTGCTGAAAGGCTATTAGTTTGAATCCCTTCCAAGGCACAAAAAAAAGTTCAACCATGTTAAAGGCTGGTGTGGTCGACGCCGAGTGTGATCCCCGATAATTTTGACGACTTAAATACCCCTCCCTCGCAATTTCTCAGACCAAAAATTTAATGTGATTCCATGTTAAGACCACATAACCAAACAAACAATAACATATGTCAAAAAATAATTAAAAATAATTAACAAAAAATATATATATTTTTTAATTATCTATTTCCAATCTAAGAAATCAACTCTATATAATTCTATAATTCATGGACAATGTATTTGTATAAGGCATAAAAATATAGCTTAAAAACAAATAAATCAAAAGATAATAAAAATATGGAGATTTTAATGTTTTTCCAACCCAAAAATATATATATTTGCAATCCAATCAATCAACTATATGAAAGTCTATAGTTCATCGACAATGTATTTGTACAAGGTATTAAAAAAATAGCTTAAAAACAAATAAATCAAGAAGTAATAAAAATATGGAAATTTTAATGTATTTCCAACCCAAACTACCCAACTTCATCCTAAACCTAAAACAAATAAATCAAGAAGTAATAAAAATATGGAAATTTTAATGTATTTCCAACCCAAACTACCCAACTTCATCCTAAACCTATATCGAAATCAACCAAATAGCAAAAAACATATACTAGGGTTGACTATCACGCCCCTCGAAATTTTGTCTTGAAAATAATGCAGGCACTCTATTGAAACACGAACACGTTCTTGTTTGGTGAAAAATTATACTTAACATTAAAATTTTCAATGTATGGTAAAAGAATGAGCATGCGTTCCTCTTAGGAGAAAAACTACCCAACCAGAATGCAAACAAATTTTCATTGGGAAACAACTTTTGCTGAACCGGACGAAGTGCACATTCCAAACATTCACTTTATTTCATATCTCTATCATGTTATCTATATTTTTTAGCTTTTTAATTTGGTTTATATCTTTCTCTCTTCTCTCTATTTCCTTCTATCTTTATCTCTATTTTTGTATCTCTCTACCCCACTCACTTTCTTCTCATCTCTCTCCATATTCAATATCTTCTTCTTTTTTTCTTTCCTTCCCTCTCTCAATCCCTTTCTCATTGCCTTAATGTCACATACTCAGTTAATTTTTATAGGTAGTTGTGCTAGGTTTTCTCAACGACAAGAGTTAAAAGAAAGAAAAAATAAATTTTAAAATAGCAAAAACAAAATTTATTTTAATTTTAAATTTAATTTGCAAAGAGATGTGCTCATATCATTATAAAAAGAAATTTGGACTTATCGTTTACTCGCACACTTATCACTGCTGGAACAGGGTCCTCTAAAGCTGCAAATTTTGTATAATTTTGTATATTTTTTGTCTTAATTAGTCTAACGTAGGGGTTTTGGGGTGGGTCAAAGCCTTGAATGCATTGTAATGGGTCAAGGGTAGACCAAGAGTCTGCAAACCACGATTTGCAGACCATTGGAAGCATAGGTTAAGTCGATATAAATATATGAACATTTTTTAGTATTAAGGAGGGAAATAATTAAGTTTGATGCTAAGTGCGAATTGTTAGATCTGTTGTTGGTTGTTAGGGTAAGAACTTCTGCTGGCTGTGTGCGCGGAGATCCTTAGTCCTACTCTGTGCGGACCCTGCTGGATGTGTGCGCAGGCTGTGTCGGATTATATTGAGTTTTGGATAATAATATATGCGGATATGGTTGAAGTATTTCCGTGTTATCTAATCTAAAGAATTTCTGTTGATGTGAACTATTGGATCTATTATGAATATTGTTGGTTATCTGTTTATGCTGTGAATCTATCTATTTTATGGTATAACTATACTCTATTGATGATGTGTTATGACTATATGTTCTGATTACTATTGATATGCACATGGATGCAAAGTTATTAACTAGATCTGTGCATGAAAATTGCTCTCTATATTTCGATTATACTGTTAACTATCTTGCGAATATATCTGTCTGGTGCAAACTCGATAAGTTGCGAATGTGAATCTGCTTGCTTAGCTACTCTCTCTCAAGGTGTGGAATCTTGGTTCCAGCACCCTCCCATACTGCTTTGGGTGAGACTTTGGCCTGCAAAAATAGGTCACTACCGAAAGGGCCAATAGTATAGGGGTTTGTTGGCAAACCTTAATCTTCGAACTAAGGTCAGGACCCCTTGAGCCAACAAATGGTTCTGTTGCTGGGACCGGGAGCATTTTGAGAGAGGGATCAAGTAATGCCAAGGGAACATTGGATACCTAAGAAGAAATAAATTGAAGAGTGGTTTGAAAAGAAGGTTCAAGAATTTGCTGTAAAAGAGAATCACAGCACAAAGTTGATGGCAAAGAAGTGAAAGAATAAGTACATCTTCACAGAGGTCTGCAAAATTTTCTTTGTGACATTTGCGACCGAGCTTCAGGAGTGGCTCGCAAGGCTCATAGATTTCCATAAGTGTTGGAAGGACGAATGGGTCATAAAGTGGACTCCAGATTTGATCCAACATTTATAAAATATTGATACCACCATCACGCGCGTGGTAGACCACTGGGTGGACAGTCTGCTAGGAAAATTTGTGACAGAATTTGCAATCGATCAATTCGAGTTCTATTCGGAGGCAGAGCGAAGGTTCTTCAAGGGTTTCCTGGGTACGTTTATGAAAATTTTACCACTACTGATTAGGATATTATTGTGAGAAAAGAGCATTACGTGTAGTCATATAGAGTGAATGAGCTCTAATCGAAACGAGGGTACAACGCGGAGTGGAAAATACTATAGAACTAATCAAGAGGGAGATAGATCTATCTACATCCCAATAAGGAATTCAACTTCACATAGCCCTCCAAGTACATCACCTTCAACTCAGCATAGGGGTAAGAACTCACTCGTACCTCCACCACCAGAAGACGAGATGGCCTCGCACATGAAGCTACCTACCTTTAAGGGCGTAGGGGATGAAGGTATGGATCAGTTCTGGCTTGTCACAAAATCAGTATGGCTTGCGCAGAATGTGGCCAACAATGTTGTGAAAAGGGCACAATTGTCCCTTGCCTTTGAAGGAAGAGTCTTGGATTGGTATATGGGATACATAGCTTAGCATGCGAATGTGACCATTCTAGAGATTAAGAATGCCCTAAAAAAATAGTTTAAGAAGCCTAAATCCTACTCTTAGATAGAGAATGATCTAAAATATTTCAAGCAGGGACCCTTTGAGTTTGTGTAGGAAACTGACCTATAGCTGAAGAAGATAATCAGAGAAGGGGAATTTATTTATGATGACAAACAACAGAAGGAACGGATCATTGCTATGTTACTACCTCACCTTTGCATACCTATGGGTTAGCAAGCCATTGAATCGCAGGAAAAATCCTTGGAGATTGCTATGAAGTTGGAAGCTACACCGGGAGATGATACCCAGTTGGGAGTACAACAAATATAAGAAGAGATGGGGGCGATGCACATGGAGATCTAGAACCTACGGAAGGAGCGAGGGAAAGAAGCTAGCCCAGACGTATGGTGCATACGATGTAGGGTATCTGGGCATACCAAGGATCAGTGCCCACTATTGGCAGACTACCTACAGGTGGGGGGATCGAGTCCATTATGCCCAGGACCAAGTGGACCTACGTTGTGGTGTGATGATTGTCGCATGGCCAGCCTGCATGATACTAATCGTACTAAAGCAACAATTGTGCAGGCTTTCCCGGTCAGTAGGAAATTATGACGAGAACTGCAGAACTTATGATCTGATGATAGATCGGGGAAACCTATATAGGGTACAATCAGACCCTTCTTCACCAAGATGCCCCTCAGGTATGGGTGGATCCCCAGCTAGGAGTAGGGGAGGGGGCCGAGGTGGATGTGCAAGTAGGGGTAGAGGACAACTAATATGATATAACTGCGGAGAGATAGGGAATTTTGTGAGGGACTAAACGAACCCTGTAAGACAATCCTATAGATACTACAGACAGCTCGACTATGTGATTGAAGACTGCACAATTTTGATAGCCAAGATGCAGGAAAAGCAGCAGATACCTACGTAGAATGTACAAAGGGTTAAGGTAGAACCTCGAGACAAAGGACCAATCATTAATGTCATAATACACAATGGCATGGCCACTAGGGGGTTGTGGAGAAAGCTGAGGCGGAGCCTCTTATCCAAAAAGAAGCCATCAAACAAGAAGGTCTGAACATACAAAAGGAAAATGAAACATTTTTCACAGCTTGCCAAGACTTTGCTAAGGTTGAGGCACCTACTCCTCAAGCCCCCGTGAACATCAAAGTAGATGATGAGGTCAAAACATTTCTGTAGGTATGTATGAAGTTGATGCGCAACCAAAGGGTTGTAGAAAACCTCCAAGCTTGGATAGACAGATGCGCAGAAAGAACAACCCCACCCATGGAAGTTAAGGATGTGCACAAACTGTACAAGCATAAGAAGTGCACTAGTAGGGAAATGCGGTTAACCATGAAAATTGGTGATTACGAGATGGATCAGGTTATTCTAGACCTAGGCTCAGATGCGAATGTATTACCTAAGAAAACTTTGTAGGGAACGGGAGAACTGAAGTTGGAATGGTCCACTATCCAGCTGCTCATGGCCAATCAGTAGAAGATCATATGGTTGGGGAGATTATCAAAGATTGTGGTAGATATCACAGGAGTTAAGGTCCAGGCTGAATTTGAGGTCATTTAGATTGTAGAAGATGTGGAACACTATCCTACACTCCTAGGATTGTACTGAGCCATAGATATGGGTGATATCATCAATTTGAAGAAAAGAAGCATGGTATTTGGAAATGAAGGTACACGGGTGATAGCACCGTTAGACCCTGTAGAAGGAAAACAATATACAAAGCCGGTGCATGAAGAAGAAGATGTGGATAATATTTAAGTTAACTATGTGGGAAAAATATTGGATCAATCCCACAGTAGATGGTGTACTCTATTGGGAAAATGATAGCAAGTTTTTCTCTAACTCCGACGGGGAAATAGAAAAGTGGTAGAATCAGTTACATGATGTATTTGCGTTGTGATGTCTTAGGATCACAAGGGACTTCCGATGCATCTCCTCAGAGGTAAGAGAACTGCCCTACTTTGATGGGTCTAGTATTATTTAGGATTTTTTGCAAACATTTGAGACTAACGCTCTGCGAGAGCGAAGAGTATGGGCCCTTGATCTAGCCATGCACGGAGCACCTGCAAGGTGGTGGGATATGCATAAGGGGGAGTTTTAGGATTGGGAAGAGTGTCAGGATATGATGATCTTGCGATTCAAACCTCTGACCCACTTGCACATAAAAACATTCAATAGCCCCAGAGACCTGCGCCAGCGTTTGTTCGCTTGCATGGAAAAATGGTGGGACTGGACTATAGAAGAATGGGTTCACTTGTTTATTCATTCCTTGGGACCAATTCCCACCGCATGGTACTTAGATGCGGAGCTACATCATTGCACCCTCCATTTGGAAACATTAAAAATGAATTTGTAGGGACATTTGGGATAACAGGGGGAACATAGGTGCCTAACAAAGCTTTGGAGGATATAAATACCTTTGTATTTGATGAATCACACCCCTATACAACACTTGGAGTACTGACATGGGAAACACAGATGCAGGATATTTCCAACTACCATAATATAACCTTAGAAGAGTGCGATGAGGATCCGAAAAATGTCTCTATCCTAGAATCAGAGGGAGAGCACGCAGTTGCGGGACCTCCACTACAAACTGTGGACATTACAAAGCCTCTGAAGCTACGAGAAGTCAACATTAGCACATAAGTGTAGCCTAAGATAGATAAAATTGGGGATTATTAGGATGATGATACAGTAGGAAAAGTTGCTGAACTTCTCACAGAATATCAAGACTTATTCCCGACAAAGTTTTCAGAGCTTAAGGGGATCATAGAGGACCTAGGGGTCATGCGCATCACGCTAAAACTAGATGCACGCCCTGTAAAGCAGCGACCTTATCGACTATGTTAGTTTCCTATGATTTATTAGATTGGTGAGATCAAATGCACAGGGTAACGTCAGACCAATCTTTGCAGTCCTAGGATCTATCCTTCCTGGACATAGAGAGGTCTCTCTTTATTGCATGCAAAGAATGTGAAATTGTTTGATTTTAGGGTTTGATTTTAGGCTAGTTGTTAAGTGTAGGGTTTGTTTGATTGTTTGGATTGGGTAAGATGATCAGGTAGGATAGATGGAATGAGGAAATCTTCAATTCATTGGGCTATGGAGTCTATAAAAGTCATGGAAACTTCAACAACGGATCAGGGAATATCACAGGGAAAATATAGCGTTGGTCAATGGATTCTCAAGGTTTATGGCAAATGAGATGGACATCAAGTTTGTGAAAAAAGGTAGGGAAAATGGAAATCAAGAATCCTTTACCATGTACCTTTTTAACAAGAAAGAACTTAAAAACATAAGCATAAAGAAGCAATCAATAGATAGGGAAAACCATTAACACTTTGATTCAACTTAAGAAAATAAGCACTCAAGACAAACATTCCAAGGAAATATAGAAGGAGAGAAACTCATTTAACTTCTAGTGATCTCACCTTCAAGGTTGTAAAACATTCAAGATACACATATAACTTTAATCAAAGAAGAGGGAACACCTAAACATACTTGATCATTGTTATGAAGATCTCCAAAACAATTATTCAAGCATGGACAAAGGGTATGATCGAAACATGGCCTTTTTGGCAAACCTAATTAATGGTACTTTGTAGAGATACCTCAAGAATAGTGTTTAGTGACATCAAACAAGCAGGGCTAGCCATAAATCATCTTTGATACCTACTGTATTAAACCATTCATGAAATAAAAAATCTTAGGGGGTCTTGACAGATATTAAGAATTCTCTAAAATGTCCTAGCAGAGTAAAACATAAAGGAAGTGCAGAATAAACAGAGCTAAGGTACCTTTGAAGAACATTTCTTAATCTAAATCCTTTTTCTATTGCAACACAGTAAAATGGAAACACAATGATACATGAGAAAACAAAAACTGAATAGAAGCACTTCACCATTAACCAAGCTCAGGGATCCTGCAAGAAAACCTCCTCCATCAACAAGAAAAACAAGGCATTCACAAGCTCCACAATGCCAAATTTGTCTTCAACCTCCAAAATACTATGCATTTTTCCAAAGAGTCATCAAATAACAACCCAAATAATGATCTCAAATGTAGTATTTATCTGCAAAATGAGGAGGTGCTGCTAAATCTGGGGTTCAGAAGTCATTTATTACAGAGTTAATATGTTTCTGACCTTTGAGACCATGCAAGGCCTAAGGCAGAAGTATCTAACTATGTTTCTCTGGAACAATAAATCCTAACTTAACTTCTAAGAGAGAATATATGTGAAATGTTTGAATTTAAGGCCTAGTAATAACTTTACAATAACTACTGGTAGATGGAGAATATCTCTGACTGAGTGTAAAAACTGTTTGATGCTTTATTGAAGGAAACAATGATGTAGGTGAAAAAATATCTTCGAAGAAGTAACTATCTCTGTGGATCTGAACCTTCGAATGTGTTCCTGTGTCTAATCGGTCTTTGCTTTATCATTGAAACTCTGCCTTTAGGTCATTAATCATGATTTGTCCTTTAATATTCTAATTCACTCTCTTTTTCTTCGTTGTTGCCTTTATCTATGTTTCTCAGGATTTAATCCTTTGACCTTTATCCTTCTGTTTTTAATATCTTTAAACTCTGTTTTACTGGCTAATCCTCAAGATTTATCTCGGAACTGGGATTAGCCTCTAACCTTGTCTTTTACTTGGTTACAGTCTCTTGACTATCTTTCCTCTTACTGTGCTTTTGTTTGTCTGTATTTTTGTTGCAGGGACGCATTTATTTCTATGAAGGAGGGTTTAATTAACCATCGATGATCATGTTTCATTGATGATCAAGCTTGACATAGGGCCTTTGGTCCTTTTATTTTTTATTTAAACCCCTGGATCGTCACCCAGGGCTTCATCCATTGTTTTTGGACCATTGGAATGCATTTACTTGCATTTCCACCATTATACCTACACATGACACAAAAAATTTTAGTCTTTAAATCCTGCGAAGAGAGTTTGCTGCATTTTCTAAGGTTTTGGGCTTTCAGAGGTCATTTGCAGAGGAGGAAAGGGTGTGGGAGGTAGAATTCCGAAGGCGAAACCAACAGAAATTCCAACAGAGGTGGGAGGATTTGAAATTTGGCGCGGAGGGACGAGCGGTTTTGAAAAACTGGAGGTGGTTTATCACACAGCAGAGGGGTGGTAAATGGTTTTCGGGGGTGGCGATGCGATGCCATTAGGCGATTGCTGCGTGGCAGGGCGAAACCGCCCATTTCGCATGGTCGAGGATCAGTTAATCCCCTCACAATTTTAGTTGTAATATGCGCTGGGGATCGTCTAATCTCGAGGAGAGACATCGACGGTTGTCGCGTGCCTTGGGGGTGGTGAGCAAGTGGACAAGTCAGCGGGAGTGGGGATAGGTGGCAATGCATGAATGGGCATGAGGTATAGTGGAAAGCGAGGCCCCGGGCTCTCATTATTTTAAGTGAATACAGGTTTATGGGGGGTTTATATAACAAAGGCGGAGGGTTGAAAATTTTATTATCGAGGACTTATATGAGGTGTGGGGTGAGGGTTATATGGCGAGAGGGGGCTAGGAGTAAAGGGCTCGGGCCTTTTATAATATAAGGTGGGGTTTATATAAAAATAAAACAGGGTCTTATAAAACAAATTGACCTGATAGACTTAATTTTCGACTTAAAACAATGTAAAAGAGAATCTTTTACATTGTTTTAATATGTAAAGGAAAATGAGGAATGTGGGGGTATTGATGAGGGTTTTGAAAAGGGGAAAAAGGGGTTTTCCAGAGGGTGAGAAGAGTGAATGAGAGTGTGGGTAGGGGGAGTGAAAAATAATATAAACCAGCCCATGGTGAGTCCTATTGGAGTAACAAGGTTAAATTTAGAAGGCAAAGAGTAAATACATAGTAAAATAGGTTGATTTTGGATAATGAAGGCAGTGAGATTTCTAAAACTCACAATATTCTTAAATCTTGTTTTTAGAAATCTAGGGAAAATTCTTAGTCATCTTCAAGACAACAAAAATTATTGATGACTAACAGTGGCTCCACTTGGGGAGGGCAGCTCCTTTTCAGGAGGTGCCTAGAACTTTCAGATGTCAAATATCTGAGTTTATGAAAATCAGTGTCTAATCTAATGGGAATATTTTTCTTCTTTCTTTTGCTAATGTTTCCTCTCTGAAGTTATGATCTCAAGAATATGAAAAACATGATTTCTTAAACCTCAATTCTACCTACCCAGCCTACTTTGTCTAACATGTTTTCTTCTTTGGTTGCACTTAAATTGGAAAACCCTTTGACATTCTTTTCTTTTGAAAGTAAAGACAAACTATCTACTTGTACCCTTATTGCTTTCAAAAGTTCAGATTATGCTAGTGAACCCTTTTATTCTCTATCTAGACTATCAATCTGCCAAGATTAAGCTGTATGACAGACTTCATTCTCTAATCTATTGACATGAAATTGAAAATATGATTTGAACCAGGATTAAACAATCTGATTTACCATGGGATTTGGCATTGGGACAAGCTGCACATAGATATTATTTTTGTACAAACAAAACTATAAATTATGAGGGTTGTATTTCATCATTTGTTAAGCATCCCTATCTTTTCTTTGGTTCAGATTTGATCACGGAGAACCAATATCTTTTCTTCCTAATATATTTCTAGTAAAAAGTCAAGTTTAGGTTTTTTGACAAGTTCTCTTTCACTAGCCTATTAGCAATAAATTTAAAACATGTTCAGCCATGATTAGGATGGATGACTGAACAAGACTCTTTTTTGAACAAGTAGTGGCATTTAGGCTTGCACACTTTTAACGTTACTATTTTTTGGGTATGGGGTTGTACCTCTTTTTCAAATCTACCCTCTTTTTCTTTCTTTCTATATTTTTGTGTTTTGGCTTTACTTATTTTTCATCATACAGTGTTATGTATAATGAATGAAAGCTTGAAACTAGGATTCTTGACAAAAATAGTCCTTGAGCATCCTGCCATTGAGAGGACCTCCAAATAACTCTTCTCCATTAATCCCTTGTAAAAATAAAGCATTATTACCTCTAACTGAGTGAATGGTATAAGGACCTTTTCGCAAATTCTAAAATTTTCCATGTTTACCCTTTTCTTCCTTCTTAGAATCCCATTTCAGCACCGTATCTCCAATGTGGGAATCATTAGCTTTGGTTCTTCTGTCAAAGATATTCTTTATGTTTTCTTGCACTGCTTGTGTCCTTTTGTAAACTTCCTCTCTTGATTTTTGCAAATGAATAGTTTGGTTCAGCCTTCTTTGCATGTCATTTTCTTTTGATTGCACTTCTTGGAGGAGCTTCATGACTGGAACTCCTAAGGATGTTGGGAAGACCGCATCCATGCCATATAATAATTGATAAGGAGACATACCAATTGAATTCTTGGTGGTTAATCTATCATCCCATAGTGCATGCACCAATTTTCCATGCCATACTTTTTGGTTCTACTCTAGCAGCCTCTTGATAATGTTCACCAGAATTTTGTTGGAGGAATCAACTAGCCATTACCTTGACGGTAATAAGCTGTGGAATGTCCTAATGTGATATGATATTTATAGCAAAATTAAATCATTATTTTGGATTTAAAGGAAACAACATTATCTGTAATGATTTTTCTAGGACAAGATTTTGGTCTCAAGGAACTTGATAATTATTGAATCAGTAGCATTCCTAGAAGAAATGGCCTCTATCCACTTGGTGAAATAATCAGTGGTAGTAAGGATCCACTTGTGTTGGGCAGATGAAGTGGGGTGAATCTCTCTAATGAGGTCCAAACCCCATTGTTTAAAAGGGGCTTCAATACCGATGGGATGCAAAGGTAAAGGTAGAAGATTTCTCTTGCCATCAAAAATTTGGCACTTATGGCAAGTCATGACGAGTTTTTGGGTGTCAGGGAAGAGGGTGGGCCAATAGTAGCCATCTCTAAGGATCTTGTTAGCTGTGTTTTTACAGTAGATATGACCTCCACATTCTCCCTCATGTAGCTCATGCATGATTTTACCTACATCATCCTCAAGTAAACATTTAAGCAATCATGCCAACAAAATTCTTCCAATACAAAACTCCATCTAAAATGTAGAATTTTAAAGCCTTTTGTTTCAAGAATCTAGCTTTTGTCTTAGATAAGGAAGGAGGAGCATTAAGATAAAAAAATTACATATAGAATATCAACATACCAAGATGAGTTCAAAAATATTTCTTCAATGTGGGGAGTTGTGAATTCTACTTGTTCCTCTAATGCATCAACCATATTCATGTCTAGTGCTTGGAAATTTGATTCAGCCACGAGTTTTGCTAATCCTTGTCCTTTAATTAGCTTAGTGGGTTTGATTTCTAAATCATATTCTAGGATAATAGCAATCCATTTACCCCTTTTATCATCAGGGTTCTGATTTAGAATGTCTTTGACAACTGTATACAGAACAAATGAAATTATATGAGAGCGAAAAATGTAGACTCGGAAATCTTTCAATGCTTTAATCAAGGCAAAGGCTTGTTTCTCCATGATGTTGTATTTTAGAGGAGCATCTCTAAGGGCTTTATTGAAGAATTCTATGGGCTTTTCTTGCCCCATCATGTTCTTTTGCAACAACACTGCAGCAACAGTGTGTTCGGATGAAAATGAGAAAATGTAGAAGTCCTTGGGAAAGTTAGGACTGATTAGAACTGGTGTTTGGGTGAGTGCTTGTTTAATCAGTTCAAAATATTGTTTAGCTTCCAAGGTCCACTTAACTCCTATCTCATTTTTTATCATTTTTGTAATATTCCTCTAGAGTTCAGCAAGGTTTGGGATGAACCTTCTCAAAAAGTTGATCTTCCCAATGAAAGATTGCAAGTCCTTGATGTTTCTAGGATGGTTGATTTGTAGTATGCCTTCAATCCTTTTGGGGTCTATTTTGATACCTTTTGCAAAGAGATCAAACAGTTTTTTCTTGGGATTCAAAGATAGGCCATACTTCCTACATTTTTCAAAAACTTTTCTCAAGTGGACTAAGTGCTCTTCATCAGTCTTAGAGTAAACAGTGATGTCATCAAGGTAAATGATTATGAAGTAGCCTATGTCTTCTAAAAAAGCTATGTCCATGGCCCTTTTGAAAGTGGCCCCCGCATTCATCAACCCAAATGGCATTTTGACATATATGAATGTACCCTAAGGTGTGGTGAAGGCAATTTTGTGTTGATCACTTGGGAGTAATAGAACTTGGTTGTAGCCGGAAAAACCATCAAGTAGTGATATTCTCTTAGAGCTGACTACCATTTGAAGTATATGATCCATTTTAGGCAAGGGGTAGTTATCTTTTAGGGAGGCCTTGTTCAGATTTCTAAAGTCAATAAAAAACCTAATCTCCCTAGTCTTCTTCCTAACTGACACAAGGTTGGAAACCCATTCTGAGTACCTAAGGGGAACTATGATCCTAGCATCATACATCTTTTTAATCTCTTTTTCAACTAAAGGTAGTAAGACAGGTTTTATTCTCCTCAATTTTTGTTTGAAAGGTTTCTGATTTTCTTTAAGAGGAATTTTATGTTGAATAATGCTTATGTCATATGATTTTAGGTCATTATACCCCCATGCAAACACATCTTTAAATTCTTTGAAAAGTTCAATATATTTGTGTTTTATGTGAGGAGGAAGAGTTTTAGAAAGCTTGATCACTTTTGGTACCTTTATGCTGCCTATGTTATAATATTCTACATTAGCCTCCGTGGGTTCCATATTTGGTTTTTTAGCCACATCGTTAAAATCAAATAACTATTCTAATGGTATAAGGCCCCTTGGTAATGTGTCATATTTACATTGTAAAACGTCAAGGTCCCTTTGATCTAGCTTTTCAAACAATTCTGGCTTATAAGGATGTTCGAGAAGATTTATATCCATTGTAGAGGACAACTCTATTTTATGGGCTTGTTCTTCAGCAAAACAATCTTCTTTATGCCCTAAGATTGGTGTTGGTACTGCAAAATCATTTTTAAATTGCAAAAAATCATCAATTTGTTTATCGCCCTTAAACACTTGCCAATAGTCTTTGTTGTCAGGTATTGTAGGTCGATTTTTTACTTTGTCAGTGAATTTCTCATTTTCATGGGGTATTTGGCAATTGCTGGCAGTAAATGCAAGCTCATTGGCAAGGTTGTTTTGAGCTCTAGGGATGAAAGTGTGTTCATATTTCTCAAAGGTATTTAGGATATCTAGGGAAGAATTCCTATACTCTCTTAGTCTAGGATTCTTGGCTGAATACTCCCCTTTTATCTGTCTAATGATTACCTCTGAATCTCCTTGAACTGAGATCTTTTTGCCTCCTATATTTTTAAGAAAATGTAAACCCAGAAGAAGAGCCTCATACTCTGCAATGTTGTTAGTGCATTGGAAATATAGTTTATAGGAATGGGCTTCATTTGTGTTATGTATCCAAACACCAGCTCTTGAACCTAATTTTCCATAAGAGCCATCAAAGCTCAAGTTCCAAAGTGTTTCCCGTTCACACTCGCCATTATGTTTTTGTTCAAATCTATAAGAGTTTGGGCTGTTATGTTCCTGATTCGAGGATAGATTAGACTGTTCTGGTTGGCCTAAATTTTTCTCATGTTCCTTTACTTGTTCACTGATTTCACGTTCATTGTATAAGATGAATGAATCAAGATATGAATGAATGGAATAAGTAGGGCTATTGTTTGGCCTATCTAGGCTGCTCAACATATATTTCATCTCAGATTCTTAGTACAATCTCCTTGTTTGGTTAAAAACCAGGATGGTAGCATAGGACATGTCCATTTGAAGGATTCCTTGAAGTTTAGCCCCCCATGATCTGGATAAAAGCATGACATACTTAGGGGGAATATCAAAAACTACTATGTCCATGATTAGTCCCTTAGCAGGGATTTGTGCCAGATTGACACATAAATCCTTGATTAGACCCAAAAATTTGACTTTGTTTGAATCAAAAGAATAGGGGTCTTTGTAAGGTTTAGTAATTTCTAGGCCTAATATTTCCATCACTACCTTTGGCATGAGGTTGTGGGAGGAACCAGAGTCTATCATGGCATTGTGTAAGATTTTATCATGTATGTTTAAGCTGACATAGAAATGAGGGATAAATCCTTCCTGGTATTTTCCTTCTACTTCAGGACCAAACAAAAGCTCTGGTTTGTCATAAATCAAGTTTAAAGTGTCATTATCATTTCCTATATTCAAAGCTTTCAAAACTTGATTCCTATATACATCTTGGGGTGCTAGTTTAGCAAGGGGCATGCTAATTTTGTTCTTGGCAATCTCTCCCTCAAGACTGAATGGTGCTAGTGTTTTTGACATATTTACATCTGCTTTGTCACACATAGTATTTTCAACAATTTTGATTTGCTGAGTTTTATTAGGACTTTTTTTTCAAAGAGATTTTCCAGGGCCACTAGTAGAGGTAATAGGGAAGCTTGGGTCACCATTGTGTTGACTATTTTTGCCTTTGTTTTGCTTAGTTTTCTTAGTCATTATGGTGGTATTTTATGCTACTTTTTCAATGATGTTTTCAGGTGTTTTCTTAATAGAAGTGTCTAATTTGTTATTTTTTAATATTTCTTGGTTCTTTTTGCTCCTAAGGTCATATTGCCTATGGACTTCCATTATGGCATTTTCAAATTCCAATTGGTAATTTTCAGAATCCTCATAGTCTGTTTTAGTTTGATCTAAGGAAAAGAAACCTTGTTCTTATTTGGTGGGAAAAACATCACCCTCATTATCAGAACCTATCATATTTACATGGTTTTCTTCAGGTTCTTTAGACTCTCTTCCATCTTCATCTACATAATTGTCTTGGAAAGGGGGCCTGATTTGTTGGTCATTGTCTCTTGGTTTATTTTGGGGAGGGGCTCTTGTGAAGTTTGGGTTCCTATTTCTGTTTTGGGGATTTACTTGATTTTCCCTAGGAGGTGTTCTTTCACTTAAGTTTGTTATTTCCATCATTCTTTCCATTACCCTCACTAGATTGTCAATCTTGGAATTAGGTGAGGAGGTTGAGGCCATAGTTTCATCTTTGTAGGTAAATCTCTTTTTTGATCTCATCCTAGCCCTATTTTCAATGAGGTTGGCTTCTGCACTAATAGCTCCCCTTTTCATTTCTTCTAAAGTTAAGGGGTCACTCTCTCTTAATTGGTATGTCATGTCTGGATCAAAACCTTCTGGAAATTTCACTAATGCTAGGCCTTGTGGGGGTTTCATGTGAGGTGGGAGAGCATTGTACACAATATTGAATCTAGTGCAATAATCTTGGACACTTTCCCCTATATTCCTCTTAAGGTTATTATAATCTGAGAGGATTTGGAGTGGGTTCTTCTTAATTTCCCACTTGTTTATGAATGTCTGGTAGAGGGAAGGGAGATCATGTATGTTGTTAGGAGTCAAGCTTTTGAACCATTTTTTTGCTTATCCTCCCAAGCTCTACACAAATATCCTCATTTTGATGGTTTCCTCTTCTATTTCCATGTAATAAAAGGCATCATTTATCCTCTCTACATGTTGTTGGGCAGTGATGGATTTAGCTCGTGTAAAGTGAGGTATTTTGGATTGGTAATCACGTGGCAAAGGTAAGAAAGGTTGTGGCAATGCCAGGGGGGCATACCATGCTGCCATCATGGGAGTGAATGGGATCCAAGGATGATTTACAAGGGGGGGTTTGTGAGAGGGGGTGGGGGATGAAGTGACGTGGTTTGAACAGTGGATGTGTGGATGGGGGTGGTAGAGGTACTTGAACCATCAAACTAGTTTTGAGTAGACTTGGTATGAAAAGAGCTAAAGTGATGGAGAAGCTGAAAGTCAGGAGGAGTGGAAGGAGAGGCTTCTCTTCTTGAACTCTGTTGCAAATCTAACAGCTCAAGGTCAGTCTGGTCAATCCCACTTTGTGACTTGGTTCTAAAAAGGTTTCTTGTATGGTGCAAGTCAAACTGGGAGTCTTGCAAGGCTATAATATGTTCAAGAACACAGCTTTCTCTATGAATGGTCCTAACAGTAGATAAGTTTCGAATTCTAGAAGTTTGCCACAAAATATTTTTTGGGTCATCAACTATGGTGGGAGGGCTTGGATCTGGATGAGATCTCGTACTGATCCTTTCTGAAGCTAGATTTCAAACTTAAAATTTAGAGAGGCTGATAGTTTAGGATTGTTTTTGGAAGGTTGAACTCTATTAGTGTTTTCTAAACTCACACAATGTGTGACTAGGTTTCTAAAATTCTCAGGGCTAATTTGACACAATCCTAGGGAAGTCTAATGAGAACTAGCGAAGTAATAGGCCTATTGGAGGCTAGTGGAGTCGCCAGGTGGATGTTTTTAGCTTTTTTGAGGATATGTATGTTATGGTCCACCACCAATAACTAACAAAAACCAATCTAGGGATGTTTTTGGGGTTTTCTGAGTTTCTTTATGTATCCCTGATGTTTATATGAGTGTCTTCTAGTTGAGTCATCATATTGCTAGGATGGTAAAACAACTAGATTTAACTCTTTGGCTAAAATTTTGAGTTCTCTATGATTGATAAGGGTTTCTGTAGTCCTAAGGAATACTTATATGGTTATTGACTCGGAAGGTCCCACTGTGATCGTCGTTATGTTAGTTTCCCGTGATTTGTTAGATTGGTGAGATCAAATGCACATGTTAACATCAGACAAATCTTTGGAGTCCCAGTATCTAACCTTCCTGGACTTAGAGATGTCTCTACCTATTGTATGCAAAGGATGTGAACTTTTTTTCTTTTAGGGTTTTATTTTAGGCTAGTTAAGTGTAGGGTTTGTTTGATTGTTTGGTTGGGTAAGATAATTAGGAAGGATAGATGGAATGAGGAAATCTTCAAGTCATTGGGCTATGGAGTCTATAAAAGTAATGGAAAGTTCAACAATGGATCAGGGAGCATCACAGGGAAAATCTAACATTGGTCAATGGATTTTCAAGCTTTATGGGAAATGAGATGGACATCAAGTTTGTGAACAAAGGTAGGGAAAAGGGCAATCAAGAATCCTTTACCATGTACCGTTTTAACAATAAAGGACTTAAATACATAAGAATAAATAAGAAATCAATAGACAGGGAAAACCAATAACTCTTTGATTCAACTTAAGAAAATAAACACTGAAGACAAACATTCTAATGAAATATGGAAGGCGAGAAACTCATTTAACTTCTATTGATTTCACCTTCAAGGTTAGAAAACATTCAAGATACACATATAACTTTAATCAAAGAAGAAGGAATGCCTAAACATGATTGATCATAGTTATCAAGATCTCCAAAACAATTATTCAAGTATGGACAAAGGGCATAATCGAAACATGGCCTCTTTGGCAAACCTAATTAATGGTAATTTGGAGAGAGACCTCAAGAACAATGCTTAGCGACATCAAACAAGAAGGGCTAGCCCTAAATCATCTTTGATACCTATTGTCTTGAACCATTCATGAAATAAACAAGATTAGGGGGTCTATAGAGCAATTAAGAATTCTCTAAAATGTTCAAGTAGAGGAAAACATAAAGGTAGTGAAGAATAAAAAATGCTAAGGTGTCTTTGAAGAACATTTGTTAGTCTAAATCCTTTATACTACTGCAACATAGAAAAATTGAAACACAATGATACATGAGAAAAAAAAAATTGAATAGAAGCACTTTACCATTAACCAAGCTCAGGGATCCTGCAAGCAAGCCTCCTCCATCAACAAGAAAAACAAGGCATTCACAAGCTCCACAACACCAAATTTCTCTTCAACCTCCAAAAGACTATGTATTTTTCCAAAGAGTCATCAAATGCCAACCCAAATAACGATCTCAAATGCATTATTTATCTACAAAATGAGGAGGTGCTGCTAAAAGTAGGGTTCATATGCCATTTATTACAGATTTAATATGTTTATGAACTTTGAGACCATGCAAGGCCCAAGGCAGAAGTATATAACTGTGTTTCTTTGGAAAATAACTCCTAACTTAAATTCTGAGAGAGAATATATGTGAAATTTTTGACTTTAAGGCCTAGTAGTAACTTTACGATAACTACTGGTAGATGGAAAATATCTCTTAATAAGTGTAATAACTGTTTGATGCTTTATTGAAGGAAACAATGTTGTAGGTGGAAAAATATCTTCAAAGAAATAACTGCCTCTATGGATCTGATCCTTCGAATATGTTCCTATGTCTAATCAGTCTTTTATTTATCATTGAAACTCTTCCTTTAGGTCTTTAATCATGATTTATCCTTTAATATTTTGTTTCATTACCTTTTTCTTCGTTGTTGCCTTTATCTTCGTGTTTCAGGATTTAATCCTTTGACCTTTATCATTATGTTTTTAATATCTTTAAACTCTTTTTTACTTGCTAATCCTCAGGATTTATCTCGGAACTGGGATTAGCCTCTAACCTTGTGTTTTACTTTGTTATAGTCTCTTGACTGTCTTTCCTCTTACTGTGCTTTTGTTTGCTTGTATTTTTGTTGCAGGGACACGTTTCTTTCTCTGAAGAAGGGTTTAATTAACCATCGATGATCATGTTCCATTGATGATCAAGTTTGACAGAGGGCCTTTGGTCCTTTTATTTTTTATTTAAACCCCTATTTCATCACCCAAGGATTCATCCATCATTTCTGGACCATTGTAATGCATTTACTTTCATTTTCACCATTATACCTGCACATGACACAAATAATTTTAGTCTTTAAAGCCTACAAAGAAGGTTTGCTGCATTTTCTTAGGTTTTTGGATTTCAGAGGTCGTTTGGAAAGGAGGGAAGGGCATGGGAGGAAAGTTTTTGAAGGTGGATCCAACAGAAATTCAAATGGAGGTGGGAGGATTTGAAAATTGGTGCAGAGGGATGAGCGGTTTTGAAAAATCGGAGGTGGTTTATCATGCGACAGAGGGGTTGTAAATAGTTTTCAGGGGTGGCGATGCGATGCCATTGGGCGATTGCTACGTGGCAAGGTGAAACCACCCATTTTTCATGGTCAAGGATCAATTAACCCCCGCACAATTATATTTTTTATATGCGTCGGGCATCGTCAGATCTTAGGGAGAGATATCGATAATCATCGTGTGCCTTGGGGGCGGTGAGTAGGTGGACAAGTTAGTGGGAGTGGGGACAGGTGGTAGAGGGTGAATGGGCACGAGGTATAATGGAAAGCGAGGCCCTGAGCTCTCATTATTTTAAGTCAACACACATTTTTATAAGGTTTACGGGGGGTTTATATAACAAAGGCAAAGGGTTGAAAAATTTATTATCGGGGGCTTACATGAGGTGCGGGGTGAGGGTTATATGGTGAGAGGGGGCTACGAGAAAAGAGCTTGGGCCTTTTATAATATAAGGTTGGGTTTATATAAAAATAAAACAGGGTCTTATAAAACAAATTGACCTGATAGGCTTAATTTTCGACTTAAAACAATGTAAAAGAGAACCTTTTACATTGTTTTAATATGTAAAGGAAAATGAGGAATGGGGGGGTATTAATGAGTGTTGTGAAAAGGGGAAAAAGGGGTTTTCCAGAGGGGGAGAGGAGTGAATGAGAGTGTGGGTAGGGGGAGTGGAAAATAAGATAAACCAACCCATTGTGAGTCCTTTTGGAGTAGTAAGGTAAAATTTAGAAGGTAGAGAGGAAATATATAGTAAAATAGGTTGATTTTGGGTAATGAAGGTAGTGAGATTTCTAAAACTCACAATATTCATAAATATTGTTTTTAGAAATATAGGACAATTGCTTAGTCATCTTTAAGATAGCAAAAATTGCTGATGACTAACAAGCTGAATCCTAAGTATAAGCAAAAGGTTCAGTAAGAAATCGATAAAATGCTCGCCGCAGGTATCATCCAACCGGTCGAGCAGTTAGACTGGGTAAGCCCAATGGTGGTTCAGGAGAAAAAGATGAAGGGAGAGATACAAATTTATGTGGACTTGTGCAAATTGAATGATGCCTGCGTGCATGACCCCTTTCCTTTGTCGTTCTTAGACGAAATCCTTGATAATGTAGGAGGAAAGGAAGCATACTCATTCACGGATGGGTTCTCAGGGTACCATCAGATCAGAATCGCACATGAAGATCGCAGAAAGACTACATTTTCCACTAAATGGGGATCCTTCTAGTATAAATTTTTTCCGTTTGGACTCAGGAATGCCCCTCCTATCTTTTCACGAGTAGTATTCGTAGTGTTCAAAGAGTTCATCCACAAATTTCTGGAAGTTTTCTTTGATGATTGCACTATCTTCAGATTAGTAACGAAACACATTTCGAAACTACACATGATGTTGGATGCTTGTAGAAAGCACCACATTTCCCTGAATATCAAGAAGTGTATCTTCTGCGTACCCTTCGGAACCTTGGTCGAACATATAGTGTGTCTACAGGGGTTGATGGTTGACCCTGCGAAAGTTGTAGTGATCATAAATCGGCAGTACCTACAACTAAAAAGCAACTGCGTTCGATACTCGGACACATAGGCTACTACACAAAGTTCATTCAGGGGTATGCACTAATCACAGTGCTGATGCAAAAGCTACTTAAGAAGGATGTTTAATTTTTTTGGGATGACGAGTGTCAGAAGAGCTTGGAGCTACTCAAAGAAAAAATGGTCTCTGTGCCTATCCTTATTTTTCTGATTCAGAAAAGGTGTTCCATGTTCATGTCGATGCATCAGGGATCGCCCTGGGAGCGGTCCTTACACAGCCTGGAGACGGAGACATTGATCATCCGGTTGCATTTTCTAGTAGGAAACTCTCTAGTACAGAGCGCAACTACTCTACCACAGAACGAGAGGGCTTGGAAATGGTTTATGCATTAGATAAGTATCATCACTATCTGTTAGGAGGACACTTCAAAATGTTTGCAAATCATTCAGCTTTGAAAAACCTAGTAAATAAGTCTGTGTTCGAGGTGGAAAGTTTCCGATGGCTACTAATGTTCCAGGAATAGGACTTTGAGATCATTGTCAAGCTAGGGAAGTTGAATGGTGGGCTGGATCACTTGTCCCGAATTGAGAGTGGTGAGGAGATGACCAACCTGGAAGAAGGATTTCCTAACATGCAGCTATTCGCTATTAAGGTAGTTGATGCGCACTTCGCTAACATCATTCAGTTCCTGACTACATGCATGGCACCCGCAGAGTATTCGGTGCAATAGAAGAAAGAGTTGGTAACCCGCACTGCAGATTTTACCATCATCGTAGGTCATCTATATAATATGGGAGCAGATGAAGCGCTGCACAATCCTGAAGCATGAACGACATGATATGTTGTTAGAAGCCCACAACAAGGTAGCGGGAGGTCACTACGCAGGGAAAGCAACGACGAAAAATATCTTGAGAGCTGGATTATGGTGGCCTACCCTGCATAATGACTCTCATGACTATTGTAAGGCTTTCGAAAAATGCCAACGAGCTGGAATGCCATTCGGCAGGGATGAAATTCCCCTTCAACCACAAAGGGGCCTGCAAGAATTTGAAAAATGGGCCATCAATTTTGTAGGACCTATCAACCCACCCAGAAAGAAGACAGGTGTGCGTTACATTATAGCTTTTACCGATTATGTAACTAGGTGGGCTGAAGCACAAGCGGTAAAGGATTGAATTGAAAATACTGGTGCACACTTCATCTTTGAACAGATTCTGACCAGATTTGGATGTCCAAAAATCCTGATGAGAGATAGAGGTACGCACTTTTTCAATGAAAAAATACAGGCCTTGAAGGAAGAATTTCAGATCCGTCATGTAAAAAGCACTCTGTATCATCCCCAAGAAAACGGAGCGGTCGAATCTTTTAATAAAGTCTTAGAGCATGCGCTAACCAAGGTCTGTAATGCCGATCGGAGCAACTGGGACGTGCGCATCTCGTCTGTTCTTTGGGCCTACCGAACCACCTGTAAGAAGTTGACAAGGAAAACACCGTTTCAAATTGTTTATGGCAAGGAGGCCATTATGCCCATGGAATACATTGTTCCTAGCCTACGCATCGCAGCCTTTATGAATATGGCAGAGACTGATATCATGGAGGAGCGATTAGCATAGTTTGTAGCTTTGGAGGAAAACCGTTTCATTTCTAATTTCCATCAGCAGGTTTAGAAGGCTTGGGATAAGCATGGCATGATTGAAATATTTGAAAAAATTCCTCTGTGGAGGGTGATTTCGTGCTACTGTATGATAGCCAGATTTCTAAACACCCGGGGAAGTTCCGACAACACTGGCTAGGGCCCTATGCAGTTAAAGAAAACACAGATGGTGGAGTTGTTCGATTAGCCACCCTGTGCGGCGATATGCTACCTGGCTATGTCGATGGCAGCCAACTCAAACCGTATTGGATCAAATGACTATATGGCTAGAGTAGCTATCTAAAGTGGGCTCTGTCCACTAAGGAAGGTAAGTGCAGAAAGTACCTCAGTATGCACAGGACCCGACTGTAGGTTTGGAACCTCGGAGGGGTGCACTGAAGATGCAGACATATGTTCATAATGTAGTTGGTGCGCTGGACACACAGAAGTGTGTTGGGTGCACATGAGATCTGTAGGAAGCACAAGGGTGCACTATGCACATAGGAGGTGCAGAAAATAGCTATTGGAATAGTAAAACCGGGTAAAAGGAAAAAGTTACCGTTGAAAGGAGTGGGTGGCCAACATTTAATAAGGCGATTTTGGAAGATTATTTACCTTTTACTTGATGGTAAGGTTTTGATAAGGTTTACTGTTGGAACAAGGTCTCCTACGAGCTGCGAAACTGGTCTGATTTTATATATTTTGGATTATATTTAGTCTAGCGCAGGGGTTTTGGGGCAGGTCAAAGCCACGAAAGAATTATAATGGGTCAAAGGGTAAACCTGGGGTTCAGAAACCACAGTTTGCGAATCATAGGAAAGATTAGGCTAGATGGTTATAAATAGAGGAACACTTTTGAATAGTAAGTAAGGAATGAAGAGCTATTGATGTGAATTGTGGTTTAGTAAGTCTGTTTGGGTTTTTGGGGAAGGACTCCTACTGGCTGTGTGCATGGAGAGCCAGAGTCTAGCTATGTGCAGACCCTGCTGCCGTGTGCGCAGGCTGGGATGGGTATTATAAGAGGAAGTTGATGACTTAATGAATACGAAAGGATGTTTGGGAACTGAATCTATGTGTACTGTTTATGCGAATCATTGGTAATTACTATCTTATGCGTATTCTGTATTCCACTGCAAAAGTTCTATGTAATTATTTTACTGCATCTAGATCTATTCTATTCTATTTATGCAATGTTGAGTTACTGTCTTGAAGTATATGATTATTGAGCACCATAGTACGATTAACCTTGCACACGTGGATGCAGAAAGAGGTCCATAAGTCTTGCTTGGGGAGATCTGGACACCTCGAGATAGAACGCAGCTCTTCTTGCCTTACCTATCCTTATTTACGCAGCCAATATTTACCCAACTATTGGTCGATCGCTAAGGCTATAGAAGCAAGAGGATAGCTCAAAAAGGGGTTCTGTATAGCCTGAATAGTTTTTTCTCTGTACAATTTTGTGTCTTTTATGTTTTGTTGATCCCTGAGCATGCTTCCTCCTCAGACAGTAGCCATCCTAAGTTTGTTTTTCACGCCATAATGATGACCCCTAATCCTATTGAAACCTTAGAACTAGTGGCCTTGACAGAATAAGAAACCGAGGAAGTAGTGGAGGTTGAATCCGAGGCCGAAGAGGTTATCTCCACACCGAGCCAAACCAAGAAGAAAGGAAAGGAAAAAGCTCAAGGTTCAAACAAACCTATGAAATGGGTTGGGGTGAAGCCCCATACTTCCCTGAGAAATGTAAAATCCCTACGAGTGATGCCCCAGGCCCACTCTACTCAGGAAGAGGCCCAAACCGCTGCACCAATCAATTGGTTACCACCCTTTTTTTTGGCCACGCAGGCCCTCAACACGCATGTCGAAGAATCTCGACGGCTTGATCACCTACCTGCAGATTTCGTTGACCCCAAGAGAGGTCCTTGTCATTGGCAAACCTTTTGGAAGGCTCCATGAGATAAAATTTGATGATTATGAGTTGGCCAATTTGGAGGCCTTCCCTGAGCTGGCACCCAAGTTATACCTTGATAGAGTTTAGGAAGACAATGGGATAAAGATTGTCCCCATGCGCTAGGTGCATGGATTGGTCGGGTCTGGGCTTCTAAACCTACTAAGGATGCTTCACTTTGGCCACTGCAACATGACGGACCATCTAGAACGTCAGTTGCTCGCCCTAGTTCATGAGGGTTTCCTGTGGATCCAAGATCAAATCCCCATTGATGCTGCGCTCATCCATCGAATTACTGGTCTTCTCGTGAAAGGACCAAACCCTCTGGAGCATGTTGGAATGAAGTATGAGGGGGATATTGCTGAATATGTGTGAAAAACGTACCATGTGGAGTGAAATACTCGAGGTTTTATAATCAAATCCATCAATGAACCTAGCATGCAGTTGGGCACCATGTTGTTGGCATGCAAGGTGATGCAAAAATTCCAGGTTGCAACCGTCCCTGCATATGTCATTCATTTAGCAGGCCAATGTGCGAAAGGGGTTTGTTTCAATTGGGCCCAATACTTGTGCAACGAATTTTTGGCCAACATCCGAGAATCCTAGGAGAAGGGACGAGCCTTTTGTTATTCCCAGTTGTTGTTTCTCATTGAATTGGTCACCTGGTAAGCACCCGAGGAATCAGTCTTCCCTGAGCTAACCCAAGGCATGTAAAAATGGGCTCATTATACAAACTTGTGGGACTCTAAGGATGCGTAGTGCATCGAGGACAACCAAGTCTTCTAGGTCCTCTTCCAAAGCAGTTTGGTAGTAACCATCAATTCCCGACCCCCTTGTCTCTAGTAGTGTATGACAAGTACAAGAGCATCGCGGCATTTAAAATCACCATGCACCACGTCCAAATCAGAGCACACAAGGATAAATCTTGGTTCTCACTCCCATATATGGTTGTGGACGAGGATATTGATCGCATAGTCCCTACATGACCTCTGCAGTGGAAGATTGGGCTCAAAACTGGTACAATGGGCACCATAGGCACAAGTGCTACAAAAATCACTTCCACCATGACCAAAAAAACTGGTGGATCGAGTAAAGGCACTGAAAAATAAGGGAACGTCAGCTCATAGAAGGATTCACAGCATAAACCACCCACTAAAAAGGATGCAAAAGCAGAAACACAAACGGATTTGCAGCCGGATCTAGGGATAGAAGGATTGTATGCGGGAGGTACTGATTCCCCTAAATGCACGAAGTGGACAAGTGAGCTTGTCAAGGGGTCACGCAAGAAACAACATGACATCCGACTAGAATGAGGTATAGGAGTTACACTGACTGAAGATGATCTGGAGAAAATTGTAGATGCGGTCACCTTGGGGATAGAGGACAAATGGATAGCTCTCGAGGAGCAGCAGAAGGTCGCGGTTGATACACTTCAGGTAGGGATCTAGGCTTTGCAGCTCCAATCAGATACCTTGCAGACTAGCATGACCCAGGTGAGGTTGAACCCCGCAACCAGTAGTGCAGTCATAGTTACAGCCAAAAGTCGTCCCTATCTACAGCCTAATGCAACCCTCATAGTGAGTTCCCCTCACTTAGGTGTGCCAATCCATGCTTGTGCAGGAGTGCAGTTAGATCTATCTCGACTACCTCATGAGTCATTGCAGCTGCTCCACACTACGCTCTTTGAAGGAATCCAGCATCAATATTTCCAAGTGCACCATCAGCTCAACATAACTGAGAAAAAAATTGAAGAAAAAGTTGTTGAAGTATCTTAGGCCTAGGTTGCATGCACCCTTCCCACTGCGGAGTAGACGGAGCTAGAAAATTTAATTAGTAGACTTTGCACGGATGTTACAGATGAAATACTAGCCATGGTTACCACCCAGGCCAAGATTGAGGGGCTGGTCGCAACATTAAAATATTAAAGGAAGGAGATCTAGGTAGTCAAAACATAGATGGAACAGTAGATCGTGGACTTGCAAGTCAAGTTGCAGCCAGAGACACCACCGAAGGTGTAGGCCTAGCGAGCTGCGCTGGTTATTGCAACCAAAAATGTGATTACTGGACATATTACTCAGGGTGCCCAATTGCTGGATACAACCATGTAGTTATGGACCAAAGTACAACACGACCCAATCTAGTGTGAAATCAACCAAGACCTATGACAAAAGGAGGAAACGTTTGAGCAGATCAAATCCACAATGCCCACTCTAGTTCCTACTCAACGATTAGCACAACTACGAACTAGCCATGCCCTTTAGGATGATATCAATGAACTCTTCTAGAAGAAGAAGACTCTCAGTGACCGTCTTAAGCCATGGGCTGATGAAGCCCTCAAGCTCTCCCAGGATATTGATGTCACTGTTAAAAAATTGAACCAGACTCTGGAGAGCGTCACTGTTGCAATATAAGGACTGACTTTGTAGAAGCTAGGGGATATTGCTCAAAACATTGCCACTCAGAGTGAAGGAGTGCTACCCCCACTGGTTGAAGTGGTGAAACTAATGCAGGTGCAGGTGGAGACCCCACCATTGTAGTGACTCGGGATGAGTCACAAGATTGTGTTGGGGGACTGCTGGAACAGGGTCCCCTAAAGCTGCGAATTTTGTACAATTTTGTATATTTTTGGTCTTAATTAGTCTAATGCAGGGATTTTGGGGTGGTTCAAAGCCCCGAATGCATTGTAATGGGTCAAGGGTAGACCACGAGTCTGCAAACCACAGTTTGCGGACCATTGGAAGCATAGGCTAAGTTGATATAAATAGATGAACATTTTTGAGTCTTAAGGAAGGAAAGAATTATGTCTAATGCTAAGTACGAATTGTTAGATCTGTTGTTGGTCATTAGGGTAAGGACTCCTGATGGTTGTGTGCATGGAGATCCTTAGTCCTACTGTGTGCGGACCTTGCTGGCTATATGCGCAGGCCGTGTCAGATTGTATTGAGTTTGGATACTAATATATGTGGATATGGTTGAAGTATTTTTGTGTTATCTGATCTAGGGTATTTCTGTTGATGCGAACTATTGGATCTGTTATGAATAATGTTGGTTATTTGTTTATGCTGCGAATCTATCTGTGTTATGGTATACTTTTACTCTATTGATGATGCTTTATGATGATATGTGCTGATTACTGGTTATACACACATGGATGCGGAGTTATTAACTAGATTTGTGCATCACAATAGCTCTATATATTGCGATTATACTGTTAACTATCCTGCGAATAGATATGTCTGGTGTGAACCCGATATTTTGTGAACTTGGATCTGCTTGACTTACCTACTCTCTCTCAGGGTGTAGAATCCTAGTTCCAACACCCCCCCATACTGCTTCGGGTGAGAATTTGGTCTACGTAAGCAGGTCACTACCGAAAGGACTAGTAGTATAGGGGTTTGTTGGAAAACCTTAACCTTCGAACCTGGGTCAGGACCCCTCGAGCCAACAATCACTCACATTTTTATCTCTCTCTCACACATGGGAAGCTATTGGAAAGGCCAAAGTTAATAAGGAGTCTAATTTGTTAGACAATCAATGTTTGACTAGTTTAATTTTCTAAGTGTAAGGGTCTTAAAGTAATATCATATATCATTAGAAGTAATTATGAGTTGCAAAAAATTATGTGTCTAATTAGCACTAAAAAATCAACATGGTATTTTGGGGTTGTTACAATATTCATGTATAACAAATTTACTTTTACTCCTACCTAAATATATGTAAAGAATTTCATAAATATGGTGGGAAGTAATTCCTCATAAATATGTTTAATTACGAAAATATCAAGAATGTACTGCATATTTCTTTTTTCTTCTATCTTTATGCAAAGAATCATATAAATTATGAGGAACAATTTACCAAATTAAAACAATATGTGGGTGGGTGAAAATGTGAAGTTGGGTTACACTTTTTGCCCTTTTTAAAGAAAATATATTATTTTTTTTTGTTCTTCAACTTTCTGCAAGCTACTTCCTGCAAGCCAAAACAATTTTTCTGTTTAGAATTTCATTTCGCGACAAAAATAAAAGTTGTCAGAAATTTTATTAGCTTTCTATTACTTATTTTTTAGAATTCTTTTTATACACATTTGATATGTAAACTTAACATTTATTTGAGTGTGTGTTCTTTAACAATCAAAGGATTCATAAAAATTCATGTTCAAATGCGTTGGTGTATTCTTTGAAAAATTTGTGTTTTTGAGAAACAAAATGTGTTACAACAATCTAGATAGAATCTACTTGTGTTTCATTATATTTATGAAATAAACTGTGCATATCATAATTACTAGAATTTTTTGAATTAATCCAATATGAAAAAATTACATATTTTGAATATGTTTCGACTCGCACAAATTTTCTCAACATATAAGTTATAAACTAAAATTCTAAAAACCACCCATTACAGATGACGGACCAATGTAATGCACCATACTTTTTTCAATTTTTTTTACAGTGTATTTTGGAAGATATAGAATATTGATTTCACTTAATCATATTTTCCTTGAGGAATTGTTTGGACCCATTTTATTACAAAATTAATTAAAATTAGTAAATATTTATGAAATTTCATAAAATTTATATTTCCTGAAAGTAGATTGAATTCTAGAAATGTTTGTCTTGGTTCCGATAGTTAATTCATAAAATTTCATGGAGTTTAATCAGTCAAACGTTAAAGAAATGTGTTCAGAGCTGAGATGTTGCATAACTGCAAACGTGTTAGTTCGGCTGAACTTTTAAAAAAAATTGGCCAAATTGTTTTTTTGTCTCGATGACCCGTCAATTCTAACGACACAAAATTTTGGCTGAATTTAAAAAAAAAATTCAGCCGAACTTTTAATTGACTTTACGTTGGGCGGAAAATTCAATGAAGGCCCTCCAAAAAAAAATTTCGTGGCAATATAAATCGGTGTACACGGATTCATTATTTTTGCATAATTTTACACATTTCTTCATTTGGTCTGATTTTGCAAAGGATTGGGCTTAATTTTCAAAGGACTCTTTTTGGCTTAATATTCAAAGGACATTTTTTGGAGGTATCTAATACATTTTCTGGAAGCTTTTTGGGCTTAATTTTCAAAGGACATTTTTTTGAGGTATTTTTTTTTTAGAGGTTTTTGGGCTTATTTTTCAGAGGACATTTTTTTGGAGGTATTTCTTTCTTAGAATTTTTTGGACTTAAGTTTCAAAAGACATTTTTTGGAATTTTTTTGGGCTTAATTTCCAAAGGACTCTTTGTAGGCTTAACATTCGAACGCCATTTTTCGAAGGTATTTTTTAAAGTGATCTTTTTTTAGAGGCTTTTTGGGCTTAATTTTCAAATGACATTGTTTGGGGGTATTTTGTTTTTAGAGAAATTTTTTTAGAGGTTTTTGGACTTAATTTTCAAAGGACATTTTTTGGAGATATTTTTAAAGTGACATTTTTTAAGAGGTTGGGCTTAATTTTCAATGGACATTTTTTGGAGGTGTTTTTTGAAGTGACATTTTTTTAGAGCATGTGTTTTTGTCTAAATTTTTAAATAAATATTTTTTGCAGGACTTGGAAGGAAATATTTTAAGCTTCATTTCATTTTTAGAAGACATTTTGTTCTCAGTTTTTTTAAAGTAAGTGTTTTGGACTAAAGTATGTCTTTTGTGCAAAATTTTTAAAATGAGTTTTTTTTAAATTAAATCTTTTGTGATGCTTTTTTAATTGAGTTTTTGTCTAAATTTTTGAAGGAAATTTTTTGAGCTTCATACTCAATTATCATGGGAAATCGAAGGAATTACAAGATAAAATATGATCGAAGAAGAGAACTTGAGGAATGTAGAGAACATGGGAGAGAATATTGCAAAAAAAGAGAGAAGAACACTCAAATATTGAAAGGGAAAATCAAAATCAACTAAAAGTTGAAGCAGGTATGTAAATGTAAATATTATAAATTTGATATTTAGAATTTGTCTAGTGTAAATTGTGAAACTTAATTTTTATTTGATGAACTAATTTGGAGAATATTTTGCAATGTAAATAGAGAGAGATATTCCTCAAAACATTGATGATGAGATACAAAATTTTTAAAAGTGAAACAGATATTGAACCAATGATTGAAGAAGGTGAAAATGTTAAAATAAATTCAAGTGAAGAAATTGAATCACCAAGTATGTACATATATATATGTTGAACATATGTGCAGTATTGAAATTATACATATTTATTAATTTATTTATTTATTGAATACGTAAACTATTATGTACATTTAATTCGAATATGTACAGATGAAATCAATATCAATGATGAGATGTTAGAAAATGTTGGCAGTCACACATATGGAGATAGAAAAGTTGACCATGTTATATGATATCGTGTTTATTGCATTATTGATTTGTTCTTCAAAAATGAAATTGTGGTAGTTCAAGCCCAATATTTGAAAGGTCTCTTAACATCAAGGAAATTGGAAGAAGCTACGACTTTAATGGTATTCAAAAATCAACAGAAGTTAAAAAAATGAAGGAAGATGTGATACAAAATACGAATAATGCTCTAAATTCAATTAGAATATATAGAAATAAAAATGTTTCAGATGCATGTAGAATTATACATATGGAAGTGGTTTCATCAAGTACTAAAGAGAATTGTTAGACACACACATGGTGTATGAGGAAAGATAAAAACACACATAGAAATATAGGCATTCGTTGCATCTTTATTACACATAGATGTACATTTATAATACATGAATGTGACTCTTCAATTTATCTTCCAAGGTCACTTGGACTCCTTTGTGACTTTTCACCTTCCACACTTACCCATGGAGGATTAGGTGTTCAACATTCCCCCCTTTAATCCGAAAGGGTATGTGTGAATCGAAGAAGAGAGTTGTAATACAAAACTGCAAAGTATGCATGGCAGCACTTAGGCTGAATCAGCCCTCTAAAATGTTGACAAAAAGAGGTGGTTTAAGGATGACCACCAACACTGGAACAAAACGCTTATTGTAGTTCCTGGAACTCTTCCAAAACTGGCAAGAAGCTAAGGGCTTCTGCTAGAGGAATTGTCCGTCATATTTAAAGGGAGACTTTCAACCTAAAAGAAGGGAAGTCTACAACCTGTGATGGTTTAAGGATGACCACCAACACTAGAATGCTTAATGCAATTCCTGGAACTCAACCAAAACTGGCAAGAAGATGAAATCTTCTACTAGAGGAAGTGCTCCGAAAGAGGAAGAATATCAACCTCACAAGGATGGTTTAAGGTTGTCCATCAAATAAAGGCATGCTCATGGGCATCCGTGTCTCTGGCTACAACTATGAATCTTGAATGACGAATCATGGCTCAGGCTCGCTTGAACTGCTGTGTCTCTGGCTACAACTCTGAATATGGAATGAGAGATTATGGCTTAGGCTCACTTGATCTGACTTTGAAGCTTGTAGATGACAACCATTTCCCCCCCTGTTAAGTACAAGGTGAGATGATGGAAAAAAATCAACTGCAAGTTTTCTCAATATTCGAGGACAAGTTCTGACATGTGACTTAAACATCTTCTTGGTTGTTGATGCCCATTACTAAGAAGTAATCCATCCAAGATGAATCTTTGTTCTTGCAGGAGGCTTGTTTCTGAAGCATATGTGTGAATAATGAGTGTCCCGACCATAGTTCTTGCATCGACGAAGATCAAAACAATGATATTTCATATGGCCAACTGGATCACAGTGTTGGCATTTCACAATCTGTTGTTATTGTTGTTGTGGAGGTGGAGCAGGATCTGGAACAGCTGTAGGTGAACTGTCATAAAGAAATCTGACACTCTAAAATTTAATGGGCTTGGAGTAGTCTGGAATATGAAAGGGCACATCCTTTTCATATCCAAAACCAGTTATGTGCCTGTTGTGGAAAATATCTTCCCAAGGTTTGGTGATGGGCTTGGGAAGTGCAAACTGAATTACTACATCTACATGTAAATCTGCTCTTGTATGAGGAACTGAATGTGAATCATCTGCAACTTTTTATTCTTGCTTCTGATGAGAGTCCTTCTCAATATTCTAAACAGAAACAGGTTCATAATGATGACGATTTTGCTGAAGTTCATCTTGCTCAAACTGAGACTCCAACTACAAAAACTCAAACTTGTCTTGTGCATCTTGCAAGCAAGTTTGAATATTAGAAAGAGCATTTTTGCTCATTTTTACCATATCATGAACAATGGAATGAATGAGGTTATGCAACAAATCTAATGCATCATTTATTTTAGCCTTTTTTCTCAGCAACTTAGGCTCAAGAAATAAAGGGTATTGGCTTCAACCGAGAATGCACCCGTTTACAATGTGATTCAACTTTCTTTCAAAAATTACAAATGACTTCAAAGAAGTATACAACCATTTCTCAACAACTCAAACTTACACTTCAAACACTAATTGTAACTATGAATGAAGTAGCAATATCTACTCACAATGTGAGTACAATACAATGTCACTGCAAAATATTTTGTAAATGTGCAACAAAAAATTATTGTGCAATAACCCTTTAAGGCAGTTGGTTTCTCTCTTCTTCAAAGCGTTGTTTTACACCAACAACAACTCAACTCAATAAAGGAAGGAGATTCAAAAAATTTGATGTTTGACCTTGTTGTACTACTTCACAATGGAGACTAAGAGATACTCCAAAAAACCAGAAACTATGTGTAGCCAAACTATGATGCCACTGTTGTTTTGAAAATGATGACCAATTTACAATATTTGTCTTTAGATTGTCAAAATATTTTAGAAAGTAACCCTTATACATATTCCTCAAATCACAAAATTCACTTTCCACTATGTATACAATCCATTTACTCATATACCATTTCCTCTCTCTTTGCTGTTTTTTTTTTTTTTTGGGAAAAACAGAGGTATTAACTGGGGGAGGTGAAATCTGTGGAAGGTGTTTACTAGGGGAGGTATTAACTAGCAGAGGTTTTAACTAGGGGAGGTGAAATCTGTAATTTAAAAAAAAAAATAAAACATTTGCAGAAAAAAAGGGGGAGATAATTAATTAAAAAAAGGAGAGGGAATTAATTAGAAAAAATTGAGCGTGAGAAGGGAAGGGTGGTTTGTTTTGCTAGGGAGGGAAGGTCGGGCATGTGGGGGAAGGGTGGTTTGCAGACGGCTGAGTGGGGAGATGTGAGGGGGGCAGGTGGGCAGAGGAGAGGGCGGACGTGAGGGGGAGAAAGTTGGGTGAGTGTAGGGACAGTGAAAGGGGACGAGTGGGATGTGGGTAAGGGAGTATGGGTGGGGGTGAGAGTTGGGGAGAGTGTAGGGAGAGCGAGCGGGGATGGGTTGGGAATGGGGTGGGGATTAGCGTTGGGAGAGCGGGCCGAGTGGAGAGGAGAGATGACGGTGGTGAAGGGTGTGGGAAATAGCCGATGGGGATGGCCAGGGGTGGGGGGGCTGTGGGTTGAGCAGAGTAAGGGGAAAGGGGGGGACGGGGTTTGGGAGTTGGGTGAGCGGGGTGAGGGACTGTTGGGGAGAGGCCGAGGGGCTAAGGGGGATGGGTGAGATGAGGCCGTGAGGGGAAAAGTGTTGAGGTGAGGGTGTGGTTGTGAGAGGAGTGCAGCAGAGGGTGCAAGGGGGCTGTGGGTTGTGAGGGAAGGGAGGAGGGAACGTAGAGTGGGAGTGGCCATGAGGGCCAAGCGGCTATACAGTGAGGGGGATGCGTAAGGACCGAGGGCCGAGAGGCCCAAAATTTTTTATTTTATTTTTATTTTTATTAATAAGTAGTAGAATACATCAGATAATTGTAGAGGGAAATTGCAGAAACAGTAGAATTTATAGGATTTGCAAAACAATTTGCAGAAATTGTTTACAGAAATGTGCAGAATTATTTGCAGAAATTTTCAGTAAAAACCCAAAATTTTTTAGAGACCCACTTTAAACAGTAGCAAAAAATATTTTTCTTTCGAGTAGCTCTCCAATTTGCAGAAATAAAAGTAGGCAGAATTTGCAGAAAAATTCATAATTTTTTTTTTCAGAATTGTAGAATGGAAGGAGCAGTGAGAAAACCTGCAAAGTTTAAGATGCATAATGTTGATCTTCTCAAAACTATTTTTTGAATGCTGCAAAATATTAATGAATGTTGTAAAAATCACTATTGCAGAAAATATCTGAATGTTGCAAAAATGACTAGAATTTTGCAGATTTACACAGGCCACAAAAAACAAATGGCTCACTCAAGGTTGAGCTGGTTATGAACGTATCAACTCTGATACCATGTTAAAAACACACATGGTGTATGAGGAAAGATAAACAAACACATAGAAGGATAGGCATTCGTTGCATCTTTATTACACATAGATGTACATTTATAATACATGAATGTGACTCTTGGATTCATCTTCCAAGGTCACTTGGAATCTTTTGTGACTTTTCACCTTCCACACCTACCCATGGAGGATTAGGTGTTCAACAAGAATCTCTTGGTAAAATCTATGGCACGAACATTAGGAACCTCACGAAAAACTTTGCACAAACATCGGAAATTTCGGTTGTAAATAGATGTAAAGGATGAACTTGCTTGTTGGAAAACTATTTGTAGGAAACCATAGAAATATAGACTTGGATAAAATGTTAAAAAAAATAATATATGCATATTGGATGAAAAATTCACGTGTTTCACCAAAATAAAGGGATGTGATGAGAAGAATAATACCACGAAATGTGTACGAAGAACATCCAAAAAAATTCTTGGACACCACTCAGATAGAGTTTTTCAACAAGTTCAAATAAGAGAATCGTGAAATTGATGTCTCAATCAATGCTTTTTTGCAACAAAAACCATGGTATGGAAAACCTATCAGTTTACGTGACACTTGTTGTTGTCGTTGTCATGTGGAATTTCAGTTATATTATGACACATTCCTTAATTTGGGTAAAATATTTTGGGAAGATTCACATCCTCCTTCCACTATCCGTGATTTCATATCTCAAATTATATGTGAAGATAAATCCATGAATTATTTACCAAAAGAAATGTGTTGGCGGTAAAAAATGAGATGATTGTGGAAATTTGACTAAATTTCAAAACAAATATCGTACTGATATAAATGATCAATCATTATCCAACATGAAATTGAAATGGAAGAGATATGAATATATCCATACAGAGATTCAAGGTTCAAGTGCTGAAAGAATTGATTTACAATAAGAATAATTTTTTGTGATAGATTTTTTGAGAAATTTTGAGGTAGAAATTTATAAATACACCAAGAATTCCCATAGAGCTCAATGGCAGGACTTGCAATTCAAAAAATATTGTGAATTTTTTCTGCCAGGACCATTTTGTCAATAGTTGATTTTGCAGAAAACTACACATTTGTTCCACAAAAAGAAATTCAAAGTGAATACTATCATTTTGACCAAGTCTCCATGCTCATTCATATTCTATATAGACATGATGAACAAAATGTTGATCATATAGAAAGCACCAGTGAAAATCGGCATGTTCTTAAAGAATATCACTTTTATATCAATGACAATCGTACACATGATACATATTTTATACAACACTGTTTTGAAAAGATTTATGACTCCTTGAAAAGTCGTGGAATAAAATTCAATGAACATTGGATATTGTAAGATGGATGCACAGGTCAATTCAAATCTTCACGATCATTTTTTTGGTTGTGTCGTCTTCATATGAAAACCTGCATTAAACATTGTTGGAATTTCTTTGAGACTAGTCATGGAAAAGGACAACATGATGGTGCAGGGGCATGCAGAAAACAAGCACTTCAACGATATCAAATGGACCACCCTGCAAACTGAATGAAGAATTTTTTCAATGGTGCATCGCTGCACTAAGCCATGAGACTAATAGATCAAGGGAAGTGCGAAGGTACATTTAATTTAATTTTTATTGGATTTCTAAATTTAAACAGTACGTTTCTCACAATGATTATCTTTGATGGTATTTTGATATCATATTTATATTCTCCTTTGAATTTTCCATATATTTGTTTTTGGCATATTGTGGGCGAAGATGTAGATATATTTATTGGAGATGACGTTGAAACAATAAAAGGGAATAGAAAATTGCATTCAATTAAAACAAATTTTTCCACAAATGTTTTTTCATTGGATAAAAGAAAATATTCTTGTTTTGTCATGTTTGCATAGACAACACATAATGCAATGATGTTCGTGAAAAAAAAATGTATGTAAAAGGTTGGAAACATACAAAACTAAATACAAGGGAAAATGTTTGTTGCAATCACACGATACTACAATATCATCTGATGATGATCAAGTTTCTAATCTTGTTAGAGAAGGTAACAATTCAATTTCTTTCAAATGATAGATCTAGAAATAGATAATAAAATCAAATACACATGTTAATTTTAAATTTAACTTTTCATGTTAATTATGATCTAAATTTAAATACATATGTTTATTTTATTGTGCAGGAGATGTTTTTCCTGTAATTGCACCTACTATGAACGATGAAAATGTGAAGTATTATATGATGCATTGCACTGAATGAAAGATAAAATTATTAAAAAACTATGATGATCACAAGTTTACATATGATGGAGTGTATATTATACTGAAAGGTTATTTTTTTAGACAAACTAATCAAAGTGGGATTTTGTTTACTTTCAAGACTACGAACCTGATGTCATAAGTTGTCAATATAGTCACTTGGTGTGTGCAGTATGCATAAAGTTGATAGAAGTTCAATCAAAGAAAAAATGAAAATTAATAAATGGAAAATGTCAAAAGCCGATCATGAACAGATCATTGAAGATGGCATTGCATTGGAATTTTTTTGATTGAACTGCCCAACAATTTATTCTCTTTGGATTCATCTTTTATAACTTCCAAAACTCAACTAAAAAGTGAACTGCCTTTTTATGTTATATGTACAAGTGTTTGCACATGTAAATTTTTTTGGTACATGCACATGAGTAATTTATACATGTGTACACATACACATGTCTAGGTTATCTGGTCTAAACGATTTCATACATTCTCTGGTACAATTTGTCATAATATCATTATTGCAAAATGTACATATCTGTGTATCTAGCATAGTTGATATAATGAAAATTTGAAGTTGTGCTATTTTGTTTTAGTCACGTGTATATTCAAAGTGAATTATAATATTCACTGTATGTATTTTACTTCAATCATTTAAACATATATTCAAACATGTACTTCAGTCATTTTTTTGTACATATATTCATGTGAACATTTTTTTGTTTGTAACTTGGGATAAACTATATTAAAAGCATGAAAAATTGTACAGAGGCAATGGGCAGAGATGGCAAGCAGTGCTTAGCCTATCCCTTCCTTGGTAGTGTTCAAAATAAACCAAGTTTAGGGTTGTCTCAAAGCAGGAAACCAACCCCTTAAGAGTGTCATCCAATCTTGTAATACAAAATATTTAGTGGCCTATATAAAAACAATAGAGTTGAAGTATATCCTGAGGTGACAATCGTGGAGTTCATTCATCTTCTTCCGTCGCTTGGTCCTCTTTTTCTATCAGGAACCCATATTCTCTAGAAATAGCTTCCTCCTCAGTTGTGGGCATTCGAGGAGGCTTCAGAGGTGTCACACGGACAATGGGAGTGACTGGGTACTCCACATCGTAATCTCTGGTCTAGACATCGTATGATTCCATAACCCAAACACCTATCTTCTTAATCATGGGCTCATAACCTGGAAAAGGGTTGGTTTTCCTGGGGAAAGGTTGCACAAATTGCGGAATAGTGGATTTCCTGCCTCTTCTACCCTTGGGCTTCTGTGGAGGCAAAACATTCTCCCCGTGAATGTTATCAAATGCTTGATGATCCAACATATCATGGCTATCAGATGTAGAGACCTCGGTGGATTCCAATTCTTGGTCGTTGCCATAGTGAGAGTGGCCTAAAAACACACCTTTGTAACTTCCTCTAATGGGTTTCTATCACTAGTCAGGGGCCATGGTATGGCTTGTGACTTGTACATTTTGTGATTTTTTTTTAGATTTTAAAACATCGATATGTATTGTACTTAAATATAACCTAAATAATAGATGTATGTCCTAAAATTATATAACATTCACACTTCATGTACATCTCAACTTCATTTTATATTTAACAAATATAGTGACAACTTGAGTTTTAAAAACAAAATATTATATCACAACATGTGATCACATGCCAAATGTAGTTCAACTATCCAAAATATGCACATGTATACATGGTTTGTAATTCGAAATTTCCATCTAGAGAGATTCATTTTATATTTTTAACAAGTTTGTAAAATGACGACTTGAATTTTAAAAACAAAACATTAATTCGAAATTTCCATCTAGAGAGATTCATTTTATATTTTTAACAAGTTTGTAAAATGACGACTTGAATTTTAAAAACAAAACATTATGTCACAATCACATGCCAAATGTAATTCAACCATCCAAAACTTGAGTTTAAAAAAAACAATATATCACAACATGTGATGACATGCCAATGTAGTTCAACTATCCAAAATATACACGTGGATACATGGTTTGTAATTTGAAATTTACATCTAGAGAAATTACTTTTATATTTTTAACAAGTTTATAAAATGACAACTTGAATTTTAAAAACAAAACATTATATCACAATCACATGCCAAATGTAGTTCAACAATCCAAAACTTGAGTTTTAAAAACAAAACATTATATCACAACATGTGATCACATGCCAAATGTAGTTCAACTATCCAAAATATACACATGTATACATGGTTTGCAGTTCGGAATTTCCATCTTGAGAAATTCATTTTACATTTTTAACAATTTTATAAAATGACAAATTTAATTTTAAAAACAAAACATTATATCACAATCACATGCTAAATGTAGTTCAACTATCCCAAATATACACATGTATAGATGGTTTGTAATTCAAAATTTCCATCTAGAAAGGTTCATTTTATATTTTTAACAAGTTTATAAAATGACAACTTTAATTCAAAAAACAAAATATTATATCACAATCACATGCCAAATGTAGTTCAACCATCCAAAATATACACATTGTGAAAATGTAGTTTGAAATTTCCATCTAGAGATTCATTTATATTTAACAAATAAAATGACAACTTGAATTTTAAAACAAAAAATTATACCTTAAAACAAAACATTATATCACAAGATTTGATTACATGTCGAATGCAGTTAAACTAGATCCAAAATATACACATGTACGTACATGGTTTGTAATTTGAAATTTCCATCTAGAGAGATTCATTTTATATTTAGAAAAATTATAAAATGACAACTTTTAAAAAACAAAACATTATATCACAACCACATGCCAAATGTAGTTCAACCATCCAAAATATACACATTGTGAAAATGTAATTTGAAATTTCCATCTAGAGATTCATTTTATATCTAACAAATAAAATGGCAACTTTATTTTTAAAAACAAAGCATTATATCACAATATGAGATCACATGCCAAATGTAGTTGAACTATCCAAAATATACATGTGTTTTGTAATTTGAAATTTCCATCTAGATTTTAATTTTATATTTAACAAATAAAATGACAACTTGAGTTTTAGAACAAATGTTCATTATATCACAACATGCGATCACATGTCAGATGTAGTTCAACTATCCAAAATATACACACATGTACATGTGTTTTGTAATTTGAAATCTCCATCTAGATTCATTTTATATTTAAAAAATAAAATGACAACTTGAGTTAAAAAAAATAAAGAAACATCATATATCACAACATGTGATCACATGCCAAATGTAACTATCCAAAATTTAAAATCATTCTTGATAAAAGTAAATGTAGTTTAAAACTATATCCAAATAGTAAAATATGTCCAAAATTTGTATCTCACATGAACAATTAAAGTAAATATATATATATATCTAGTTCAATGTATAGTGTTACAAGTATCAAGTTATATAGAAAAGTAAATATGACTGCATAGATAAGACTATATATAAAAAAGTAAATTTAAGACTACATCCATAAAATCTAATGTTGCACACATGTGCAACATCCATCAAATACAGATGGATCTAGTGTATTTTCCAACAAAGTATTGATCCTCATGCTATCCTGTGAAGCATGGGGAACCTGTACACAATGTCTACAAACATTAAAATTCAATGTTTTAAAATTGAATGAGAATATAGAACTTAATGTAAAAAAAAATGAAAAAAAATCATGCAATACCTCATTTGGTTCCCTCTCCATTGTGTTTTCTTGCTCGTCCATAAAACTTCCTCTGCATGAACATCTTCCATAGTAAACTGTACAATATACATGTACAAGTATATATATATATATATATATATAGATATATATATATATATATATATATATATATATTAAAAATTTCCAAATGAAAATGCACATATATAAACTAATTTTCAATAATATTAAAAAAAAAGTTAGACAACTTGTTAAAATGGTTAAAATGGTGTGGATGTACCTATATCCATCATACACTCCATCTATAGATTCTTTGGAGAAGGGAAATCATCTCCAGGAACCTAAAATTCAAAATTTTAAAAGTATAAAATAACTCAAGATATAGATCTCAATTTATAATAAAAATTTTGAGCTTCAATTTGTAACTTATAATTTAAACATATTTAGGTGAAAAATTGAATACTTTTGATGGTGGATCTGGCACATCTCCTAAGGGTGGCTTCGAAAGAAAATCTCCAGAAACCTAAAATTCAAAAAATTTAAAATAACTCAAGATCTAGATCTCATTTTTTAACAGAACTTTTGAGCTGAGATATATAACTTAAAAACATATTTAAAAGTGAAAATTGTTCATACTTGTGATGGTGGATTTGGCACATCTTCGAAGGAAGAAGAAGTTACCTCCATCCAAAAAAAATTGGATGGAATCAGAATATACTAACATTTAATTATATATACATGTACATGTGTGCACAATTATTTATTTTAAAAATATGTCATCATGTTTCGATATATATAATAATAGATAAAAAATAATTGTACATCATCATGTTCACTTAAAAAACACTAACATGTGCCAACATATCATCTTGATGGTGAGAACCATCTTGATTGTGTGATTAATGGTGAGACTTATCTTGATTGTGTGAACTAGAGGCTCCGATCATGATATTAACATCTCCGTTCATCAAGCGTGAGAACTGCAAATGGTGTTAACATATAATGATACATTTTTGTTAGATTAATATATATAAATAAATGTATGTATATATGTATTTATTACAAATTGTACATGTGTTGAAATAATCACCCTAACCATTAACACATACCCATCCCATGCCCTCTTGGTCATGAATAATTAGTTCCTTCCAACCATTGTGACAATTGTTTGCATATGTTTTGAGATCTTTAGCACTCATGTTGTCTAATCTTCATCTATATGATACAAAAAATTAGCATGTGCATTCTCTCTTTCTCTTTATCGATTCAGACAAACATCAACTCCACCCAATCCACTCTGAAAATTGTCAATGATGGCACCCCTTGCTTCTCAACTAATTTGAGAAGTGACATCAATCTATGACCACAAATTTTTGACACGAAGAGGTCGACTAACCAATGGTGGATGAGGGAGAGGAAAATCAACATCACACTTAGCGCCCCTATGGTCACACAATCAACCTTTTCTAGGGCCAAAAAATTCAGAGAGAAGGTCATTATAATTGGGTTTCTTTACCAGAAATAATTTTGTATAAAATCATTTTTCAAAATAAAACGGAACCTCATCATTCCATGGGAGTCTTCCATAGGCAGCAAGGTTCCTATCATACAAATGGAAAGCTATATTATGGTGCTTGAAATATTGCACCTTCAACATATTTATTTTTAGCCCTTCTTTGAAATTAAACATAGACTTGGCCATTTCTGTTGTAACTCTTTGTTTAAAAACCTCTCATGTATTGGGACCCGTCACTATTTCCTTTATTTTTCTCATCACTTATACAAAAATATCAGTGGTTGGCCCAAGCCTTAGGTACACATCTACTAGTTCGCTTAAAGAGTGAGTAACTATTTCCAGGCTTTCTCTACTCTCAGGAGGGAGTTTCAAAGACACGAGATCTCTCTTCAATTTTGAATGAAGACGTTGACACCTTTTTAAGGTGCATTTCTACATGTTTGATTCCAAAGGTATATCAGAAATGCTAGAAAGATAAGTCGTGTTTGATGTACAACCTTCTTCTTTAATAACACATTCTGTCCTACGTCATTTTCGAGCAACATTTGGAGAAACATTTTCGCCCTCTGCATCAATATATAAAATTTTGTATATTAAAAAAACATATAAACAAATTTGTACAAATTGAATGAAAATAATATTCATATTCATGGCCACCTCGATATGGTTGGCTAGCATCTTTCCCACCCTGAGACTGTTGAGAACTAGAAAGACCACCAATTGGTTCAGAACCAACACAACCATCCATTGATTGGCCTCTGGGGGATTGTATATCACCACCTTCACGGAATTGGCCACCGCCTATTGATGGGCCTCCAATGGAATGTGCACCACCACCAACCTCATGCGACGAGAGGGAAGCTTCATAAAAAAATGTGAATTTATAATCAATTCAAAAATAAATTCATACATATAAATACATGCACATATGATTGATTAAATTGTGTGAACCATACCAAGACAAGAGGGAAGCTTCATCAAAAAATATGAATTTATAATCAATTTGATCATACATTCATACATATAAATACATGTACATATGATTGATTAAATTACGTGAACCATACAATGATTGTGTGAATGATGGTCATGCTCCATTGATGGATTAGACACCCTTGTCCTCCTAACTCATAAAAAATAAATAAATGAAACTTATTAAAAACTAATTTAACTCACAAAATAGATAAAAAATGAATTCCATCTGTATATACATGTATGTATTGAGATAAGATTATATTTAAATACCATGAACATCCCTTGATCCATTATCCCCCTCTCTCATAGAGGCATGGGATTCTATTGCTCTTTGCCTTTCATCCTCCATGATATATATGGATATATCTACAGTGCACATTTACAATTATTTTTAAATTACTATTTAAAATAAATTCAAAAGATTTCAAAAAATTAATGTAATTTAGTACACAAATTATGTAAAGCACAACTTTCAAAGCACTAAAATTGATGTGTGAAACTCAATTTAAACAAAAATTTGTTGAAGTCCTCACATTTAAATTTTATAAAAATGTGAAGTTCACCAAGTTGCACTTTACATGGTGGGAGCATACTTGGTATGTAATTGAAAAAAACACATGGTCATTAAAAATGACGCATTTATAAGTAAAATACACACACATATCAAAGATATGTTACAATTTCCATCAATAAATTTTGAAGGAGAGCTTCTCAACACTAATTCATCTTTGAGAGATGAATCTTGAATTTTTGAAGGAGAGAGTCTCACCACTAATTCATCCTTAAGAGATAAATCTTGAATTGGCATTTCCCCACACAATAGTTCATCAAACATCTTAATAACATTTGCACAATGTACTATAATAAAAAATTGAAATTAGCTAACAATATTGTTTTCTTTTCCATGTTGTTGTTTTAGCCTCTCCTTCTTAACTTGGTACACACCTTTCTTCTGGTTGCACACAAGTTCAGAATTGGTGAAAACGAAAATTCCATTTGATCCATCTCCCTAGCTATTCCAAAGCCTTCTATCAATGCAATTTAACATGCCTCACTGTTTATTGTTCTTCCGACTATATTAATTTTTTTTTGGAGGACCTTGTTATTTTTAATATTGCAAAGCACATATGTAATCATTGTTTTCCCTCGATTGGGACAGCAAGAAACATCTATGCATAATGTCCATTTTTCAACCATATTTATTTGGTTTTTTAATCCCTGAAAAAAAAAATTCAATAAAATATATTAAATTAACATTTATTGCAAATGTATGGGAGAAATGACATATGCATGGTTTGCCTTGAAGTTTATGGGAGAAATCACATCTAGAAATGACATGCCTTAAATTTTTCCTTATATTTTATGGGAGAAATGACATTTCCTTATAGTTTATGGTAGAAGACATATAAATGACAAAGAAATGACATACAAATGGAATGCCTTAAAGTTTGCCTAAAATTTTATGGGAGAAACGACACATGTATGGGAGAAATGACACATGTACATGATTTGCCTTAAAGTGTGAGGGAGAACTGACATGTACATGATTTGCAAAATTATTTTATGCACTTACTAAAATTTATGAGAGAAATGGGAGAAATTACATGTATGTACATGGTTTGCCTTAAAATTTATGGGAGAAATGACATAGAAATGACATGTACATGGTTCCAAAAACACTAGAAAATTCCTTAAATTTTATGGGAGAAATGGCATGTATATAAATGGATATTACAATGAAGAAATTTCATTTAGATCTGTTCTAGAGATTGAATATAGGGTCATTTACTGGATATGTCACCTTTGAGAAATGATCAGATCCAGAGGCTACTTGGTCCTTTACAGACTCTGCCTTTAGAACTTGTAGAAGTTAACACTCAAAAGACAGACTAAAATCTTATGGAATTTCAGCCACTTTAGGTTTGGTTTTTATGTCTTAAAGTTTGCCTTGAATTAATGGGGGAAAGCCTTGAGTTTGTGGGAGAAATGACATGTGCATGGTTTTCCTTAAAGTTTTCCTTGAATTAATGGGAGAAAGCCTTGAGTTTGTGGGAGAAATGACATGTGCATGGTTTTCCTTTAAGTTTTCCTTAATGTTTATGGGATAAATCACATCTAGAAATGATATGCCTTAAATTTTTCCTTAAATTTTATGGGATAAATCACATCTAGAAATGAGATGCCTTAAAGTTTGCCTTGCTTAGATTTTAAGGGAGAAATGACACGTACATGGTTTTCCTTAAATTTTACCTTATAGTTTATGGGAGAAATGACATTTCCTTATAGTTTATGGTATAAATGACATAGAAATGGCATGCCTTAAATTTTTCCTAAAAGTTGATGGGAGAAATGACACATGTATGGTATAAATGACATAGAAATGACATGTACATGGTTCCAAAAACACTAGAAAACTCCTTAAATTTTATGGGAGAAAGGGCATGTACATAAATGGATATTACAATGAAGAAATTCTATTTAAATCTATTCTAGAGATTGATTATATGGGAATTTACTGGATATGTCACCTTTGAGAAAGGATGAGATCCAGAGGCTACCTGGCCCTTTATAGACTCTACCTTTAGAACTTGTAGAAGTTAACACTCAATAGATAGACTAAAATTCTATGGAAGTTCAACCACTTTAGGTCCAGTTTCTATGCCTTAAAGTTTTCCTTGAATTAATGGGAGAAAACATTGAGTTTTTGGGAGAAATGACATGTGCATGGTTTGCCTTAAAGTTTGCCTTAATGTTTATGGGAGAAATCACATCTATAAATGACATGCCTTAAATTTTACCTTGCCTAGAGTTTAAGGGAGATATGACATGTACATGGTTTGCCTTAATGTTTTCCTTATAGTTTATGGGAGAAATGAAATTTCCTTATAGTTTATGGGAGAAATGACATAGAAATGATAGAGAAATGACATAGAAATGACACATGCCTTAAATTTTTCCTAAAAAATTATGGGAGAAATAACACATGTTCAGGGTTTGCCTTTAAGTGGTAGTGGTTTGCACTTAGCAAAACAACTAGTGGTTGTGGTTTATGAATTTATGTCAAAATTCACACTTTGATGATTTTGTGGGAGAAATTACATGTACATGGTTTGCAAAATTATTTTATGCACTTATTAAAGCAACTAGTGGTAGTGGTTGATGAAGTTATGTCAAAAGTCACACCTTGATGAGTTTGTGGGAGAAATGACATATACATGGTTTGCCTTAAAGTTTAGTTTGCCTTAGAGTTTATGGGATAAATCACATCTAGAAACCTTTACTTTGACATCTATAAATAGGCTAATAACATTAAAAAATAATTTTCAACTTGAATTAGTTATGTCCTTAATAAGAAGTGTGATTTAACAGCTAACAAATTGTCTAATAATTTATAATAATGTCATTTTTGGCTTCTACTATCATTCATCCTCGATAAGTACAAGAATTTTAAAACTTGAACATCAACCTACACTATCATCATATCAATGTAGATAATCTAGATTATTAATATCCATTGCATCATAAAACACTCCACTTTTAACATTTTACAAGATTAGAAGCATCATGGAAGGTGTAAATTTAGGTACATTAATAAAAAATAGTTTTAGCATCAACATAAACCTATAGTATCATTACGGTAAGAAACCAAGGGTGTTCATTACTCGAACAAACCATTTCTATCAATCGTTCCTATTAACATCATGCCTCCAAATGCATAAAATTATAAGCAACTAGTGGTAGTGGTTGATGAAGTTATGTCAAAAGTCACACATACACGTCTACTCTACATATAGGTATCATTCTTGATCAATCTTACCAGTACTTATGTAACTTATCATCATTACTAATCTGATGTCCTTTTTGTAGTATCACAAAATTGGTAAATAAAATTAGATAAAGTTGTCAAGATATATACATCTCAAATATTTTATTAAATTTTAAATCAATAAAAATAAGAAAATCAGAATCCTAGACAAATTTGATCCAGCCCTAGTATGCATATATCCACTCTATATGTATGGAGGTTTGGTAAAAATTTCTTGAATCCCTAAGCGATATAAAATTTCTCCTATTCAAGATTCATTAGTTAAATATTGTAAATCACTACAATGTTGACTGTGTTGTAGATATATATATGGTATTATGCTATGAAATATTCATTAGTTAAATATTGGCACTATAGTGTTGTGGAATCAGTTGAAAGATTAATTATGAACAACTTATTCTTCCCTTTGCACCTAAGGTGTATATAAAGTATTCGATTGAACTTCTGAGTTTTATTGGAGTAGATGCGCGGGTAGCAGTTGTAGCTTCCCTTTATATTTTACAAAATTAAATATGGATTATTGATTGAGGCTTTCTAATAAACAATATGCAATGGGCATCCAAGAATATGGTGCCATGATTATAGACACCTTAGATAATGTAATTAAAAATTAAGAAGCTCACTTGAAATTTTCAAAGAATGGTAAAGAAGCTTTGTTATTTTTTGATGACTATTACAAAGGCAAGAACAAGAATGAATATTATGAAATGTAGATATAATGAATATGATCATAGATTTGCAACTAATATTCTTGGTAGTGTTAACTTCATATCAACACAACAAACTCTGTTGCACCATCTTTTAATATTGTCACAATGGAGGTGAAAAAATAATGCCACCATTTATGCAGGGATTACTATAAAATACCAACTACTTTTGTAGTCAAGCATTTTTGTTCCTACCATTTTCAGAAGGAAAGGTTCAAGAAAGTTTTAAATATTATGTAACATGAAGCAGAGACTAGTTATAAAGCTACAATTAAGAAAGAAGGTACTCAAGGTACAACATGAAGGAAAGGTGCAAGAAAATTTTAAATATTACAGCAGGAAGCAAAGACCAATGATAAAGCTACAATTAATAAAGAAGGTACTCAAGGTAAAACATGAGATATAAAGTCACAATTCATTTCCTTTATTCTTAACACGAAAGACAATGCTAAGAAACATTTCCTTGGCAACAGTTGGAGGATGGAATATTTCAGAATTTGGGGTATATTTTGAAGGTATAATTAATGAAAACATTTGAGGATATTTCATACAGCTAACAACAATGAAATATTATTGTTTGGGTAGGTAATTTTTCCATGCTAATACATCTTTAGAAATAAAATTTTATAGCAAAGGTACTAGAGCTAGATCTATAGCTTGGACCAATATTGTAAAGGACAATTTAGATGAAATGCACGACATGCATGATGAATTATTGGAATTTTTTATCTTCTTAATCCATCGTGAGCTGATTGATCTTCTAGTATGTATAATAAGATCTACCAGTCCAGAAATCAACTTGAAATGAAATAGAAAATTTGGGGAAGATTTAGAAATGCCTAATGCTTCTTCTATTTCCTAGTATTGGCATTTGGGCATACCACTTGTTGTTTATATATTAGTGTTGGTCTTTGTTTCTCACTGCATTTTAATTATGTTTCATATAACATAGGGATTCAATACATAAAGTTTGATGTATCTCCACATTCATTTGTGGTATTTATAGTAAATTTGTAAGCATAAGAAACTGTTATTAGTATTTAAACCAGGTACTTGTAACACAAAACTAATTAAATAAATAGAAACACTGAGAACAAGAAGTTGAGAAAATCCCCTGAATTATGGTGCTTTTCCATCTAGAAAATAAAAATTAATGCTCACATGCAAAAAAATCCCTTAAATTGTTAAGAGGAATGATGTATTATGTTTAATAGTTGAAATACAAACCTTGTGGAACCATTGGTCTAAAATTGGAATGTAACTGATTTGATTAGGAGAGGATGAAATGATGTCACAGGAAGTGCTTCTTGCAGTAGATCACTACTGTGTATTTCTTGATCCTTACAAAAATATTTTAACTTGTTTCCAATGATGAAGTGACTCTAAAAAGTATTAAAAAAACCCAAAATATCGTAAGTAGCAAGCAATGTGATGATTATGAAAGAAAATTGATAATCATATAGCTTGGACCAATGCCATGGGGATTCTAATGAAATCAAAGAGGATATTGAGAATCATGCCATTTTGACACAAAATTAAGAGGAATTATCATCAAGTAATGAATGATCCATAAATAAGACAACATATTCTTGATTCTGTTGAAGTTGGAGATTTACAAGGTAATGTTGCAGGTATTCCTAAGTTCCTATATGATTTGGTAAAAAGGTTTTCATTTTTTATATTTCTTAATATCCTTGGACATGATGGGTAATTTACAGCCATGTCAGATGTTGGAAGAACAAAACTAAGATGAACTCCACTGATTAGAATATCGTTTTTCCTTTATATGAAGACATTGAATGTACCCTGTGGCTTATTCTACGGATGATGATAAACCTACTATATGTTGCTTTGAGAAAACTTGAAGAACATATACATCTAGAGACAAATAACCTTGGAATCTCTAGAAGGTTTCCATGGAAGGAAACCTCACTTTTAGAGGAACGAATTTGTTTCAAAATATTTCACTTAGAAGGTATTAGAAGCTCCTGGTGTTTCATTGTTAAATCATTTTGAAATATTATATTTTCTAGGGTACTATCAGTCTTTTATACATGATTTGAAATTACAAATAGGACTTCTTGACAACATACCTATTAATTTCCCTTCTTGTTTTCTTTTAGCACAATAACCTCCAAACAGAGAGAAAATGCCATAATGATTGTAGATAACTAGAATGAATAAAATAGATGTTGTCAGAAATTGATGAATATTTAGAGTTGATAATCATCACAATTCCAAATATTAAGCAAGGCTTAAATTGTGTTAATATTGCAAAAGGAAAATTTATAAGAAATGCACGACATGCATGATGAGTTATTGGAATTTCTAATCTTCTTAATCCATCGTGAGTTGATTGCTCTTCTCGTATGTATAATAAGCTATACCAGTCTAGAAAATCAGCTTGAACTGCAATAACAAATTTGGGGAAGATTGAGAAATGCCTAATGCTTCTTATGTTTCCTAGTATTGGCATTTGAGCATACCAGCCGTTGTTTATATATTAATTTTGTTCTTTGTTTCTCACTACATTTTAGTTTTGTTTCATATAACATAGGGATTCAATGCATAAATATTGATGTATCTCCACATTCATTTGTGGTATTTATAGTAAATTTGTAAGGATAAGCAACTGCTATTAGCATTTTAACAAGGTAATTTTAACACAAAACTAATTAAATAAATAGAAAAATTGAGAACAAGAAGTTGAGAAAATCCCCTGAATTATGGTGCTTGGCCATCTAGAAAATAAAAAATTAATTCATACATGCAAAAAAAATCCCTTATATTTTTAAGAGGACTGATGTATTTTGTTTAATAGTTGAAATACAACGATTGTGGAACCATTGGTCTAAAATTGGAATGTAACTAATTTTATTATGAGAGAATGAAATGATGGCACGAGACGTGCTTCTTGCAGCAGATCACTGCTGTTTATTTCTTGATCCTTGAAAAAATATTTGAACTTGCTTCCAATGATGAAGTGACTTAAAAAGGTATTAAAAAAACCCAAATTCTTGTACATACCAAGGAATGTGATGATTATCAGAGTAAATTGATAATGATATAGCTTGGACCAATGCCATGGGGCTTCTAATAAAATAAAAGAGGATATTGAGAATCATGCCATTTGGACATAGGATTAAGAGGACTTATCATAAAGTACTAAATGTTCCATAAATAAGATAGCCTATTCTTGATTCTGTTGAAGTTGGAGATCTATAGGATAATGTTGTAGGTATTCCTAAGTTCCAATATGATTTGGTAAAAAGGTTTTTATATTTAATATTTCTTAATATCCTTGGACATGATGGGTAATTTACAACCATGTCAGATGTTGGAAGGACATAACTAAGATGAACTCCATCGATTATAATATTGTGTTTCCTTTATATGAAGACAGTGAATTTACCATGTGGCTTATTCTATGGAAGATGAAAAAGCTATTGTTTGTTGCTTGGAGAAAAATTGAAGAGAATATACATCTAGAGACAAATAACCTTGGAATCTCTTGAAGGTTTCCATGGAAAGAAACCTCACTTTTAGAGGAAGGCATTTTCTTCAAAATCTTGAAATTAGAAGGTATTAGAAGCTCCTGGAGTTGCATTGTTAAACCATTGTAAAATATGTTATTTTCTAGGGTACTATCGGTATTTTATACATGATTCAAAATTACAGATAGGACTTCCTGACAACATACCAATTAATTTTTCTTCTTGTTTTCTTTTAGCACATCCATCTCCAAATAGAGGGAAAATTCCATAATGATCATAGATAACTAGAATCACTAAAATACATGCTGTCAAAAATTGATGAATATTTAGAGCTGATAATCATCACAATTCCAAAGATTAAGCAAGGCCAAAATTGTGTCAATATTGCAAAGGAAAATTTAGAAGAAATGCACAACATGCATGGTGAATTATTGGAATTTTTGATCTTATTAAACCATCATGAGCTTATTGATGTGCTCATATGTATAATAAGCTCTACCATTCCTAAAAATCAGCTTGAAACGCAATAGAAAATTTGGGGAAGATTTAGAAATGCCTAATGCATCTTTTGTTTCCTAGTATTAGCATTTGAGAATACCAAATGTTGTTTATATATTAATGTTCGTCTTTGTTTCTCACTGCATTTTAGTTTTGTTTAATATAACATAAGGATTCAATACATAAAGGTTTATGTATCTCCACATTCATTTGTGGTATTTATACTAAATTTGTAAGCATAAGAAACTATTATTAGTATTTTAACCAGGTACTTGTAACACAAAACAGATGACAATGTTTAACATTGTTTAACATGATATTCAGAAATTTTTGATGGTAGATCTTGGTGAAAGTAAGCAATACGAAAGGTGAAAAGATTAAATATTTTCATGTTTTCAATCCCAGGGCAAGATAGGCATGTCTCCATGGAAAAACATATGAGTGTTGCAGCGCCATGGTAAGGTGTAATATGGAGTATGTGAAAATCTCTATTACTATTACAATCTTTATTGACTGGCTCCACCCTGTTTAACAATATGAATAGTAAAAAAAAATTATTCCCTTCATTATTTGTAAGTTGCGAGAAATAACTTGTGAAAATTGGCTATGTATACTGTTTATCGTTCAGTTATATATAGCTTGGATTTCCTATTTTAATGTTTGGTTATATATATAGCTTGGCTTTCGTTTTTTACTATTTTTTTAAATATAGCTTGGCTTTTAGACTATTATGTCATTTTAATAAGTTGAAAGTTTTTATTTCAATTTTAAGAACTATTTTTTTTTCTTGCTAAAAACAAAGGTCGAGACGATGCATAGGAGGATTTTCGTCTCCCTAGAAATTCGAAGATGACAATACGACGAGGTCACAATGAGAAGATGAGGCAGGAGATCGCTGAAGACATCGCAAAGGACTCGGATTACAAACTACTTGCAAACAGAAAAAAAAAAAGCAATAAAATTAAAACCAAGAAAAAAATTCACAAAAAAATAAACCAGAGCAACAACTTTCTCACCTCCTCGCCCCTGTGCAACACCAAGCCCCTACAACAAAAAACAAATGACACAACAAACATCAAATGCCACAAAAATATGATACAACAAATAACAAACACAGATGCGAGAGACAGATGTGACAACAATAAATAAGCCCAAAACCTCTTAAGGTTTGTGGGCCAGTATATTTATAAGCAAATGTCCAGCCAGACTATTAGATCAGCCAAACTTTGGTTGTTTTTTTTCCCAACTCTGGCCAAAAATATGTTTTCCCACATCATCAATATGCCATCAATGTAAACTGAAGAATCAGTTTGGCCGAACTAATTTCGAGATTTCGGTCAAACTATTGGGAAAATGACTTTTCCACCCCCAATTCTCACATAAGTGTAACCCACCTTCACATTTTTACCCTAGATTATAACCTAATTTCAATGGAGTAAAATAAAATATTAATGTGAGGAGATATGGAACAATTTAAAATATTCAAATATTATGTGGGTGGATTGTAACCTAATTTCAATAGAGTAAAATAAAAATTTTAATGTGTGAAGGGATTTAATCTCATAGCAAAAATGATTAAATGGTTAGAGAATTTGTGTGGGGAGAGTAGTGACATAGAAACATTAGTTTTCATAAAAACTTAAGTTAGTTTATTTAAAGAGAATATTAGAGTATTATCTTAGGATGAAGCATAAATTCAACAATAGTGATTTGTGTTTAAGAGGGAGAAATTATCGAGATATCTAGAATCATGCCAGATGATCGAAATATATTATAGTTGATAGGGAGTAGATATTTAGGTAGAATAGAAGGATGAAACTCACTGGAGAACTAGAGGGTCTCTCATGATGATGAGGAGTAAGAGGCTCCCAAGGATGTGGGTCCAAATCCTTCTGTACCTATGCAATATTATTTAGACCATTAGGAAGACCTAAAAGTTCCCATTGAGTTGGTGGACCCACTTATGGTTATTGTTTCAAAATTCAAGACATAGGGTTGCTGTTTGAAAATTCAAGAAGAGGTTGAAATGGATTTAAAGTACATTTAAGGGTGGAGAGGAGCTGCAACTTCCTATGGAACCTTTAGGGAAAGAAAATGTCTTAAGAAGTACTCATGATATGCAACATTGATGTGTCACATAATTGATTACAAGCCATCTAACTATAAGGACGCAATAGGCCAGCAAGTTTGGAAGGATTTCATGACGAAGGAATATCAGTCCATCGTAAAGAATGATGTGTGGGAAATTGTGTCGAGACCTTAGGGGAAGTCAGTAGTGAGTTCCAAGTGGATTTAATATATCAACCATATGATATATGGAAACATAAAGAAGTATACACTCTGAGCCAATTCATGGTGGAACCTAGGCCTGTACATTGGATTGTAGCAAAGCACATGTTGAGATATCTACATGGTAGAGTCAATTATGGATTGAAATATGTCTCAAATGGTTATGTATAATTGAAAGGATACATATATTTTGATTGGTCAAGAAGTGTAGAATAGAAGAGAGCATGGTATTTTGTTTCTTTAGTTTGGGTTCTATTATGATATACTAGATGAGAAGAAAGAAAATATCTATCACACTCAATACTGTAGAGGTTGAGCATATTATAGCTAGTTTGGAAAGTTTTGAATTGGTGTGCATTTTAAAGTTTCTCACAGGATTGTTTTATTAGGTACTACAGATGACTGTGATACATTGTGACAATCAAAAGTTTGTTTGAATCATTTAGAAAATATTGTTTTCCATGATAAGCTGAAGCACTTTGAGATCAAGTAGCACTACATCTAAGATATGGTATAAAAGGGAGTAGTAATGATCCAATAAATTTCTAATTACAAGTTGGTTTTTTACATTCTCACAAAGTTTGTTTCACATTTTATGTTTTTATACTTCATGGACACACTTGGAGTCATTGAGAATGCCCCCTTCATTGAGAGGGAGTGTTAATGTTGTAGCTAATGAGGCCCATTATTAGGTATATTTTAAGGGGTTAAAACGCCATACTTTAGCTATTAAGTTACCTCTCTCTCACATTTATTTACATTTTTATCATATTATTCTTAATGAGAAGGGTGTATGATTTTTGTCATGTCTTGTTTCCTTATCTATATTAATTGCTGGAAATAAAGCTAGTTTTAAGATATTTTCCACCTAAGGGCTTGGAGTAGACAACAAGGAGAGATTGTAGGAGGTTTTTCCTCCTCCTTAAATCTCTTAATCAACTAATATCACATTGATATCTCTCTGAACAGATCAAAGAGGAATGAAAGAAAGCAATGTGACAGTTATGAGGAGCCAAGCTCCACTCTTCTCGAGATCAACGAGAAATTATTTCTACATTTTAAGGAGTTGTTGGTAGCTATCCATTTGTATAAATAATCATATGAAATATCTCATTAGGATTAAAAAATTGTATTTATCTAGGTAGCTCCTGAGCTCTGTTTTATTATTATTTTTTACTGTCATATGATGTGTTATAAATTTTTATGCAATGATAATGAGAATATGCTTGCTCCACCACTAATTTAGTCTCATAGGGTTGATGATTTTGGGTTAGATCCCAATACATTGCTTAAGTATATATTTTGTATTTATATTCTCTCTTTATGTTTCAACATCTTTTTTAGTCTACTTACATTCTAGAAGCATAAAAAATCCATCAAAATTGTGCTTGTAGCCTCTCTTCCTCACCTCTCTCATGGGAGGTTGACAAGAAGGATCTCCAACCACAGATAAGAAGTATTTTTTTTATGATTTCTTAGAATGGTAGATAGTGTTATTATCATGCTAATAATATTATTATTGTACGACAGGAGTTTTATTTGTGTTAGATTAGATTTTAGCATAGATTAGGTAGGGTTTTTCCATTCAACTCATCTTTTTCACTTGTTAGCATGTTAGTTTGTCAATAAGAAATGCATGAATGTGTGTAGTGATTTTAGGGTTTCCTACAGCTACAGGGAAAGGATCCTCTCCATCTCATCCATTCTCCTTCTCTCCAACCTCCAAATATTCCTCCAAAACCATGCTTTGTGAAAATACCTTCACCACCACTGTGGGCAGCCTTCCAAGTGCATAAAAAGCCTCCAAAGGGTTATGAGTTTAGATGGAGGAATTTTCCACCTCTATCTCACCTCATTACACCTTATCTCACCTTACCACACCTTCATTTCACCTTTCCCATCTTTAAAACCCTCTCAGCCTATTTCTTGTAGCAACTTCCTGTAACAGTGCTATAGGTCATCTCTTCACTCTAGTTTAGCTCATTTTTTTCTTCTCAATCCATAATAGGATTCACTTGACCCCCAGATTTGAATTCATGGTTAGAAGAGACTCTTAGACAACTCCAAATCCCCTTCCTTCCTTGTTGCAAAAACATAATATGCATTAACTTTTTTTTTCATTTCAGAATTAGATTGTATTTCACATGTAAGTACAAGTTGAATGAAACAATAGATAAGATTTGGTTTATTGTTTCATGAACCATGTGATGATATAATTATTTCTTTACAATAATTGTTTCTTTACAACAAATAAGTAGATAGCTAGATGAATGAATTACATAGTATAGTTTCCTTTTTCTGCAGCTACGTTAATTGTTTATGATTTTTTTTCACTGTCAATTCCAAGTAGGAGTTTGATATACATTCTCTTTGTCTTAGAGTAGAAGTGATTCTATGCATTAGATTATCTAGATGCACTTTAATCAAGTAGAAGGAATGGCCTAGAAGTACTACTGACTAGAAGACCTGGTTGAGGGTGGAATGAGTAGAATCCATCTACTGTGCATATAACACTCTCACCTCTAAGTTTTATGAACTCCGGGTTGACAAGTAAAGTTGAGTAGCCCTTGTAAGTTGAAATTTTTTTGGTGAAATACCAGGGCTCAACACTTTTTGGCGCTATTTCTGGGAGGTGTCTAAGTAGATGCTTGTTTTCTTCTTAGGCATTATTTTCTGATTTTGTTTACATAAAGTTTGAAAAAATTTAGAAAGAAATAAAAAAGTTGTCTTTCATGCCTTGTAGGATTATGGAAAACCAAGGAATTTTTTCACCAGAAAACCCCACATCCCCACATAGTCATCTTTCACTCTTCTTAAGTGACTGTGAGTTAGAATACCCTCTAGGTGAGGAACTTGAAAAGTTTGATGAACCCATTGGGGAATGTAATATTCCCAAATTTTCACATCATATTTGGAATATTAGAGTCCTTGATTTTCTTAATGAATTAATTAAATAAAAGGGTGGAGGGACCCACAATCCTCAATAAGAATAAATATACACTTTTTGTGTGTGAATGTGGATTAATCTAGAATAGATCTGCAAAAGAGGTAGTTGAGAAACTACTAATGTGAATGAGATTGGAGATCATGTCTCATTTAATAAGAGAGATCATGGAGGGTTGATATAGTCAACTAAGATCTTGAAGATGTCAAACAAAGGGGCATTGAGCATTAATGATCAAGTGGTAGAGGATCATGTGCAAATGCATCACACATGATGGAGGAGGTGTACATTGCACCTAGACTATTTGGTTGATTTGGTCAAACAACGGTGTCCCACTTAGAGGATCTTGTCCACATGAGACAACGAAGTTGATATTAGGGCCAAGGCTTGGGATGGCTCAATCATTATAAAGGAGATGAAGGCAAAGGTAAAAGGTATCTTGAATTATTTGATGTATGATCTTTTAGATCTGGAATTGTCAAGTGACATTTAGCTACATTCTTGTGCTGTTTAGCAGAGATTGTAGGTGTTGTTTAGCACAAGGTGTTCCTGGGCAAGAATCCCTCCTTTTTCATAGAGTAGCTCTAGAAAGAGGTTTGTAATTCATTATACATCAGGCTTTAATTTCCATTTCCTTTTTCTACTTTATGCAGAACATTCATATTCAGAAATATGTAGATTTCTGAAGATCAGTTGGAAGGTGGAGGTTGTCTTCAGTACTTTAGTTGGAGAACAACGTGAGGGATTATTCCCATCACTTGGGCTTATATTTCAGCACTCCCAGAGCCACATTGCAAATTTTGCATCAGGACAAAAGTTATTGACCTCCTAGCAACATTATTCTTTTCAGGAATAACGTTGTCCATATTGCAGATCTGAAAGGAGGAAGGAAGTTGCTAGTACTTCAACTAGAAATCTAGTGGAGGATCATTCCTCCACATTGCCATCAGTCTTGCCATCAACCTAGAGTTTATTGTAGCATATTCCAGTAGGTAGAAGGCCTCTCTTTCCCTCACAGCACAGCTTTCAGAGGCAGTTGTGTTGCAGAAAATGCAATCATATTTTGGAGGATTGAGAAGCTAGATTTAGAGCTTCTAGCTCATAGATATGAGGAAGGGATCAACCCTTCAAGCATAGATCTAATCTAAGAACATATTTCAGCTATCTATTCTTCATATCTAGCTTCATACTTTTATTTCCCAATAGATCAGGGATCAAATCCTAGGGAGGTGATTTTCCAAAGTTGCAGATCTGGAAAATCCTTTCGGGTTATCTTGGGAATCCATCACATTGGCCAGATCTTGAATCTTGACATCATCAGAGCTCCAGTTTTGAGTAGATCTGCATTTCTCTTTTTAGCCTACAACTCCATGTTTATATTTTTCTGAAGAGACAACACAGTATTTTCTACAGAGCCTCAACAGCTACGTTGTACTTATTTCACACATGTTTTCAGGGTGATCCTAGCTCATCTTTTTGTCTAGATCTACCTATATCTTGTACTTGTGTAACTGATTCATCTCCAATATAATAAAATGGCTCAACTCTTTTTGCATATTCTGATTTGTATTTAGATCTAATGTTTATCTTGATGTAAGTTCTTATATTGTGTGAAATATTGCTGCATTCTCCCTTTTGGGGATACTACAATGGTATCAAAGCATGATCTTTGGCTCAACTTGTGGACACTTCATCTTTTTACATTGAAAGAAGAACAGATAGATGAGATCTATCATGGAGGATGTAAGATCTACCACTCCTTTCTTCAGATCCATGTAAGATCTCTCCAAGGAGGTCAATCAAATGAAGGAGTAATAACAAAGAGAAGATCCAAGAACAAGATCTGATGAGGAAAGCACTTCCTATCAGACTGAAGAATCCTAGATCTCCTCATAGATCCACTATGCCCACTTTCTTTGAAGAATGTGAGAGGTATAGGAGTAAATAAAGGCATGAATATGAGACTCATGAGACTCTCAGTCTATATCTTGAAGAGTACAAAGCACAGTCTAGAGCTTTCAAGGAGAAGCTACCTCTCCAACAATTCTTCTAGATTAGAGAAGAAAGAGGATCCTATAGAAGCAATAGAAGGAAGAGGTATAATAGATTCTATTTGCCTAAATTTGGTGCATCTTCCTCAAGCAATGTCAAGGCTTGGAGGAGGGAGTTAGATGCATTTTTCAAGCTACATCCTATGGCTGAAGAGGAGGTTGTTCAAGTTGCAACACTTCATCTCTTAGATGAAGCAGAAGACTGGTGGTTTGGGCACCTAGAGCATGCAAAGGTGACAAAGTATTCATATTTATTTCACAATTTGAGGAAGAAGTTTGATGTGGAGAAGACAAATTTGTGCTACAAAGGGGCATATCCCAAGGAAACTAAGGAGAATGTTGATCTTGTCACTCTAGACAAGAGGTCACTAATTTCACCACCTACTGAAGTACTTGTATCTGGAGAAGAGAGACTTGCATCTTTGCAAAGTAATCTTGATCCCTTGACTTATGGAGTCACATGCATGGATCAGGAGATGCATGAGGAAGAGGAGGAGGATACCAGCATTGGTACACTTGAAGAGGAGAGGCCATCATTCTTACCAACAGTTGGAGAAACTATTGACCCAGTTGGAGGAACTCTTGTACTCTGTCGGGAGATTCCCACATATCAATTGATCCAAGGTATGCATAAAATCTCAGCACATATTGTTTCAAAAACAATGCATGGCCAAGAATTAGAACGAGACGCTGATTTGAAGCAGAAACATATCACAGCGTAGAGGACCCTTGATCTAATCAAGGAGGAGACTAAAAACTATCCCTATTCATCATTGCTGAGATGCATTCAACCCCTTGAGTTGAGATGTAGAGTTTTAGAAAATGGGATTAGAATTATCCTATGTACAATGGCTGATTATGAGATCGGTATTGTGCCTTACTTTGAGACAGCCTATGTATTACCCTGCATATCTACAGCGTTGTCACTTAGTAGCTGTGACAAAGAAAGGGCTTCATCATTCTTGGAGCATTTTAGAGGTAGGTTCACTCATGAAACAATGGAAGAAAATATGGTAAATGGTATAAATATTTAGATGAGAAACCTTTTCTCCTTTCTAGATGACCCTTTCTCAATGAGCCTCTCATTTCTCAAACAGAAACTTCTACTTGCATTAAATCCAGAAATTCTTTGGTTTTGAAGGGCCTTTGATGGAGAGAGAATCTCATTAATATATCTCATTAGAGATGCATTTCAACATCTAATGAAATGCAAAAGCCTTCAACAGTTTGGGAAGGATGGCATTCCACAAATGGAGGATGCCATGATTATGTAGTACCTCATTCATCATCCCCATGGGAGTGAATGTGTAAGGATGATAAGCAAGGGGTTGCAAATCCACATGTAGATTTTTATGGGCCAGCATGCTTAGTTCCGTTGGTTGCCATTGGGAGATTTTTGTCACTATCCAAAGGCACCTATTTCTCTGATCCATGCCTTGAAAAACATGTATGAAATGAAGAAGGAGGCATGGCTGCACTGGCTTCTCTTGGGTGATTATGGATACCACCCAATATCTCATCATTTTCTGAATCATGCCTTGTTTTTCAATGATAAATTGCATCAAGGGAAGGCATGTTCATTTTTGTTTCACTTGAGATATTTTGGCCACCACATGACATCTCCTATGTCTATGTGTCTTGTATTATGTAAAACTTGGCATAATGATCTCATGATGTGCATTGATGATGTTTTGTATGGGGCTAATGTGACATCTCATATTTTCATTAGTGTGATTTTGTTTCATGATGCACATGAGGAGGAAAGAAAGCAACAAGATCTCTTGTTGCTTGGATTTCTTTTGGGGAGTTTGGCTTGACCATCTTACATGGAGGAGATGGAGGATGGCAACAAAGGGCCTTACTCCAGTGGCTATTGTTAAGAGATTATGGTTTGACATATTTTTCTACCCATATTGCTTCTTCCCTTCTTCTTTTTCATAACCTTGGAATGATGGATTTTGGGTCCAACAAGGCCAAGAGGGCTAAGTATGAGAGCATCTCAATGCTTAATATAATTGATGAAACATGGGATGAAGATGTGTATTGTGTGATGGAGATTTTCCTTTGTGAAGAGAACTACCTTCTTGTATGAACCTCATGTATTGATGATGATGTTGGACATCATATGGTTGTCACTTGGTACTTCATGATAGAAGGAGGACATCTAACCAAACAATTGGAAGTCATTATTTATGGTTTTAAAAGACAAATTTGAAACCAAACATGCATAATCTATTGCAGCAAATGGAGAAAGCCTTCCTTATGTGGATTCCATTTGGAGGGGAATAGATGGCCTTGTATCTACTTTTGGAGTTGTTGGAGGACAAGCAAAATTTTTTGGGGGGGACTGTAATATTCCCAAATTTTCACATCATATTTGGAATATTAGAGTCCTTGATTTTCTTAATGAATTAAGTAAATAAAAGGGTGGAGGGACCCACAATCCTCAATAAGATTAAATATCCACTTTGTGTGTGTGAATGTGTATTAATCTAGAATATATCTGCAAAAAGAGGTAGTTGAGCAACTACTAATTTGAATGAGATTGGGGATCGTGTCTCATTTAATGAGAGAGATGATCGAGGGTTGATTTATTCAACTAAGATCTTGAAGACGTCAAACAAAGGGGCATTGAGCATTAATGATCAAGTGGTGGAGGATCATGTGCAAATGAAGCACACATGATGGAGGAGGTGTACATTGCACCTAGACTGTTTGGTTGATTTGGTCAAACAAAGTTGTACCACTTTGGAGGATCCTGTCCATGTGAGACAACACAGCTGAGATTAGGGCCAAGGCTTGGGATGGCTCAATCATTATGAAGGAGATGAACGCAAAGGTAAAAGGTATCTTGGATTATTTGATTATGATCTCTTAGATCTAGAATTTTCAAGTGACATTCCACTGCATTCTTGGGCTGTTTAGCAGAGATTGTAGGTGCTCTTTAGCACAGGGTGTTCCCCAACGGGAATCCCTCCTCTTTCTTAGAGTAGGTCTAGAAAGAGGTTTGTGCTTCATTATAAATCAGGATTTAAGTGTCATTTCCTTTTTCTACTTTCTATAGAACATTCATATTTAGAAATTTGCAGATTTCTGAAGATCAACTGGAAGGTGGAAGTTGTCTTCAGTACTTCAGCTAGAGAACAGGGTGACAGATTACTCCCATCACTTGGGCTTATATTTTAGCACTCCTAGAGCCACATTACAGATCTGGCATCAGGCCAAAATTTATTGACTTCCTAGCAGTAGTATTCTTTTCAAGAATCACGCTGTCCATATTGCAGATCTGAAAGGAGGAAGGAAGTTGCTAGTACTTCAGCTAGCAATCCAGTGGAGGATCATTCCTCCACATTTCCATTAGTCTTTCCATCAACCTAGAGTTTATTTTAGCATATTCTAGTAGGTAGAAGGCCTCTCTTTCCCTCACAGTGTAGTTTTCAGAGGCAGTTGTGTTGCAGCAGCTGCAATCATCTTTTGGAGGACTGAGAAGCTAGATCTAGAACTTCTAACTCATAGATCTGAGGAAGGGATCAGCCCTTCAAGCATAGATATGATCTGAGCACATATTTCAGCTATCTATTCTTCAGATCTAGCTTCAAATATTTATTTCCCAGCAGATCAAGGATCAAATCCTAGGGAGGTGATTTTCCAAAGTTACAGATCTGGAAAATCCTTTCTGGGTTATCTTGGGAATCCATCACATTGGTCAGATCTTGAATCTTGGCATCATCAGAGCTCCAGTTTTTAGTATATTTGCATTTCTCTTTTTAGCCTGCAACATCATGTTTATATTCTGCTGAAGGGACAATGAAGTATTTGCTGTAGATCCTCAACAGTTACGTTGTACCTATTTCACACATGTTTTCAGGGTGATCCTAGCTCATCTTTTTGGCGAGATATACATAACTCTTGTACTTGTGTAACTGATTCATCTCCAATATAATAAAATGGCTCAGCTCTTTCTGCATATTCTGATTTTTACTTAGATCTAATGCTTATCTTGCTGTAAGTTCTTATATTCTATGAAGTATTGTTGCATTCTCCCTTTTGGGGATACTACAGGGAAGAAGAGGAACTTGATTCACAAGAGGAACCTGCTTCACCTATTCAAGCTATGAATAAGAATAGAACCCAGGGAATCTTTTGCATCAGAGAAACTAATGGAGAGAGTAGGATGAAAAAAATAAACCCTTCAACCCTTCCACACTTCCATGGCTTGACTTCTAAGGACCCTGACACTTTTTTTTTTGAGTTTTTTGTTGTGTGTAGAACTTATGACTATGTATCAGATGAAAAATAGCTAACAATTTTCCCCTCTACCCTCAAGGATGTAGTCTTGCGTTGGTTCATGTGTCTACCTGGGGATATCATCACTACTTAAGCCCAAATGCAAGAGTCCTTTAACAAAAAGTACACAGAATATTGTAGGTCGAAAGAAACCAAGGAATAAATATTTAGAATGACCGTAGGGCTTGATGAATATTTAGAATACTATGAGGAAAGGTTTCAGTTGAACTACAAGAAGGAAAATTGCACCCTTGATCCTGGATCACTCAAGTTAGTTCTTCTCTGAGGGATTAGGGAGAAGTGTTGGAAACCCTCAACATGCTATCTGGAGGAGATATCTATTAGTTTTCTTATTATTACATCAATAATTTTTTCAAAAAACATTCCAATGCAGCCAGTAAAAAGGGTAGAAGTAATCAAGCCTTGGCCAATGCCTCTTCCTCCACCTCATCCATCAAAATTGATATAAGGAACATTTTTAGGATTTCAAGGGTGAATGTTGCATAAATTTTCTTTGGAAATTGATAGCAAGTATATCAAAAGGAAAAAATCGTTGGAAGATAGAGCCCTAGCCATATTTCTCTCTATATGCACTAGAAGACACCCTATGAATGAATTCGTAATGAATGTCAAAAATTGTTTCTTAGTGTGTGAAGAAAGCCATGCAACATACAAATTCCCTTCCTTACATGGCCTAAAAGCTATATTCCAAGAGGTGTAAGGCGGTCTAGAGAAAATATCATCTATAAGTTAAAGGAGGCCTCAAGGACCTTAGCCATACCAACAGGGCATGCAAGGTGAGACTTATTCTTACTAAAATTCAAACCAAAATGCACCCTTGCAACCTTGTTATTCTTATACTCATCCATCATGGTCCATACCTCCTTCTTGGCCTTATGCCCCTCCATATCATCCTCAACCTATCAATCAACCATTTCAGTCGTATGCTCCCCAACCTCCTCAGTGGAGAAACCCATCACAAGGGTGGAGGCATCAACTCAACCAACCTCCTACTTTAATGCATCCACCCAAACCTCAACCTCCACTCTCTCATCCTTCACCTAAGAAACTTCAGATGCTTGCTCAAACTAATCCCAACCCGAATAACAAACTTGCACAATAGGTCTACATTAGAGAGAAATATTAACCTGCCTATGCCGTGGAGATTCATTAGATTAACCTTAGGTCTGGGAGAGTGTTCCAAAATAACCATCCACCATCTCTACCTGAAGATATTGAAGATTAAAAGGAAAAAAGTACCCCTCAAGTAAATCCACCTCCTTTTCTCAAGATATTGATCCATCTTAGCTAACACACCCTAGAAGAGACGGTCCTTCTGGGAGAATTGAAGAATATGTGTGTAAATATACCCCTTCTCCATGATACTAAGGATGTTCCCATATATAATAATCTTATCAAATAAAAATTCTTCAAAAATCATAGGAGAAAGGAGAGAGACACTCCCACTATTAATGTTGTAGGTTAATTGTTTGATTTGATGTTGGGGAGAGTGATTTTTCCAAAGTACCATTAGGGGAATTTTGAGGTATAGAATGGGCCTCCTAAGGAAATTATAAAATAATAGTGGAAATAATAAAATAATATTATATTACATCATCAAAATTTAGACGGAAAAAATAAAGGCTATTTTTTCAACTCGTATTTTCAAATTATCTCCCCATGTGTTTACTCAAATTTTGATTAGAAACACTTGTTGGATGAAAAATTTGATTTCTCATCCAAGGAGTACCCATGTTTCATACTTTCAATGGCTTTTGCTACACGAAAAATGAGAAATACATGAAAAAAGTGATTGCAATCACATTTTTTCATGTAATTTTCATTTTCGTGTAGCAAGGTCCATCGAAAGTATACAACATGGGTACTCCTTCGATGAGGAATTAAATTTTGCATCAAATGATTACTATCATTCAAAATTTGAGTAAAATCCTATGGAGATAAGTTAAAAATATGAGTCGAAAAAGTATTTTATTATTTTATTATTTTTTAATATTTTTTACCTTTTTATTCCAAAAATGGTGAATCATCCCCCATGTTTGACACCATCATATTGAATCCTATGGTTCTTATAAATTTTATTTAGGTTTTACATTTTTCTTAGGAGGCCCATTTTAGACCTCAAAAATTGCCTAATGCTATACTTTGGCAGTCCTGTAGTGGATGTACACATTTATGGTTTAATTATCCCTCATACATTGATTGATCTTGGGGATTTCATCAATGTGATGAATATAAAAACCATGTTAAATATCAACCTCCAAGGAGCTTTGAGAAATACGACTACAGTTCTGCAACTTGCATATAGATCTACAATAGCTCCTGAGGAAGTTTCTGAGGATGTTATGGTCTACATTGACTCCTGGGAGTATCCCACAACTTCCTAGTACTTCAACCCAAAACCAAGTTTAATGATTATCCTCTTATGCTCAGAAGACCTTGGATGGCCACTATTGATGCTTATACTAGTTGTAGGGATGGAAACATGACCATCAAGAATGGGCCCTTGTCAAAAGAACTAGTATTATATCCTCCTTCCCACATTATCTTGAACATGATATACCTTTATGGCTAGAGGATGAAGAAGAATATGAAGTATACCATGCAACACCATACCCTGTTTGTACCTTAGATGTTGTTATCAAAAGGGGGAAACTTGATGAAGATTATTTCTTTGACCATATCCTTCAAAACCAACCCCCCACTACCATTCCACTTGATGAACTGGTGAGAGAATATGAAACAAATGATTGGATTGATTTATGCTCAGTTGACTCAATCCTTGAACCTCCCAATATTGTAGAATTTTTCCCATATAGAACCCTAAATATCAATCCCTCTCTCTTAGCCAAAGAGGAAGGATAATTGTGCCAGCTCCTGAGAGACAACTTAGATTCTTTTACTTGGGATTACAAATAAATTAAAGGACTGCATCCCCCAGTCTGCACACACCATATTTACATCAAAGAGGGATGCAAGCATGTGCGCTAGCCCCATAGGAAAATGAACCCATCCTTGAAAGACATAGTAAAGGATGAATTACAAAAGTTGTTGGATGCAAGGCTCATATACCCCATATCAGATAGTGAATGGGTGTCTCCTCTACTCTTAGTCCCAAAGAAGAATGAGAAGTGGAGGATCTGTGTTGATTATAGAGATTTAAACAAAGCCACAAAGAAATACCATTCCCTTTTCCTTTCATTAACCATGTCTTCAATGGTTTGGCGGGGAAGAATTTCTTCTATTTCTTGGATGGATTCAGTGGTTATAATTACATCCAGATAAGCCCTAAAGATCAAGACAATACTATAAATTACATGTCATTGGGGCATCTTTTCTTATACATTTATTCCATTTTTCCTATGCAACGTCGCTTCCACTTTTTAGAGAGTAGCCTTGAGCGTTTTTTCTTTAGCTTGTCCATGATTCTATGGAAATATGCATGGATTTTGTCTCTCAATGGGTATGATTTCCAAGAGGCCCTCTTTAATTTTGGTAAAGTCCCAAGGTGGTGCAATGAAATGCATCTCTCTTTGAGTCCTACGAAGTGTGAATTATTGAAGAAGGAAGGGATTGTCCTTGGCCACTCCATATCTCAAGTAGGGTTAAAAGGAGAGCCAAACAAGATTTCTATCATAAAAAGGGTGCATACTCCTCAGAAATAGAGAGATGCTAAGATTTTCTTGGGCTCGAATGGTTATGATAGGAAATTCATTAAGGATTTTAGCAAGGTGGCTTCACCATTGCTTGTATTGATGGGAAAAGACTCTAAATTTTGTTCCTAAATTATTTGTCAAGAAGCCTTTGAAATCATGAAGGAAAATTCAACCACTACCCCTATACTTCGAGGCCCCAACTGGGCTCTTTCCTTCCATATCCATTCTGATGCAGCACATAAATATGTGGGGAAGACTTTGGGACAAATGGACGATAGTTTTCCATATGCCATTTATTTCATCAAGAAAAAATTGTCTAAGGTTGAATTGAACTACACTGTCACTGAGAAAGGGCTTTTAGTTGTTGTCCATTCCTTGAATAAATTCAAACATTATATTACTAGGTACCTAAATTTTTTACATAGTGACCATGCAACAATTAAATACCTGATGAAAAAACCTGATGTGAATGCTATAATTATTAGGTGTTTATTATTGTTACAACAGTTTAAATTAACTATCATTGATAACCCTGGGAAAGAAAATGTAGCTGTAGATTTTCTATCTAGACTCACTTTTCATGTAGATAATGAAGATATGCTTGATGATCAGCTTCTACATGAGCACTAATTCGCTATCTGAATACTCTCTCCCTGGTTTTCTGACATAGACAACTTCTTGGTTTCTAGGATATTTCCTCCAAATCTGTCATCCAGGGAGAAAAGTGGAATTGTGAGAAAATCACCCCTTTCACTTGGATTGGTGGCAATCATTTCAAATTGGGACTAGATAATATTATAAGGATATATGTCAAGGAGGAGGAAGTATTTTAAATCCTCTCAACACTTCATGATGGGCTCTGTGGGGGTAATTTTTCTGTTAATAAGACAAATTTGAATGTCTTGCAAGCTGGCTACTATTGGCCTACTCTCCATCGGGATGCTAGATGGTATGCTAGTATAAGTGTAAAGTGACCATTGTAAGAGAATGGAAAAACCTACAACCAAGGATTAAATGGCTTTACAATCTGAGGACCTAATTGAGCTAATTGATCCACCATCCGAGCAAAAGAAATACATCATAGTATGCACTAATTATTTCACAAAGTGGGTTTAGAAAAAGGTTATCAAGGAAAAAAGAAAAAGAAAATGTGGTTGAATTCTTCAGAGAAAATTTGTTGTACAAATTTGGATATCCAAGGGAGATATTCACTGATCAAGCAGCTTAGTTCACATTACACTTGATTGAAAACCTCCTAAGGCATCATAACATCAAGCATATAACATCTGTTAACTATCACCCGGAAGAAAATGTGAAGGTAGAGGTTACCAGTAGTGTACTAGAAAGCATACTCATCAAGGTAATGAAAAACAACAGGAAAGACTGGGCAAACAGATTAGTGGAGGAAACTTGGGCCTATAATACCACCTCGAAGACAACTACTAGGTTTACTCCATATGATCTGGTTTATGGGAATAAAGCTTTTATTTCTATTGAATTTGAATATAACACTCTCAAAATGGAAACTCAATTAGATTTGGATATCGAAAGGGCACAGAAGGCCCTCCACAATGTAGTCATACAATTTCAGATGATGGTTTGACATGATAGGCACATCATGGAAAAATTATTCTAGGAAGGAGATTGGGATTTTTTGTATGACTCCAGGTTCAATGATTTTAAAGGGCAGCTGAGGACAAGATGGCTAGGCCCATACCTAATAGATAAATTCCATGACAATGGGATTGTTCAGATCAAAAATATTGATGAGCATGGGATTCCTCTTATTTTCAATGGTTATAGGCTAAAGGTCTACAAAAATCCCATGTCCAAGATAGATTTTATAAACATGATCAACAGGGAAGTAAATGTGATTCAAAGCCTTATAACTTCTAGTCCACAGCCCTCTTAGAAGCCATATTTCAACATTGGTCAACCGTTTTCCCTTGATGTCAAAGGGGGGATGAAGCTCTGTGTTTGGAGAATTCTTGGTGGATTTGGAATAGTTACAGGTATTCGTGACTTTGGAATATCTACAAATGTGTTTATAAGTATCTACAGGTGGTGGTGACCAAAAACCAAAGTGGTTGCCATCAAGTCCAAAGGGGAATATTTTATGCATTATGACTAATGTGTGTCCTTGATGGTAACCTACTTGATAAATATGTCAACGTGATGGAAGCCCAGTACATATGTAACAGAGAGATTGGACAAAGGCATATCAGTTCAGAGATAGAGGAATGGTAAAGGTGATGTTTTTAGAAGTATACGTGGATCCTGTGAACAAAGGATGTGTATATATGCAGATATTGTGAGGAAAAGTCACGTACAGTTTCTTCACCATGGTATTACAAATACCAGGGGTATTTACCATGGTATTGGCCAATAGTAATGAGAATGACAATGAATATCTGATCACGTCAAATAATACCATCGGCATTACTAAGAATTTGACCTAAGGGTCGTGTACATATTCTAGGGTTTTGCAATATGAGTGGATGATGATGATTGACTTGTTTTATTGTGTTTGTTGTTGTATGTCGATGAAGTATTTCATGATAACCCGTGTTTGATAGTTTCAGTTGGGTTGAACCGATGAATATTAATGATGATGCGATGTGATGATTTGTATTTGGTTCAGATATTTGTGATGGGGTCATTATGTGTTTTAGTGACTGTTTCAGTGGTGTAGTAATTCAGATTTATATTTCTTTGTTTTGAAATCTCTACATAGGACATCTTAAGGGAAATAATTTATATACATGGGTATGCTTATGATGGTAGTGTATGTATTTTGACATGTGTTTAACCAGGGTTTGCAGTGAGAGAATCTAGTTTTTGTAATGAATAGTATATGGTCTGGTATTCAGATGAACGAGTATACAATAATATAATTTGGTTTGGTTTTTTGAATAATTTATTTCAATATTTTATTTTGCGATACAATTGGTTCAGTGACTTGATTTATATCTAATATTTGTAATGGAACCAGTTCGAAACATTATGAAAATTGATCCACAAATAACTAAGGACAAAGGGGTTGTATCTCCCTTCCAGTAGAAGTTTGAGAACAAGAGAAGGTTGCAGCCTTTTGCAAGTGGGTGCCTATGTACTGGTATGAGTGTGTGCTAGGACAAGTTTGTAAGAAATTTCTCTTTATAATCAAAGAATAACATAGATATGACACCAACAATTATTTTATCCCACATTCAGTTTCCACCAAAATTTCCTAGTGTTCATGAGTGTTGATGTGTTACTTTTGTGTGATGGTTTATTCCGTTCTTCTACACTGTTACACTGAAATTTTTCACCATGAAATTTTAGTACTCCCTTAGAAGTATACAATATCAAAGTTCCTAAAATCAAGCCTTGAAATTAAGAGAAAAGCTCATAAAAGTCTTTAAAACTCTGGTACCACACTTTCTCTTAGTTTTGTCTGCGGTGTCGCACCTTTTGGTTATAAATCCTGCAGAGCCTAATGCACTGTTTATTCATTAAGGGTGTGGACCCCTATAAAAGTTTAAAAAGGCGCAAGTAAAATCTAGAAGCTTAGTTTGAGTCATTTTTCGAAGCTTCCAGAAACATTCCTGTGGTGGAAAGTCCGCTCTTTTTAGGTTCATGTATCCCATCCATTAAGGAGCGAACCCCTTGATGTAAGGTACTAATCCCTTTGAAGGAGGATTCTATCCCTTCTTGTATGGAGCTGTAACTTCCTCTCTTTCACTATAAAAAGAGGCATAAGGAAACCTCAAGGGGTTACAATTAATGAGTTGAAGTTTTAGTATTGTTGGAGGTGAAGTGCTGTTGAAACTTATACCCTTTTAGCTGAGATTTCATGTGGGAAAAATCACATACTTGTATGTAACTCTATTGGAAGAGAGCAAGGCTGGTCAAAGTAAAGGAAACGCTTGTTCTGGACCCCAAGAAGGCTTGTATGACATCAAGGTGGACATGGTTGTAAGGCTCTTCTTTATTTAATTTAATACAAATAAGTCTGTTTTTCTCAATAAGCTGTCAATTGATTGATTTATTTTATGGATTCTTTGATCACCATAATAGATACGATTTATGAATATATTCTATGCAGGTGCTATTTGATGTTTGTTTGTTTGTGATTGCAGATCTTTGAAGGCAACTCTTTTGGGCGACTGAAGTACTAATACTACAAACAAGCGTTGGATCAAAGGTAAGATCATTAAACCTTTATAGCATTTAATTATGAATCGCAATATATCTAGAGAATGATAGTTTTATTTGTATGTTTGTTGCTAGCTGTCTGTAGGACACTTGGGAGGTATGTCTTGTCCGCAAGAATGACTTATCTGTCCAACAAAATGGCGACTCCGCTGGGGAAGGATTTTGAGATTTGATTTCTTTTATCTCTGATTTGTGAATTGATTTTTCTGATTTTGATTGATTGCTATTGGCTTGGGTAGTTAATCCCTCTAGAATGCCTGAAGAAATGATTGAGAATTTTTTGTTTTTTCTCTAGTTTTCTTGTGTCCGCTCTTTTCTTTTATAGACAGTGCAGGCAGTTCCACACTTTTCTTGTAACCACAGTGTAGGACCGCATTGATTTGCATTGTATCTTGCGGACCCTGTGAAAATTTTTGAAAAATCCTAAAATTCTCTTTTCTTGATTAGTTTGTTAGATTCTCAGTGAATATCCAAACTTGTGTCATATGTCAGAAAGCCTTGGTTAAGAGTTTATCTCAGTATTTTAGTTTTGAATGATTTTCTGAAATATTTGCATGTTATAATGATTTTTTCTTTGTCTTATATCCCGCTCAAAGATTAGAAACCATGGTATACCTTTAGATCACTGGTATTTCCTTGCTTTCTTGCTGAGTCTGACATCATAGCAGAAATTATTTTATGAGATTTAGATCCTATTTTTCTCATTTGCAAATCTTTAAAAACTTTTGTTAATACGTTTGGAATTTCACATAAAAAATGAAAATTGGATGTTTTTCCGAATTCTTTCTAATTCAAGAAAATAATTTCTTAGTTAGATTACAATATAAGTAAGACATCCTCAAATTATTTGAAGTTTTAATTCAGATTTAGTCTTAGAATTTTTAGATCTCAATATTAGTATTTTTAGCTTTGAGTGTTTTTCTAGAAATTGTAGTGTCTTTTGAAGAAAAACTTTGTTTGTAGTTTCGATCTTGAATAAAAGGGATTTCTCATTGAGCATAGATCATTTTGAGTTCTCGTTGAAATTAGATTTGTGTTCGTTTATTCTTGTTTTAAGGAAATATTTGTTTTTAAAAAAGATTGCATTTCTCAACTCTTCTTTTAGCTAGAATTGATTGAAAGAAAACAGATTGTTTCTCATTATAGATGCATTTTTAGTATTTTTTGAGTCGGGTCACTACATATCATCAGTTTCACTTTCGCACCTATTTTCCTAAGAAACATATTTTTAAAATCAATGCTTAATTTAAAATTAATCTAGTAAATTTTATATTTATAGGGCTCCTTTCACCAATACAGCTTAGGCTAGTGTCTTGAAGTAGGGAGTAATTAACTCTGCAAGACAATTAAAACAAACAAGTAGTTGATCTTGTAGTAGGAAAAAATCCAATAATCGCTTATATGCTCTGGGAAGCTCCTCTTAAAGAAGTCAAGCACGAGGTCATATCTGAACCAGTGGGATGATCAATTCTATCCCATTGGGAACGATAGAAGATATGCGTGTATTAACAACGGTAAACCTCGGATAGACCATTGTCGAGGAGCCTGGGGTCATTTGTCGGTATACCTTGAATTATGTCAAGGAGCCTTCAAGGGGATTGAGCTTTGTTACTCTGCCCTTGCGTGTATGTCAGACCGTAGACTTTTCCCCTAGGTATATTAGTTCTCGTTAGTAACCATAGTGACCATAATCTTACAGTTTTTTCCTAAGGTGACAGTGGAGGAAAGACCCCACTGTACCTGGAGCAGATGTCGACTAGAATCACTTGGACTCTCCGGAGGGTTATCTTCACTCGAGATGGTTTAAGTGGAGAAAATTTCATCAATATGTTTCATTAAGCAGGTTTTCGGGGTAACTATTCCAACCGCCCTTTCTACATTAAATACGACAATGTAGGATTTCATCACCGACTAGTGTTTTTAGTGTGGAAAGTTATTGTTTGTGTGTGATTTGATCTCCTGGATTTTTAGGCATGTGATTCATTCATTTTTTTCCTTAGTGACTCTAGGAGTTTTTATTGAAATTTTATTTTTATTACGTGTGATTAATAATTTTTAATCGTGGTTGAATTACCAATACAATTGCGTATACTTCAGGGGAAGCCCCCTGAGTATACACCAGGCCAACTTGAAGGGCGGCGAGCTCTAGTATCACCTAGTGACAGTAGAATTAGATCAACAGAAGCAAGAGAGTCATATATTGTTTTTCATCATGATTATCAAATACAAACAACAGAGCATATTCAAGAACCAATTTCAGTTTCCGAGATTACTGGTAGTATTTCTACTTCCAGTGAATTAGCTGAAGAACCTAACACTGAACCTGCTATTTTGTAACCATCATCAGGATTTGTTACTCCAACTTCTAGTGATCCTGGTTCACCTAGGGTAAGACATATCATTATTGAAAATCTTCCTTCTGACCTCATTTCCATTGAAGAACTTGTTGGTCCAGATGAAGAAGTAACTCTTCCCGAAACCCAACAGACTTTGAATCTTAGGGAGCGTGAATCTATATTCTACAGTCCCTTTAGAAGTGACGCTTGGTATTTATCATTGACAAATTTTTTAGAAAACCCGGGTCTTAGTTTTTCACCACCCCGAATTCCTTTTCATCCTACACCAAGAGGTTATTATCCTTCATCAATTATGTTAGGTGAGTCATCTATGTTTTCCCAATCATCGAAAACATTTTTATAAGGTGGTACTTATATTCCTTTGGGGTACCATTCACTCTCTAGTACTTTCTCAGGAGCAACTCCTCGACCAACTAGTGTTATCAACTGGTACAAATGGAACTAAAACTGAAACGTTGAACGTAGAGAAAATTTTTATGATGTTTGTTAATATTCCAAATCCTCAATCTCAAGGTAGTAAGTTACCGCCTACGGGGAAACCTCAAGGTAGTAATTTACTGCCTAGGGGGCAACCTCAAGGTAGTCAGTTACTGCCTGGGGGGCAACCTCAAGGTAATTTTTTACCAGGACAAACTATAGAACAATATTATTTACCTAGAGAAAAACTTCAAGGACAATACATACCTCAAGGTTATCAACCTCAAGGATAGTACATACCCAAATGTCAACCCCAGACTCAATATATTCCTCAGGGTTCTTATCAACCCCAGATTCAGTACATGCCTCAAGGTTATCAACCTCAAGGTTAGTACCCAATTCAAGGTTTCCAACCACCTTCTGGTCAGTCATTTTTACAAGGAACTAGAAATTTACCACTTAATTATCAACCCTACGTTCAACCAGGCTATGGTCCTTCATATGCACAACCTTCTACAGGTCAATACCCCGAAATGAACATGGTGTGGAATCCATCACAAATTCAACAAACTATGCAAACTAATGTGCAGTTACCTAATCAACCTGGACAACCTTTAGTTTCTGGTCCAACCTAGCAACGTATCCAGCCTACTGTTCAAATCCCTGCACCTGGTTATGTTCAGCAGCCCAGGCCTAGTACACCTCAGACTCCGCCTCAAACTTCTGCAACTACTGCAACTTCTGTTCAACCTACAACACTTATTTCTAGAGTATCTATAGCTCTGCTTTCTTCTATCCCTGCATTAGTGCAAATTCCTCAAGCCTCTGTACCACAGTCAGGACCTACAATTCAGACTACGGTCCAGATGCCTACATGACAAGCTGGTACTAGTACGATTGTCTCTAGTCAACCATAGCTTACTTATCAACCATACTAGGGAAAGTATCAAATTGGTCAAGCTACACAAAATCTAGCGTATCAGTATCAGCCATACCCTGGGTATACTTATCAAATACCTAAACAACCCCAGTATGGTCTAGTTAATCCTGGTTACCCAGGAGGTTTCACGATTCCAAATGCACATCCAATTCCAAGGTATCCTGGATATCCTCCTCCTGGCACTGGTTTTATCACACAAGGTTATCAAGACCCTAGCCATCGGTTACCATTCATAGCAACTTTAGATTTACCGGATCTATCACACCTTACGAAGGATCCCATTTTTTATCTTCCATATTGGCCATCGATGCCTAAAAATTTTCCCACTGATATTCTGAAATTTGAAGGTAAGTCAGGAGAGGACCCATCTAATCATGTTATGACTTATCACCTCTGGTGCACATCCAATTCACTAGTCGATGATTCGATTCGATTACGTCTTTTTCAAAGAACTCTCATTGGCCTAGCTGCCAAATGGTACATTGAGTTACCACACGGTTATTTTAATAATTTTAATGTGCTAGCTACTTCTTTCTTAACCCATTTTCAGTTGCCTGTCAGATATGAAAACAACATAGAATTGATGACTTAATTAAAACAGTCTACGTCTACGTACATATCTGATCACATTCATGAATGGAGACGTAGAAGGCGTTTAGTGGAAGTTTTTATTCTTGATCAAATTTTGGCGGAATAGTTTATTAAATCATAATTACCTAAAATTACTGAAGATGTGGCCAAAGGAGGCATTTTTATGAAAGATCAAGTCATTTCTCAGGCTCAGTACCTTGACCTTGTATATACTCAGTCAGGTACTCTGTATGATAAAATCCCCGATTTACCAAGACCTGGTCAGTTAAATGCAACTCCTTTTGGCTCTCATGCCACTGATGATGTAATTGGTTTTGTTAGTACTGGTAAAAGTAAGAAGTATTCCAAGAATACTTCTCCTATTATCACTTTACCCGATTCACCCAAAGGAGATTCTTCCCTAGAAACTTCCACCGATATCCATGTTGTAGAGACATCTACGACCAAATATAAAACTGGTGGTAAGAAGAAAGGTAAGAATAAAAATAAAAAATCTTCAAAAGAGAAAAATGATACAACTGAACCAAATGGCAAAAAAAGCAAACCTCGATATCTTTTTCTCATCTGTGACTAGGATCATTTTACAAAAGAGTGCCTGCATAGAGCTAAGGTATCAAAATTCATTAAGGGTTCGCCTATACCTGCTGTCTTGAAGGATCCTTTTCCCACTCAAGATAGTAACATGGTTGGATCTTCCTCCAATCCGGTTAAGGATATCTTGTTGGTTTCGATGCGATCGCAAGATTACGGTAGTAAAAATACTAGTAAAGAAGCATAAACATCCAATTCTGCATCGACCACATCTCCCTTAGTTTCTGATCCATTACAGATCGAGAAACAAAATAATGACTTAGTGATTAAACCGCCTGCAAAAGGAGTACTTCGTAAATCAGCTTTCAATCCACATGCAAGAGCTGCTCAGAATTCTAATATTGTTGAAGATTTGGCAATCTCCCCTTCAGCAATGTTGGCTTTGGAAGTATTGCAATCATGCCTATCCCAAAGAAAATTACTTTTATCAGCCTTAGGGGCCATAGATATCTAGGATTCGAACCTCATGATCTTCGATTTAGAGAATTTTACACCCCGCCTACCCCATCAAATGACTTTTTAGATTCCAGTAATAGTAAAAAAACAAACGTATATTTCATATTGTTGTTGATGAAGAGGATTCTACGTGTATTATGTCATTAAAATGTTGGAAATCATTTGGTTCTCTGACTATTGACCAATCGCCAACTATTCTCAAAGCTTTTGATGGATGATGTTTTCAGCCATATGGTATTTTACAAGATCTACCAATAGAGGTTGAAGGCAAAATGGTTAATCTAGATGTGGAAGTGGCTGATGCCCCTCTGGATTAAAACCTTATCCTAGGTCATAATTGGTCTTACGCCATGACTTCTATTGTATGATCAATATTTTGTCTCATCATGTTTCCTCATAAAGGAAAGATCGTTAAGATAGATCAGCTCTCATATTATTCATCCAACCCAGCCTCTACTGATAGCATCCAACATATTAGAAAATCGATTATCCCTTACAAGAATGTCGGAGTAGGTTTGATTAAAGATTCAGCTTTACTGGGAACTTTTTCCTTGCTTCCTCCCAACGTAAAAACTCCTATATCCAATATCAATATGATTACATCAAGTACTATTTCCTTTGATGATCCTTGGATAGTACCTTCAGAGTCAGAATTGGATTCTTTCAATGACCCAATGCCTTTGAGTCCTTTTGAGTTAGCATATCAACATGTACAGTCATTTTCTGATACTCCTTAAACTGAGTCTGATCCAGTGAATGTGATCAATCAGGAGTCATTTTCAATATCAAGTTTATCTTCTACACCAATTCTGGATCCTGCTCAACAAGTATTCAATACTGATGAACATATTCGTGAATTCTTGTCAGTAGATGAGTTACCATGGGAAGATCTTCATCATAGGTCTTCTTTTTTACCTGATTTCGATCATTTTGAGAATGATTTTTCCTCCATTTTTACTACTGATTACGTCAAAGAACCTTAGAATCTACACTCACATATCGATTCTGAATTGAATTTAGAAAATATTTCTGCAACGGTTCCTCTTGAAATTTTAGTAAAACTGGAATTGTTGAAAACATTCATATAGGTTCTTCTTGTACGCCTGAATAAATTCAAGCATATAAAGCCCTATTTCAGGAATTCCACGACATTTTTGCTTGGTCATATGAAGAAATGCCAGGAATTGATCCGTCAATTGTTGTTCATAAAATTAATACATACCGGAATGCTAAATCCATTAAACAGAAATTACGTCAGATTCATCCGAGAAAAGCTGCCTCTATCAAAGTAGAAGTTGAAAAATTACTTCGTGTAGGTTTTATTTATCTGATCCCATTAACGGACTGGGTATCTATTATTGTTTCGGTCAATAAAAAACAAGGAACAATAAGAGTATGTATCGACTATAGGGATATAAATCGAGCTTGTCCAAAGGACAATTATTTAACCCCTTACATTGATCAAATTATTGACGATTGTGCTGGAAGTGAAATGTTCTCATTCACGGATGGATTTTCCGTCTATGATCAAATCAACATACTCCCTGTAGATCAACCTAAAACAACTTTCATTTGTCCATGGGGAACTTCTGATTATTGAAAATTACCTTTTGGCCTTAAGAACGTTGGCGCCACTTTTCAAAGGGCCATGTCTTATGCATTTCACGACATTAAGCACATTGTGCAGCCCTACCTAGATGATTTTCCTGCTCATTCTTCATGCATAGAAGATCATATTACTCATTTACGAGCCATCTTTATACGATGTAGGCATTACAAGATTCTCCTGAATCCTCAAAAATGTGTTTTCTTCATAGAATCTGGACAATTATTGGGATTTATTGTCTCAAAGGCAGGCATTCGTGTCGACCCATCGAAGGTTGAGGCAATCATCAACTTACCTCCTCCTTCTACTCTTCGCCAACTCCAAAGTTTGCAAGGGAAAGCAAACTTTTTACATCGATTCATTCCTAACTACGCTGAGTTAATGAAAGGTTTCACTAGGTTGTTGAAACATAATATTCCTTTTTTTTGGGACGAGGTCATTGATAGATATTTTGATGCTCTGAAAAACACGTTGACCCATGCACCATTACTGCATCCTCCCAACCAAGATTAATTTTTGTACCTCGCCGCTTCCGATTCCACGATAGGGATGGTTTTAGTTCAGGAAGATGAATTCCATACTGAACATTTGATTTACTATCTTACTCAAAATTTGCATCTGACTGAGATCAAATATTCACATGTGGAGAAGTTGGCCTTGGCAGTTGTTCAAGTTGTCCAACGTTTTCATCACTACATACTTTTATGCAAAACGACAGTGATCTATGATTGTAACCCTATGATATACATCTTGACCAAACAATTTCTAGGGGGCAAATACTCTAAATGGATTGTTATCCTGCAAGAATTTGATTTGGAGTTTGAAAAATCCAAATCCAATAAATCATTGATATTTGCTGAACTTATGTGTGATTTCCCACGTACTAATACAGAAACTATGGCGGAACAACTAATCATGGATGAATCCTTGTTTCTTATTAGTACCATTTATCCTTGGTATGGATATATTATTTTTTATCTTCAAACCCAATATTGTCGGCCTGAACTTTCACGGTCGCAATGACGAAAAATTTGTTTCCAGACTCAACAATATCATATTGTTGGAGACACAATATACCGTCGTGGTGTGGACTTAGTTTTTCGAAGTTGCCTAACTCATGAAGAGGCCAAAAAGGTTTTAAATGAATGTCACTTCGGAGCATGTGGCGGTCATATGTCTGGGTATGCCATAGCCCGAAAGATATTGCGCGTAGGTTATTTCTGGTCGTCCTTGTTTAAATATTGTATTTACACAATCTGGAAAATGTCATAATTGTCAAATCTTCAATCGAAAAATGCGTGCACTACCTGCTCCTCTTCACCCTATAATTATTGTTGGTCCTTTTGAAAAATGGGGCATTGATTTAATTACATGTAACCCTCACTCAGCCGGGGGGCATGGGTATATTATTCTATCAGTAGATTATTTTACCAAATGGGTTGAGGCAATGCCTACATTTGCGGTAGATGGAAAAATTGTAGCTAATTTCGTATTCAATCATGTGATTGCTCATTTTAGTGTACCCCAAGTGATAATTACTAATCATAGGAGCCATTTTCGAAATATCATGATGACCGAGTTGATGGGCCAACTTGGCCTCCGCCATGACAGTCTTAGACCACATTATCCGCAGGCCAATGGTTTAGTTGAAGCGATTAATAAATTTTTAGTCACCATGATCAAACAAATCATTGGAATTAATAAGTAAAATTGGCATACCATGCTCTTTTCAACACTTTGGGCATATCGAACCTCAGCAAAAACATCGACAGGTTTTACCCCTTTTCAACTAGTTTACGGTTTAGAAGAGGTATTACCCATTGAATGCCAGATACCGTCACTCCAACTAGCCATAGAGTTACTACCAGACACTTCTGAAGAGGAGAAAATTTTTTTATACTTGGCTCAATTAGATGAGAATCGGCACACCGCTGCATTAGCTACCAAGACTCATGCAAAAAGAATGAAAGCTTAGTATGATAGAAGTGTTACCCCTCGTAATTTTTCAGAAGGAGACCTAGTTTTGATTTATGATCAAGCCAACGATAAACTAGGGGTTGGGAAATTTGAACCCATGTGGCATGGTCCTTATATTGTCAAGCGACAGCTTGCAAAAGGGGCCTATGAATTGATTGATTTTGATGGGGTCTCTTTAGGTAAACCCAGAAATGGACTTTATTTAAAGAGATATTACGCTTGATTTTGTGTGGAGATATTCTTTGTATATTAGTAACTTTCTAGCTGGTGTGCTATAGATTAGAAGCGTTTGCCTAGCTTAAGTGTTCTCTTACTATTTTTCATGCTTATCTGGATAGTTTTGATATCACAGATGTCGATGACCTTACAAATGTATATTGGTTTTGCTGATGGTGCTTGTCGTAGTACACAGAACATCTCTTCCGCAGCTTGGGTTATTTACTCACCCATTGACGAGTTAGTATCAATGCATGGGGTAAGCCTCAGTTAAAAAATGAAAAATATTGATGAATATAGTGAAGTTTTTGAATTATTATCAGAATCCATTTCATTTTGAATTTAGAGTTTTATCGTTAGGTTAGATTATGAACTCGTTGTATTACAGTTAAACCAAGTATATGCCATTAGAAATCCATTATTATTAAGATTATTTTTAAGGGTTCGTCTCTTGGAATGAGAGTTCGATTATATTGAGTATCAACACATTCCAAGAAATTTAAATACATTAGCAGATTCAATTGCTTCTAATGTTATAAATAGACATTTGCGATAACAAAGTAACAAATAAACATTTCATAACATGATTGAACAGGTAACTGGAAGTAACAATATGTCATAATATAGATGTAGTGTTCAAAAAATAGTACATCATCTTCGATCATAGGCTCAAAATACCTTATGATTGGAAAAAAGTGATACAAAAAATGAGTCTACAAGTCCACCATCCACTATCCATGGTGATTGTTGGGGTTCCCATGTTTTGGCCAGATTGGCAAGACCAAAAGATGAGACAAAATCAGAACCACTTTCAGACCTCAGGATCTAGCCCTCTTGGGTCCAGAGAGGGATCTCTCTATGATAGTCAAAGGTATATGTCTTTGAAGCTCTATTTTTAGATGTTAAGCTAGTTATAAGGCTCGGGGTTTGTTTGTTTGATTGTTTCTTTGGTTGCTGGTTATCAGGAAAGAAGGATTCAGTGTAAGACAAGAATGAGCAAAGAGGGATAAGGCAAAGATGAAATGTTCCCAGGAATATTCAAACCATTGGGCAATGGAGTCAGGAAAGGATTTGCTTGCTAATCAATAGGCAGGCTTTCAATTGGGCTAGTCATATGAAACTTAGGATCTTCAAGATGAGAGTATGACGTGGGAAAAGGAGAAAGGAAAAAGATAACATGGATTTAGAGCACGAATTTACAGATTAGCTAGTCGCACAAGGATCCTAGTGGACAGGGCTAACTCTAATCCCCAGTGTTCCCAAATCTTCCAACAAAGTCTATAACAAGAAACATCTAAGAACTGAATTCATTTAATCCATACGTCAGAGAGTAGGCAATAACATCCACTACACTGGTTAAACCAACCGAAATCATTCCTTAGATAAAGCATTCAGAAGAGAAAAATCAATGGAAAGGAGAGCAGAAACATAGGGTACCTAACAAGGGTAAATCCTATGCCAATATTCTGATGCAAGCCAGTAGAAACAAAATGAAATGAATGTAAACACTAACATAGGAAAACATCACCGCAGCTTCAGATCAGGATCCAAAGAAATGTGCTTGTCATATTGGATAGCAATACCAATCAAGTACGACATGCCAATGGCTTAATACTCAGTCTGAAAACATCTTTTTCAACTTATCTTACAATCTTCACACAAAGACTGTGTCTCAAAAGAAACTACTTTCAGTTCTCTGATAACTAATCAACAACCTTTACAATGTTTTTCCCATGAGTTTTATAGCTGAAGAGAAGCAGAGGAGGTAGGTAGAAAACTAAATGCATCATTAACACTCAGAAGAGGAAGGGGGCTGAAGCCCATTCTATTTTAAACTCAAAGCATTAACCTCTGGAAATTTTTGGTGCACGAATGATCTCCTTCAGGGTTCCAATTACTCTGATATGGCCCTGACTGTACTCTGACTACAGTACTGTGTAGTACTTTGGTGTACAAACAAAACGACTGAATGGACTGCCATTCTTGTGAAATAAATGCTTCTGATAGCATAGGATTGTTGTAAAGGGGGGGGGGACCTTGCTTGAACACAATATAAACTGAAACAATAATGTGTACTGTGTCCTTGTTCTGGAAGAAACATTCTACTGATTTGAACCCTGATTTCATGAATCTCTGCGTGCTGTACCTTCTGCCTGATCCTTACGTTCACTGATATGTTGCTTTTGCCTCTAAACCTGCTGTATTAAGGTTCAATCCTTCAATACTGAATGCTGAAATCCTTGATCATTAGAAGGTTCTCTCTCCACTGCTCCATAAATATCTCGATTTGCAAGATCTGGGCTATAATGGCGCCGGATGGGGCTCGCGAAGTTTCAAACTCTGTCCTTTGATGGAATTTATACTGCTGCCACCTTTCTTGACATTTCCCTGTAGTACCAGCTCCCAGATTAAATTCTGTCTACTCAATGCGCTGCTTACAATGATTCCTATGAGTCATGGCAGTTTTCCGCCTTTATGGAAACCCTGCACAAACACGCAACTTGTTAAGAAAACAATGGAGGTGGTGGATGCAACGGGGGGTGGCTAGACTGAAAATGCAGACTGGTTAGATTGCTGAACTATCGTGGAAGACCTGTAGTGTGGTGAAAATGGTAAAGATTACAGTCGGAAGGTGACGCAGGAGGAAAAATGAATGAAAACCTTTGAATTTCGACCCTTTGAAGGATAATATAAGATGGGAGGGGAGAATGTACGGTGAGGCACGTGGACGTGACGTGGCGGAACCGGTTGACAACGAAATAGTCAACAGTGGGGAGAAGACCAATCTGGACCGTCAGATCTCAAAGAAGATCAACGGTGGGAAACACAGCGGAGGACGACGAACAGTGGGCCAGGGGTATGGTGGCCGTGGGTTAAACCTAGTGCAGCTTCATGGAATGACGACCGTTGGATCAACTGCCCCAGATCGGACGGTGCACGAGCATATCGCTACGCATCCCATGCCGAACGTTAACACGCGATGGGCAAGTGGTTTTGAAACCGTACAGGAGCAACACATAGAATGTTGAGTGGAATCGCTGGCCGATCGGAGAATACCACCCTCCGCCCAAAGCCGGTGCGATAGAAACCACCGGGTTTATGAACAGTGCATGGGGACCACCGGAGCGGGCGCATTACGGACCGTCAGATCAATGTTTAAACGGACAGTGATGGCGCGATCAGAGATTTGAACGGAGAAACACGGGCGCCGAAGATTTATTGATAGCCGTCCGATCTACCAAGATCAACGGCTGGTGTCGCGCTCGACATGGATTGGAGATAAACGCTTTTTTCTCTGGCGGGTGGTTCCAACACTATGATCACATGAAAGGAAAGGTGCGGGGGTTAGCAGAAGAGGGGCTAGGCTTGATATAATGTTTCAAAGTGGGTTTTTAGCCCTTTTAATGCATTTTGAAGCCTATAAAGGGTAACGATAGGGAGGAAAAGGGTAAAAAGGTTTAAACAAAGGGAAAAAATGGGATTTAAAGGGGATCTTGGGGGGTTTAGAGGGTTAATAGGGGAATAGAGGGGAGCATGGGCACATTGACAGAAAGAGGGAAAAAGGGAAAAAGGGACACTTTGTAGGGGTATAAGGGGTAATGCAGGGCTTTTTGGAGCAGAATATTTAGCAGTCATTGAGGCTCATAGACTCCGTAACAGCAGAGGGCAATAGTTAAAGACATGGGACATGAAAAGGCTGCAAGGATGATGTGATTACAAGGGAAATGCATTCCTTGCAGGCTTATACAACAAATTAGCCCCTTGTTTGCTTCGTCAAGGAAATCATAAGGGGCTAACAGTGGCTCCACATGGGGATGGCTTCTTCTTGAAGGAGTCAAGAATTCAGAGAATAGATCTTGGAGTAGGCCAGTTGCCTACTGCTCAGCACATCCTTTTCTTTCTTTAATCAGTTGTCACAATATGAAGACATTACATCATCAGAAAAAATTTCCTCAACAATCTACCTGCCCATACTGCAATCCTAGCATTTTTTCTTCTTCTAGGGTGCATTTGAGTCAACAGATCCTTTACATAATTTCATTTTGTAAACAAAAAATAAACCTATTCTAAATCTACCCTTATTACTCCAGGGGACCAAATTAAACTTTTGGTATCATGTGTTTCTCTACCTAACCTAATATCTGCTGGGATTAAACTGTCCAGCAGATTTCTTCTCTACATTCTAAAATAGCAATTGAAAAAAAACCAAGCTAGGATTAGACTGTCTGACTTGCTGCAGACCATGGCATAAAGACAGTCGCACATGGACAGAAAATTGCAAAACTGAAGACAAAACTGTGAAGGCTTGAGATCTGCAATCTTTAGAGTATCCTTCTTTCCTTGTGACTCAGGTTTTGAGCTTGTAAGAGTCACTCCTTCTTCATTTCAGCTCTGATTTTAGGCATGTTGGAGCTGATTCTTCTTTCTTCTTTGCTGGTCCAGATTTTGGGCATGTTACGACCAACTGTTTTACTTTCTTTGGCTCGGGTTTTGAGTTTATTAGAGCCAATCCTTTGCACATTAGAGGTTCATGATTTAAGCATGTATGAACCTCTCTTTTCCTCTGTTTTTTTTTTTTTTTTTAAGTTTTCTCTTTTTTCTTTGAAAAAAAAAACTGCAATGGTATGTAAAATGGAAACTAGAAACTGTAAATTAGCAGAAGTAATGTTTGAGCATCCTGCCATTGACATGACCCCCAAACAGCTCGGTGCCATCTAATTCTTGTAAGAAGAAAGCATTGGAACCCACAGTGGCCTGGATGAGGTATGGACCTTGCCACAAACTGTCGAATTTTCTGTGCTTTCCTTTATCCTCTCTTCTTGAATCCCACTTCAGAAACTTATCTCCAACTTTGAAATCAGCAGCTTTGGTTATTTTGTCAAAAAATTTCTTTATGTTCTCCTGAACTTTCACTGCTCTGTTGTAGACCTCTTCCCTCGTTTGTTGAAGGTGGATTGTTTGGTTTATCCTCCTCACCATGTTGTCTTCTTCTGTTTGGATCTCTTGGACAAGCTTGATAACTGGTATTCCGAGGTTAGTAGGGAATACTGCTTATGTTCCATAGACAAGATGAAATGGTGACATGCCAATGGACTTTTTGGTTGTGAGCCTGTCAGCCCACAAAGCATGTACTAACTTGTTATGCCATGATTTTTTGTTCTATTCTAGCAGCTTTTTGATGATGATCACCAGGCTCTTGTTTGATGATTCAGCTAATCCATTACCTTGAGGGTAATAGGCAGTTGAATGACCAAGTGCTATTGGATACCTGAGACAAAAATCGACCATCTTTTTGGATCCGAGAGCAGTAGCATTATCAGTGATTATTTTCCTTGGGAAGCCAAACCGAGATAGGATATGACCCTCTAGGAAACTAATGATGACTGAGTCTGTGGCATTCCTAGTGGGTATGGCCTCTATCCACTTAGTGAAGTAGTCTGTGGCTGTTAGGATCCATTTGTGTTGTGCAGAAGAATAAGGGTGAATTTCCCCTATGAAATCGAGGCCCCATTGCAGAAAGGGGCCTTCAACAGTGATGGGTTGTAGGGGTAAAGGGAGGAGTTTTCTTTTGCCCTTAAAGATTTGACATTTGTGGCAGGCAACTATCATTTTATGGACATCACTGAAGAGCATGGGCCAATAGTAGCCAGCTTTGAGTATTTTGTTTACAGTGGCTTTCCAACTCAGGTGGCCCCCACATTCTCCAGCATGGAATTCTTGTCCAACCCTCTCTGCCTCATTTTCAGGCAAACACTTAAGCAATAGGCCATTAGGATTCTTCTAGTATAAGTTTTCATTCAAAATGCAGTAATTTCTAGCTTTTAGCTTTAAGAACCTGGCCTTGGTCTTTGATAATCCGGGAGGGGCAGTGAGGTGTGTAAGCACATACATAATGTCGGAATACCAAGGAGAGCTCTGAAATTTTTCCTCAACAGTGAGATCAGGCAATTCTTGTTGCTCATCCAAGGTATTTATTATGTTAATGTCTAGGGCTTGTAGGTTTGATTCGGCCATTAATTTAGCTAAGCCCTCACCTTTAATCAGTTTGGTGGGTTTTATCTCAAGGTCATACTCTAAGATCACAGCTATCCATTTGCCCCTTTTCCCATCTCGGTCTTGGGATAGTATATCTTTGACTATGATGTTGGGCACATAAGCTACAGTGTGAGAATGCAATATGCACACCCTGAAGTCTTTCAAGGCCTTAACCAGAGGATAGGCATGTTTCTCCATGATGTTGTATTTCAAGGGTGCATCTCTGAGTGCTTTGCTAAAGAAGGCAATTGGTTGTTCCATTCCCTTCGTATTTTTCTGCAGCAAAACTGCAGCCACTGTGTACTCAGAGGCAAATGAAAAAATCAGGAAATATTTGGAGAAATATGGGCTGATTAGGACGGGAGCTTGGGTAAGTGCAAGTTTCACTGATTCGAAAGATTTCTTAGCTCCTACAATCCATTTAACTCCTACACCTTTCTTAAGCATGTTAGTCATGTTCCTAAAGTGTTCAGACAGATTTGGAATAAACCTCCTAAGGAAGTTAATCTTCCCAATGAAAGATTGTAATTCCTTGATGTTTCTGGGGTGTATGATCTGTAGTATTCCCTCAACTCGTTGTGGGTCTATCCTGATTCCCTCCTTGCATTTAATGTGGCCAAGAAGTTTACCTTCTTGTAGCCCAAAGACAGTCTTTTTAGGGTTCAGGGACAGACCAAACCTTCTACATTTTTCGAATACTTTTCTTAGATGTTTCAGGTGTTCTTCTTCGCTCTTGGAAAAGACTGTTATGTCATCTAAGTAGATAACAATGAAGTGCCCTATCTCATCTGAAAATGCTATGTCCATCGCTTTTTGGAAGGTGGCTCCAGCATTCATCAATTCAAAAGGCATCTTCACATACATGAAGGTACCCCATGGAGTGGTAAAAGTTGTTTTGAGTTGGTCTTCTGGGATCACTAAGACTTGGTTATAACCTAAAAATCCATCCAGCAGGGAGATTCTTTTAGAGCCCACTACCTTTTGAAGTATATGTTCCATTTTAGGCAAAGGGTAATTGTCCTTGAGTGAGGCTCTATTAAGATTCCTGAAGTCTATGCATAATCTGATTTCTCTTGTTTTCTTCCTCACAGCCACTAAGTTTTATACCCAATCAAAGAACCTCACCGGCACAATTATACCTGCTGCATACTTTTTCTTAATCTCCTTCTCTACTGCAGGAAATTGTTTGGGATTGATTCCATGAAGTTTTTGCCTAAAGGGATTCTGATTTTCTTTCAAGGGTATTTTGTGCTAGCTGATGTTTGTTTCATAGGCCATTAAGTCTTCATAGCTCCATGCAAACACATCAATCAATTCCTTGAAAAGCTCAATGTATTTCTTCTTCATGTCTGCAGGTAGAGACTTAGCCAGTTTAATCATTTTGGGTTTCTCCTTGGTGCCTATGTTTCATTCTTCCACATCAGAGTCGGTATGTTCGATAGTGGACTTTTTTGCCACATCATCAAAGTCAAAAAGGTCCTCTGAGGGTGCCAGGCCTCTAGGTATATTCTTATCTTTGGTCTGCAGCACCTCTACCTCTTCACTATCTGCATTTTCACATTTGCAATCTGGGTTTCCAGCCTGTTCATCGAAATATTTTATTTCTGTGTTACAGGGTGGTTCTTCCTCATCTGCGGATTCTTCACTTAGGCGGCCATTGTCAGATTTGGAGTCTAAATCAGAAAATTCAAACTCATTTCTGCCTACCAGAAAATCTTCGATCTGTTTATCACCTTCAAAAACCTGCCAATATTTTTCGTTATCCGGCACAACAGGTCTAAACTTGGTCTGAACGATGATCTGTTGGTCTCTGGGAGTCTTGGGGTAGGAACTGGCTAGGAAAGCTAATCCATTTGCAATGACATTTTGACTCCTAGGAACGAACACTAATTTGTATTCAACAAAAGTTTTTAGTAGATCCATGGTGTCATTCCTATATGCTCTCAGCCGAGGATGTTTTGCCGTGTATTCCCTGTTTACCTGTTTTATCACCAGCTCAGAATCTCCCTGTACGGCTATCTTACGAGCTGCTAATTTCATCAACATATTTAGACCCAGGATCAGAGCCTCATATTCAGCGACGTTATTCGTGCATTTGAAATGCAGGCTACAGGCATGGCTCTCAGCATAGTCATTTTCTGTATTGTGTAACCATACCTCCGCTCCGGCATTTCTCTTGGTGCATGACCCATCAAAGTTCATCACCCACAGGGGTTCACTCTTGGTTTCGGTGTCATTCTTTTCCTTGTGGCTAGTTTCACCATTATGTTGCGTTATAGGGTCTATACTGGGCTGTGGATTGCTTTTTTCCTTGTGAAATGTATGAGTCTCAGGGATCTGGCCAGATGGCTATTTACGCTCTGTTTCTTGTTCACTCGGGGTTAGGTCTCCACCGCATATCCTACAAGTTTTGTTGCGATTTTCTTCTTCGTTGTCCTCTAAATCCAGAGCAGCCATTATGTTAAAATCAATAGCTTCTGCCTCTCCATTTGTATCTCTGTTTTGGGACCTTGACTCTTCTAAGGATTCATCATTACAAAAGATGAAGGAGTTAAGGTCTGTATGTGCAAAATAAATAGGTAATTTTTCTGGTTTTTCGGGGCTACTGACTAGGAATTTCATCTGTGTCTCCCTATACAGTCTTCTAAGTTGGCCAAAGATTGGGATTGTGGCATATGAGCCATCCATCTGAATCCTACCCTACAGCTTGGCTCCCCAAGATCTTGATAACAACATGCCATACTTGGGTGGCACATCTGCCACCACAACATCCATGACCATACATTTGACTGGGATTTGAGTCAAGCTCACACATAAATCTTTGATCAGGCCTAGGAATTTTACTCTGCTAGAGTCGAAAGAGTATAAATATTTGTAGGGTCTGGTTATCTCTAGACCTAGTCTTTCCATAACTACTTTAGGCGTTAGGTTGTGAGATGCTCCAGAGTCATGCATTACATTGTGCAGGATCTTGTCATGAATTTTGAGACTGATATAGAAAGGTGGAACTACCCACTCCTAAAACTACCCCTCTATCTTAGGCCCAAACAAAAGGGCAGGATGATCATCATTCAAATTGACAGAGTCGCCATTCTCACTAAGGTTCAAATCCTTCAAAATATGGCCTTTATATACATCCTGAGTGGCCAGCTCAGAAAGTGGGACAGAGATTTTAATTCTTGCAATCTCACTTTCCAAATTGAAAGTGGACTGACTCTTGGGAGTGCTCATCTCTGTTTTATTTTCCACTGCCTTAGTGGCTGAATTAGTGGGATGTTTCTCGTTCTGTACAGTGTTTATGACAGTTTTATCAGGAGTACTAACTGCAATGCTAGTGCTGCTAGCTGGTTTACCTTGTGCATTAGTGTTTTGGTTGTATTTTTCTCTATTCTTTCCAGAACTCACAACTGCTGATTTGTTGGTTTCAGCAGTTTCTTTAGAAGTTTTCTCAGGTCTCTTTTTGATGGTAGTCTCAGAAGCTTTGGGTTTGGTATTTTCTTGACTCTTTTTGCTTCTAATTTCATACTGTTCCCTGACCTGCATCATGGCATTTTCAAATCCTAATCTGTAATCTTCAGATTCCAACCATTCCTCCTCCCAACCAGAGGGTGAAGGCTGGTCTTCTTCTAAATAACAGTTATGGATTGAATATTCTACTCCCAACATATTAATTTTGTTTCCCTCAGACTCTTCTATGATTCCCTCATCTTCATCAAGAAAATTCTCTTGGAATGGGGGAATAACTTGCTGATCTGATTCTCTTTGTCTGTTTGGAGCATTGTTGTTTCTTCTAAAGTTCTGGTTCTGGTTCTTGTTCTAATTGCTAACGGTGACAACCATCTTTTTCATCATTTTTTGTAACCTTTCCACATTTTTAGACAGCTTATCGTAATTTTGGTCAGATGTGGAGGCTACATTGTCATCTCTGTATGTTACCTTCTCTCAGCTTTCAGTCTTGCTCTCTTTTCAATCAGGTTGGCTTCTATATTCACTGCTCCTTTCTGCATGTCCTCCAATGTGTTGTATTCCTTATCCCTAAGCTCATAGGCCATGTCAGCATCAAAGCCTTCAGGGTATTTTGCTAGGTCCATGCCTTGAGGAAGTTTCATATGTGGAGGGAGGGCGTTGTAGATGCTGTTGAACCTTGTTGTGTAATTGTGAACACTCTCTCCTACGTTTCTTTTAAGGGTCATGTATTCTGCTAGGAGTTGGCGAGGATTCACCCTAGTTTCCCATTTGTTTATGAAAGTCTGATATTAGCCTGGAAGATCATTTATGCTACCTAGAGGTAGGCCCTTAAACCATTTCTTCACATCACCCCCTAAGCTTTGGGCAAAGATTCTCATTTTTACTGTATCATCATCGATTTCCATGTAGTCGAAAGAATCCTCCATCTTATCTACATGTTGTTGGGCTGTGATGGACTCCTTTGCAGCGAAGTGTGGAATCTTAGACTGATAATCATTCGGTAAGGGTACTACAGGCTGGGGTAAAACTAGAGGTGCATACCAGGCTGCCATAACGATATTTTGATGAGCTAAAGGGGCTTGGGTAGCAGGTATATGGATTACAGGGATATTATGACCAGCAGAGGACTGATGAGCAGACCTAGGGTGACTGAGCCCCAATTTTTGTATGAAATGTAAATCGGGAGGAGTAGATGGAAGGTTCTATCTATTCCCAAGGTGTCTACCACTTTGTCGTGGTGAATCAGGAAGCTCAGGGTCTAGCTGATCTAGGCTACTGAATGACCTAGTTCTAGATAAGCTGTTGGGTAGGTCTAGGTCAAGGTGAAAGTGTGGTAGAGTTGTAAGATCTTCTGGTCCAGAATTATCTCTATGGATGTGTTTGGAAATAGTTGATATTTTAGGTGTATGAGCTCCCTTCAGGATGCTCTCAGGATTGTCAACTATTTCAGGTGGGTCTGGGTCAGGGTAAGCTCTTGTATGAATGGTTCTAGAAGCAAGAATGTTGTTTCCGACCAAGTAGCTTAACCCTACTTGTTACTCCTACTGTGGTTGATGTTGTTATGGGGGCTGGTCTCCCAATGGAGTCTAATGTGAACCAAGATAATCAGCAGGCCTACTAATCACCAGTGGAGTCTTTGAGATGTTTAGGGAACTATGGAGTCGCTAGGTGGAAGGCTTAGGATGTTTTTTGGAGGGTATACTATCCACCACAGTGCCCTTAAGATGTCCCTTTTCAAGGATATCACCAAAACACAACAAACTCTAACCAGAGATTGTCCGGGAGGGCATTTACCAGATATGTCACCTCTGAAAGATTGTGAGATCCGGAGGCTACCTGGCCCTTTCCAGAATCTATCCAAGAGTATGGGAAAAGACAACAAATGGTGTAGAGGTTGATGTAAGAATAGGAGTGTTTAACTTCCAACCTAACTAGAGATTGTAGGTCTTTTGAATGCCTAAAGATGTTTAAGGTGAAAGTCACTCAAGATTGTCCCCATCAGAGTCACGATAATGTTGGGGTTCCCATGTTTTGGCCAGATTGGCAAGACCAAAAGATGAGACAACATCAGAACCACTTTCAGACCTCAGGATCTAGCCCTCCTGGGTCCAGAGAGGGATCTCTCTATGATAGTCAAAGGTATATGTCCTTGAAGCTCTATTTTTAGATGTTAGGCTAGTTATAAGGCTCGGGGTTTGTTTGTTTGATTGTTTGTTTGGTTGCTATTTATCACGAAAGAAGGATTCAGTGTAAGAAAAGAATGAGCAAAGAGGGATAAGGCAGAGATGAAATGTTCCTAGGAAATATTCAGACCATTGGGAAATGGAGTCAGGAAAGGATTTGCTTGCTAATCAATGGGTAGGCTTTCAATTGGGCTAGTCATCTAAAACTTAGGATCTTCAAGATGAGAGTATGACATGGGAAAAGGAGAAAGGAAAAAGATAACACGGATTTAGAGCACGAAGTTACAGATCAGCTGGTCGCACAAGGATCCTAGTGGACAGGGCTAACTCTAATCCCCAGTGTTCCAAAATCTTCCAAAAAAATCTATAACAAGAAACATCTAAGAACTAAATTCATTTAATCCATACATCAGAGAGTAGGAAATAACATCCACTACATTGGTTAAACCAACTGAAATCATTCCTTAGATAAAGCATTCAGAAGAGAAACATCAATGGCAAGGAGAGCAGAAACATAGGGTACCTAACAAGGGTAAATCCTATGCCAATATTCTGATGCAAGCCAGTAGAAACGAAATGAAATGAATGTAAACAATAAGATAGGAAAACATCACCGCTGCTTCAGATCAGGATCCAAAGAGATGTGCTTGTCATGTTTGATAGCAATACCAATCAAGTACGACATGCCAAATGGCTGAATACTCAGTCTGAAAACATCTCCTTCAACTTATCTTACAATCTTCACACAGAGACTATGTCTCAAAAGAAACTACTTTCAGTTCTCTAATAACTGATCAACAACCTTTACAATTTTTTTCCCATGAGTTTTATAGCTGAAGAGAAGAAGAGGAGGTAGGTAGAAAACTAAATGTAGAATTAACACTCAGAAGAGGAAGGGGGCTGAAGCCCATTCTATTTTAAACTCAGAGCATTAACCTCTGGCAATTTTGGGTGCACGAATGATCTCCTTTAGGCTACCAATTACTCTGATATGGCCCTGAATGTACTCTAACTGTAGTACTGTGCAGTACTTTGGTGTATAAACAAAATGACTGAATGAACTGCCATGCTTGTGAAATAAATGCTTCTGATAGCATAGGATTACTGTAAAGGGGGGGGGAAACCTTGCTTGAACACAATATAAAATGAAACAATAATGTGTACTGTGTCCTTGTTCTGGAAGAAACATTCTACTGATTTGAACCCTGATTTCATGAATCTCTGCATGCTGTACCTTCTGCATGATCCTTAGGTTCATTGATCTATTGCTTTTGGTCTAAACCTGTTGTATTAAGGTTCAATCCTTCAATACTAAATGCTGAAATCCTTGATCATTAGAAGGTTCTCTCTCCACTGCTCCATAAATGTCTCGATTTGCAAGATCTGGGCTATAATGGCACTGGATGGGGCTCGCGAAGTTTCAAACTCTGTCCTTTGATGGAATTTATAATGTTGCCACCTTTCTTGACATTTCCCTATAGTACCAGCTCCCAGATTAAATTCTATCTGCTCAATGCGCCGCTTACAATGATTCCTATGAGTCATGGCAGTTTTCCGCCTTTATGGAAACCTTGCACAAACACGCAACTTGTTAAGAAAACAATGGAGGTGGTGGAGACAACGGGGGGTGGCTAGACTGAAAATGCAGACTGGTTAGATGGTTGAACTTTCGTGGAAGACCTGTAGTGTGTTGAAAACGGTAAAGATTACAGTCAAAGGTGACGCGGGAGGAAAAATGAATGAAAACCTTTGAATATCGACCCTTTGAATGATAATATAAGACGGGAGGGGTGAATGTACGGTGAGGCACGTGGAGGTGACGTGGTGGAACTGGTTGACAGCGGAATAGTCAACAGTGGGGAGAAGACCAATCTAGACCGTCAGATCTCAAAGGAGATCGACGATGGGAAACACAGCGGAGGACAATGAACAGTGGGCCAAGGGTATGGTGGCCATGGGTTAAACCTAGTGCAACTTCATGGAATGATGACCGTTGGATCAACTGCCCCAGATCCGACGGTGCAGGAGCATATCGCTGCGCATCCCATGCCGAACATTAACACGCGATGGGCAAGCGATTTTGAGCCACGCGTCGAATGCTGAGTGGAATCGTTGGCCGATCGAAGAATACCGCCCTTCGCCCAAAGGAGGTGAGATAGAAACCACTGGGTTTATGAACAGTGCATGGGGACCACCGGCACGGGCGTATTGCGGACCGTTAGATCAACGTTTAAACGGACGGCGATGGCGTGATCAGAGATTTGAACGGAGAAACACGGGCGCCGAAGATTTAATGATAGCCATCCGATCTACCAAGATCAACGGCTGGTGTCGTGCCTAACATGGATTGGATATAAATGCTTTTTTTCTCTAGCGGGTGGTTCTAGCGCTATGATCACATGAAAGGAAAGGTGAGGGGGTCGGCAGAAGAGGGGCTAGGCTTGATATAACGCTTCAAAGTGGGTTTTTAACCCTTTTAATGCATTTTGAAGCCTATAAAGGGTAACGATAGGGAGGAAAAGGGTAAAAAGGTTTAAAAAAAGGGAAAAAATTGGATTTAAAGGTGATCTTGGGGGGTTTAGAGGGTTAATAGGGGAATAGAGGGGAGCATGGGCACATTGACATAAAGAGGGAAAAGGGGAAAAAGGGACACTTTGTAGGGGTATAAGGGGTAATGCATGGCTTTTTGGAGAAGGATATTTAGCAGTCATTGAGGCTCATAGACTCCGTAACAGTAGAGTGAAATAATTAAAGGTAGGGGACATGAAAAGGTTGCAAGGATGATGTGATTACAAGGGAAATGCATTCCTTGTAGGCTTATACAACAGATTAGCCCCTTGCTTGTTTTGTCAAGGAAATCATAAGGGGCTAACAATGATGATCACGATAATACACTACTACTCATGCCACCCTAGTCAAAAACCTCTTGAATGGTCCAGGAACACAAATGACATATTGTTGTAGACGGAGTGGGATATCATCTATGGTGGTCTCAGGAAAATCCATAGTGAGTCGCTCCAAATGGTGCTCTAAATCAGTCAGGATCTTTGTAGTCTGATCCTGTGGGGGTGGTGGTGGTGGTGCTGCATCCCTTTGCCTCCGGGCAAAGGGGCAGAGAATGGCTAGTCGACTCGGACCCACATCTACATTTGAAATTTTTGTTATCAGTTTTAGACGATTTAAAAACAAAATAAAAATTAGAAATTAGAACATGTCAAAAGAGATTTTTTACCTGACTCATCCCACTAAACTCCTGGAGGAAGGGGCATGTCCTAGTCACCACAAAAATCCATGCCAGCATAAGGAAAATCTTCTATCACAAAAATTTGGCGTTCTAGCCAATGAAAATAAGTTGAAGGAAAGCGAACAATCTCCCCACCCTCGGTGTGGCAGGCCATCAAAGCAACCCAACGAACCATACTAGGCTCTCGAGGTCGACCAACATCAACAGGAATATGCTACGGGGCTAACTAAGGGATCCTCTCTAGAGCAAAGTTGATGACGATGGACCCATATCTGAAGTTGTTTAACTTCCCATTCTTTGCTATGGAAATTTGGCCTTTCACCTTTTCCAACACTGCCTCACACCAGTTGAATATGGTGCCTCAAAAACAATCTACTGCGATGCACATCTGAGATCCAATGGCTACATGCAAAGCTGCACTTCCACACAACTTGACAATGGTAAAAGCAATCACTTTTGGCTCGGTACGGATGATAGTTTTAATGTCAATCCATTTTTCTTGGGGATTGGCTTCATCATTACATAACTCTAATTGCAGGCTGGCAACAGACTAGCCACCTGGCCTAGCCCCAAATAGAGATAGTGGTTCACCTCTCCTAGACAAACCAATCAAGAAATATATGTCTTCCAGCTCAATCTCTAGCTGGTGACCTCCGATCATGAAACACTGGCCCTGAACATCCCATTTACTTACCAACCAAGTAAGAAGATCCACTTGAGCTCTCATGCCACTGATAGCCCAAAATTTGAAAAGCCCGCATGCTCTTAAAACTTTCAAAGTTGGTTGATGAATCATTGTTGCTTCATCTACCTCCTCATGTTCCCGTTCTTGCCAAATGAGCATTGTATATGTCCTACAACAAGTAAAATTAAGGATTAGAATCATTTTGAAGCAAAAAATTTGGGTAATTTAGGAGGAAAATGTGTTTTTAAATTCCTTACGGTGCCCCCGCAATTTATGCTCAGATATAGTGCGTAGCTCCACACAGGCTCTATGTTAAAAGTGCGGGGCCCCAAAATTTTCCTTTGTGAGAAAATTTCGGGGTCCACAGGTACCTGCGGACCCTTGAGGGCGAATTTTTCAACCTATTTTTCTCCCAAAAATGAAATTTTGACCCTAATTTAAAAAATTGAATGGATGAAAAGCAAGATAAGGAGTTTATGGATTACCTAAAGAAGATGATTTTCGATTTTGACGGTCGGTTTGCCCAGAATCTTCTCCGAAACGTTTTTTGCCAAGAGCTCTAAAATCTTCACTCCAAACTCAAATGGTAAAAATGAACTTGAAAAACTCCTTTTTATAAGTTTTTTCAAATAGATGAATTTTAAATTTGTTTATTTTTCACTTTAAAAGTCGGCTTTTCAGAATATTTTTATTATTGAAACAAGTATGTTTAATTTTTCGAGTTTTTGTGCAGAATAACGGATTTTTCAGGCTAAATGGTCATTTTTGACAAAGAGTAAACTTTTATCACTTTTTCGGGCTCTTTAAAGTTTACGAAAAATCAAAACCATGGAGTCCTCTTTTAAGCCCTTTTCAGACTCTCTAAAAATGAAAAGATTTCTGAGTACTTGACTATTCGAACTCGTTAAAGTGAATGAACGGTCATCCCTTCAGTATAAGTCTACCTCTTTTTCGGACTGAAATGGACTATTTACGAAAAAGGTATACATTGACTAATCATGGTCAATAGAGTTCTCTCTTGCATTATTTTATCCTTTTTCGGGCCTGAGAGACTAAATTTACGAAAAATAACACCCATGGAGTTTTCTTAAGTTTTTCTTCTGACTCCCTAAAAACGAAAAACACTGATTTTCTCCTATACTTGACTCGTTAAAATTTAACAGTAAAGGACCTGTCGATTACAAACAAGAACGGACCACTCCTTCTAAGGGTTCAATTTTAAACTAAGTTGGACTCATCCGAAGGATGAGCTTATAAACAAGCAAATGTTATCCTCCTCAAGCTTGTCAAAAATAAAGAGGTACTTGCCAGAAATGGTGGGGGAAAATAGAGAAAAACAGATTCGTTTGTTACACTTTGATTTGTAAAAAGAATTACACCACTCTTGAACATGACACTTTTTGTCACACTTCCACCTGGGTTGGGAAATCCTTTGCCTAATCAGTTAATAAAACCACATTGAAAGTCTTTAGCTAGTTTCTGGGTATTAGCTTAGGGAAACTGTCACCAAACCATTTGCAGTGTCATTATGTGTTCAAGAGGTCAGTCAAATAAACCATTCATCTGCAAAAATTTGTCTCCATTTGCATTGACCATCCCTGAGTCAATCCTTGCAAAAATTTCCTCAAAATTTATCTATGGTTTCGTGTCATGAGCTTGCTTACGACGGATCACTTTCTATCGACGAAAACTCATTATCTAGGAAGTTGATCTAGAATCCATCAGTACCTTGAAATTTTCATGCCTTAATGGCAGGTTTCTCACCTTTGACGACAGGTTTCATCATTGACCTTCGATCGAACGATTCCGTGAAATGTTCGACTTCAGATCACTTATTCACATTTCATGGATTTTACTGAGTACTTTGAGAGCCATTATCATTATTGGTGGTTTCTCTCACAATTGTTAACAATTCACATCATTGACTGGTAATCAAGTGGTTTCTACCATGTTCGACTTCAACACATTTAATTGCATGGATAGAATCGTACTAGTTCAAGAAGTAGAAATCAAGACCCTGGATCTAGTTTACACCATCCAGGCTGCGAGGAGTTTTAGTATTCATTATGCAGTAGACGATTCAATAAATATGGCTGCGTCCATGTTGTGTCTACACTATTGATGTAATATTAAAATCATTTCCGTATCTGAACAAGTTTAGTCAATTTTGATCTGAGTATGGGAATGCCTACCTCAGCGATGATATATATATGTGTGTGTGTGTGTGTGTGTGTGTGTGTGTGTGTGTGTTGCGTTGAATTTTTTAACAGGGGTTTCGACTGGGGTGTCCACGAGCTGATCCTTGAAATGATAAAGCACATCACTGTTTGAATATTCTCAAACTTCGCACTTTAGGGGGCAATTTGTTACACTAAAATTTGTCACCATGACATTTTAGTACTCCCTTAGAAGTCTACAATATCAAATTTCCTAAAATCAAACCTTGAAATTAACAGAAAATCTCATAAAAGTCTTTAAAGCTTTGGTACTGCACTTTCTCTTAGTTTTGCCTGCGGTGCCGCACCTTTTGGCTATAAATCCTCCAGAGCCTAATTCACTGTTTATTCATTAAGGGTGAGGACCCCTGTAAAATATTAAAAAGGAGCAAGTAAAATCTAGAAGCTCAGTTTGAGTCATTTTTGGAAGCTTCTAGAAACATTCCTACGGTGAAAAGTCTGCTTTTTTTAGTTTCATGTATCCCATCCATTAAGGAGCTAACCCCTTGATGTAAGGAACTAATCCCTTTGAAGGAGTATTCTATCCCTTCTTGTATGGAGCTTTAAATTCCTCTATTTCACTATAAAAAGAGGCATAGGGCAGCCTCAAGGGGTTACAATTGATGATTTGAAGTTTTAGTATTGTTGGAGGCGAAGTGCTGTTGAAACTTAGACCCTTTTAGCTGAGATTTCATGTGGGAAAGATCACATACCTGTATGTATCTCGGTTGGAAGAGTGCAAAGCTGGTCAAAGTAAAGGAAACGCCTATTCTAGACCCCAAGAAGGCCTGTATGACATCATGGAGGACACAGTTGTAAGGCTCTTCTTTATTTAAGTTAACACAAATAAGTATGTTTTTCTCAATAAGCTGTCAATTGATTGATTTATTTTATGGATTCCTTGATCACCATAATAGATATGATTTATGAATATATGCTATGTAGGTGCTATTTGATGTTTTTTTGTTTGTGATTGCAGATCTTTGAAGGCAACTCTTTCGGGCGACTGAAGGACTACTACTACAAACAAGCGTTGGATCAAAGGTAATATCGTTAAACCTTTATAGCATTTAATTATGAATCGCAATATATCTAGAGAAAGATAGTTTTATTTGTCTGTTTGTTGCTAGCTGTCCATAGGACACTTGGGAGGTATGTCCTATCCACAAGAATGACTTATCCGTCCAACATGCACATCATTATTTTTTAATTAATTTTTAATGAAGTATTGGTACACTAGTTCAAGTTAAATAGATGATGAATTAGCTAAAAAGTTAGTTAACTAGATATACACTTGTTTTCTTGATCACAATCGTGTACCTATGTATGTTTACTCCATAAAAATAGTGTACGAAATTTGAATAAAATAAGAAAATTTTCAGTAGTTTAAAAATATTGATTCACCGCCCTTCTTAGTATTTTTCCTAACACTAATGGCCCATCGGGCACCTACAGCTGAGCCCAACATTTCTCTCCTAGCATTGGCCTACACTAGAAATGTCAAGCTAGTTTTCTCTTAATTGTTTCCCAATGGTTATAAATAGAGTAACATTCCATTGTGGGTGGATCGACATGCTTCCAACCAATAAATAGGTTGGCCCTGACCTAGGCTCATCCTATTTAAAAAAAACTCCTTAAGGGTTTAGATCAGTTGGTCATGTCCCTTTGTTAAAAGCACGCTTTGTCAATTGAGTTTAGCTTGGGTGATTTAATGGAATAGTTTTTATCCTCCACACCCAGGTTTAAATCTCATAAGTTGGCATGTTGGTGTTCTGGAATAGCGTAATTTTAGTCAACGAGTGCTTACCTCAGGTGGTAAGGATGGAATTTTTTTATTCTTAGCTTGAGTGGTAGGGATGGTTGTTTGTCATCCCATCCACTCAAGTTCAAGTCATTGGAGACATGGCCCATCATAGTAAGGCTAGAAGGAGAGATATTCTGTCAGATTTTGGGATATCCTGAAACCAGTTTAGGTGGTCTCTGGGCATCTCGGTCCTAGGCTAAACTATGAGTTCTGATATATATGTGGCTTGCGGGTTGTTGCATATATCTGGTGAGGTTTCTAGTTCCATAAAAAAAATTCAAAACCCATGGGGGGTAGTCTTATTGGTCATTTTCCATGATATAAAGTAATGTAAACCATGAGATTCAATGTTCATATCTCTATGTCAATGGCCTCCTTAGATCAAGTGGTAGGGAAGGTGTTTGGACACTGCATCCACCCATGTTCAAGTTCTCAAAGACTTGACCCGTCATAGTAAAACCAAAAGGATGGGCATCTTGTTGGAGTTTGGGATCCCAACTCCAGTTTTGATGGTATTCAGACGTATTGGTCCTAGACTGAACTATAAGTTTATGATATATGTGGCTTGCAATTTGTACCATATATCTAGGGAGGTTACTAGTTGCCTAAAAAAAATTGTCGAAAAAAATAATTAAATTAAAATTTTCATTTTTTCCTAAAATTATTTATGGTTATAAATATAAATAAACATGTCAAAGGGAAGTTAAGAATTAAATTTGAATTTTTCATCACTTAATTAAATCTGAATTTTTTATTATTTTTATAAATATAATTTATTACCCATGTGTGTTGAATAGATGGTGATGGATTCTACATTAAAGTCACTTCATGATCTGAAGGTTATTGGTTCGAAACTCTATGAGAAAAAAAATGAACCATGTTAAGGGTTAGTGTGGCCCAGGATGGGTGTGATTCCCAAGTGATTTTGACGACTTAGATTCCCCTAGGTCATAGTCAGTTTCTCAACCCAAATATTAAGTGTGTAATCATCTCAAGACTCATACAACTTAGCAAACAAAAAAAAAGACTTTAAAATTTCATATTTTATGATATTATATTTATTTAAATTTGGACTTATGCAACATGTAAATTAAATTTGATAAAACGAATAAAAGTAATTATGTCAATCATTAAAACAAAATCCAATTAGGATAACCATTTAATTTTTTTTATCTTTATAATTTTTGGATAAATTGAAAGCTTAAATACAATCTAGAATGAATATATATATATATATATATATATATATATATATATATATATATATATATATATATATATATTATCAAGATATTAACATAACTCCATTATGATTGGTTAAGATTTTTAAGAGTCAGCTTTTGTGTGAACATATCAATGCAAAATAAAAACATATTTAACACTTTTATTGGGAAAAAAAAAACATGAAATTCCAGAAGATATAAGACATAGAGCCACAATTTTCCAGTAGTTTTTGTTAAAAAAATTTCAAGTATAATATATTTAAAAAATATTTTATCATTTTATTATCTTCTCTTTTATATCATTTTTTTTCATTTTTTCCCATCTATATATATTGAAAGAAACAAGTTTTCTTATTGTTTATTTAAAAATTCTTGTTACATTCCTTTATATATTCAACCAGGTCTAAATTTTCATAGAATTTGAATATTCCAAGGATAGAGAAGCCATATTTATACCTATTCTTTACAATTATACTAAAAACATGCCAATTGTATGTTTGGCAGTAGACTCCCAAATAATTTTTATATTTACATAACATTCAAAATTTCAAAACCATAGGGAGACTTCACCATATTTGGTAAATTCTGAAAGTATTCTATTCAATAGATTTGTGATTGAAAATTTATTGAGCTTTTTTCCTACACAGATTTGAACCTGAGGTCGTTTCAGAAAGAATTGTTCCTCCATTTTTTGATTCCTTGAGCTTATCCATACATGCGCGCAAGATGACAATTTACAAGCCGAGTTCCTCCACAATTGATTCCATAAATTTCTGGTGAAATTCAAATTTAGTGTCGATTAATAACTCAAAGGTTTTTAGAGAGAATTCCATCGTATGGTACCTTTGCCAAAACACAAGGAGAAGTTCCTCCAAAATTCCAAAGAGTTTTTCCAGATTCACATTGTCCTTATCACTCTCCTCGACAGAGGTTTGGCTGAGATCCATCGTGATTTCACAAAAATGATCTTTCAACTGACTGGAATTGATATAGAGAGTACTAGAAGAGATGGAGTCTCCCCCCTCCACCATGTGCCTTTTATAACCAACATTTTGCCTAAATTCAATTACCTTATACTAGGAGTTCTCCATATCATCGTCATTGACATGAGAGAGGATGATACAGCATGTCAACAACATCTTGTGAAGATTCACACAAGATAGAGATCAATGTCACACAAAAAACACACTTACATATATTTATTTATCACAAAAGTTACAAATATATATGACATAAATCACTGAATTTGAAGCATCTACATTACGAATACAACACATACATAGGAAACAAAACCATCTTGACTGATAATTACAACTACACATGAAATTTAAGAATTACTTCCAACACCCTCCCTTAATGCTTACATGAAAAACATTGAAAACACATATTACAACAATAATATTAATCTTTGTTTGACTAGTCTTCATAAACACTTACACCCACTCTGGAATCTTGCAAACACCACTCTTTCTTCACTACCACATATTCGAGTTGTCACTTGATCCATTTAAGAGATAACCACTTCAGACCTTATTTGGTCTACTTTAAAGAATTGATGCTTCTCGACCTCTCGAAGAACGACAGGCTAGTCTTGATACTGAACCATCCTATGGACATACCTCCATTTGTTGAACGCATGGTCTTCCATTGTATTCCTTGGTTATCTAGGAAGGGAGTTCTAGTACTGAATTTATTCAAAAGTTAATTTTACAGGTTGACCTCTTAAACAATAATCAGATTAACAAGTAATATGATGTTCCTAGCTCCACAAAATGCCACCAATTTATAATATATTATACATAATCAAATTGGTGATATGTTCTTGTGTCACCATATGCATAAAGAACCACCAATTCGAAAATATGTTAATTTAATCTATCATTAGGTATTCATTTGACTTTTCACATTACACTTGGACAATAACACACTAATACACACTTCAACTCACACCACAAACATAGATACATACAACAAAAATAGAAACAAAAATTGTAAAGCCCTTGATGACAAAACCAGTCAACTATTCTCCTATAAGAAAAATATCTTCCCACAATTGTTGAAAATTTTCAAGAACTATGTTGACATCCTCAAAAAAATTATGCATTAAGCGACATCCATCCATTTCCCTTGATTGTTGTGCTTATCCGCGTGGATGGGTGATTATTTCTTCTCGAATATGATTCATAGCCACCAATTTGAGCACCCATTAGACATTGAATTTTAAATTGTAGGATTTCACCATTCTGATTTAATAAATATAAGAATTGAAAATGTTGAAAATTGATTTATTTTCTCGCTTATGAAAATTTCCAACTGGCGAGCCTTGGTATTGCACCATGAGTGTTACAACTCCCAAGGGCTCCTCAACTCAAATGATCAACCCAAGGTTCATAAAAACTTAGATGATAATTTTATATGCACACTATGTAAGGTTCTACGCATGTCACCCTCAGTCATGAAATCAGATCAATATGTTCAAATACCATTCCTCCAACTTTACTATAGTGAATACTTCTAATGAAAGCACAGTTGAAATTGATTCTAACTATGAAAGTGAGATTTCCATTCATTCAACTTGTAGATGCTAATTAACATTGCATGAAAGAGGAAGGGTTAGTCTACTTGCATAAGTAAAGCTACTCTATTTTTTAAAATTCATCAAATCATTATCTTACTTGCATGTATCATTGATCTACTTACATTTCATTAAAAATCAGAAATTTAACTTATAACATGCTTGTGACTCAAAACTATAATTCTACTTTGTTTTGGAGTGAGGGAAAGAGAATATCGAAATGGTATAGGAGATTCTCTTGATCATAGAATCACATGTTGGGGTCATTTTTCATATTTACTGAGCTAAGGTTGAAGTGGGGATAAAAATAGGTGGAGGAAAATGGTGTTGCAGGGACCCTACAAGTGTTGGTACGGGAAGTCTTGTATTGCTACAAAAGGTCTTGTATTGCTACAAGATGGGTTCTGAGAGACTTTTTAGGGTGGATATGGTGTCTTGAGGGCAGTAGAATATGAATGAAGGTAGGAAGGATTGAACAAAGGTTGGAGGAGCCTCCTAGCCAAGCCCATAACCTCTCATAGGTTTGTCTTGCACCAAGATGGATGCCCACGATGTCCTTAATTTCCTAAACAAAGTTCCTATGGAAACATATTTCTGAGAGTAGGGTGAAGGGTAAAGGGTGAAGATGGAGAAGTAAAAGTGGAGCTGAAAAGAGTTTCCCACCCTTGCATATTAGCATAACCCTACAGCTAGCCACATGCATGTATCAAATGATCAATAACATAATGAGATAAATTGTCATGGAAAAGATGATTTGAATTTGACCAACATCTATCTATTTCCAAGAGATCATAAAAAAACGTTTTTGGAATGATATTGTAAATATTTCAAACTATTCTCCCACAAGCGAGGTGATAGGGAAGCTTGCAATCACAATTTTTTATATCTTAACGTCTATTGCAATAAGAGAAATACATGGAATTATTGGAAATGAGAGCACGACATAAATGAAAAGGAGGGACTAAAGACTCTTTGCTGGGCCTAAACCCAAGGGTTTCAGCCCTCTAAAACTAGCTTAAAAGAAGCTAAATAAAAAATTCTTATTAGCAGAAAATAGTAGTATCATACATCACATTAAAGTTAACAATAATAATGTCAAGCCCTGGGCCCAATAGCCATTCCTAGCTGAATCGAAAATTTGAATCCTAATTAGCCTTTGAGATATTTTATTTATATAAAAATGTATCTGATAGAAACTACCTTCAAAATAGGATTAATTCCCTACTTCATCTCGAAAATTGTGGATCTGGTCCTTCCTGAGATTCACTTGCACTTAGAGTTACTCGATTCTCATTGAGTTCTATATGCTGAGTGAGGATTTTGTGATCTCAAGATGAGTTATAATGTTAAGAAGGTGGATAAGCCTCCTTGGATTCTCTCTTGGTTGTCTCCACCAAGGGCATGCATAATAAATTCCTCAAAAAAAAAAAAAATCCTGCAATTTAATCACATTATGCCACATACTACGACAAACACCTTTTAATCTTATTAATAAGAATATTATAACCAAAAATGTTAATTAATTTGATAAAAGGATATTTTTAAGGCTGCAAGATAGCATAATGAGCTTCAATATATACCTATTGATGTGACTCATCATCACCCCCCTAGTGAAGGTGTTTCTCATCCATTGAGCAACTTAATCATCCATGTAAATCTCAATAGAGTCATGAACAAACTCAACAAAGATACTTAGAAATTCTCTTTGAAAAGTAACAAGGGAGTTGCACAAACATAATGGAAGAAATATATAGGCAAAGTTACCCTAAGGACAAGTAAATTTGGTTTTGTCTTGGTCTTCAAGGATGATATGAATCTAGTTGTATTCAATAAATCCCTCCAGGAAGGAGAAGAATTTATTTCCTGCAAATCCATATAGGACTTGGTCAATGAAGGGAAAAGAAAAAGGGTCCTTCTTTGTAGCCTTGTTGAGTTCCTGGTAATCAACACATATTCTCTACTTGCCATTCTTCTTGGGAACTAAATCAATAGGTGACACCCACTCACTATGTGAAATGGGGTATATGAACCCTACATCCAAAAACATTTGTAAATATTCCTTCATAATGTACTTGGGAGTTGGTTTCATCCTCCTCTGAGGTTGGCACATAGGTTTGCATCCATTTTTTATGTAAATATGCTTTTTACAAACTGAGGGATGCACCTCTTTCATTTCCTTATAATCCCAATAAAAATCATCTAGGTTTTTTGTCAGTATATTTCACAATTTTTCTTCTTGTTTTTCCAAGAGAGAGGGGTTGGTTTTTAAATTTCTGGATGGGAATTCATTCCTAGGATGTATTTTAGTACATCCAGGAAAAAAAATAGCTAGTCCCATTTTCGCTTCCTCTTGATTTGCAAGGAAAAGGTATGCAGAATTTCACTCTCGAAATCCTCCAACATGTTCCCTATATTATTCTTGATGGACGTTGTGGAGGGAGAGGAACTAACCAATCTTTGGCTAGACCTACCCTTTTTCCTAGTAGCCATAGAGTGATTCTTGAATGCAGTTTTGATGTAATCATAAGGTAATTGGTAGATATCTCCTTGTTATAGTGTTATTTCACACCTTCATATACTTGATGATTTAGACTTTTGCCTTGGGCACCCTTTCCACTAGAATTGAATATTTTTCTCAAAAATGGTATCTTAAAACCCATATGCGATTCTTCCCAGAATTTTCTACGTATTTAGGTGAGTCCATTCATAGATATCCACGTATACCTTTTTAATTATTAAAAATATATATATAATCCCTATATTTGAGGTGGGTCTGATGGTTATTCCAATAATTCAACCACCCCAGCCCGTGGCCCAACTGCTCCTAACTACAGAAACTAATTTGAGGGAGTATAAAATCCCCTCAAAGGTATGGCCTAAGGGAGAGAGAAAAGATATAGATATTATACTCTGTTGGAGCCCTATTCAAGTCTGATGTTCCCATGCCTCTTGCACTTCCCAGGGGTGTTAAGGAAACCATTGTTTCCTTGTGATGTTCATTACCCTATATGACATCTATTGTGCACACATCTTGGAAAAATTCTTGCAAGGCTAGGGCTGGAAGATCCAGAGGACGGTATGCTCAAAGGCCGCGGCAGGATTCAGGTGATCTCTCCACACTTTGATTACTGTACATGTCATTTATAATAAGAAGAGTCATCTTCTTTCCGATATTTATGTGTTAATGATGCTTAATATATGTGTAGTAATCATTAATTGAACATTTCATATTGTTTTCATGATATTATACATGGATTTCACTAACATCTAGGAACTATATATGATGTAAAACTAGGTTTTTGTGTTCGTTCTTTATGTATTTACAGGTTTCATAGCGCAAAGTGTTGTAGAGGGTTTGCATCCCGCAGGATCTACATCAACCGAGGGACTTTCGGGTAATTTCTACAACTAGTTGTATCTAGTTTTCAATGTAGAAGTTGGTTAAAGTGAGTCCTTCTTGAATGGCATGCCCCTGATCTGTGAATATTGTCAACCCAAGACCTTTAGGGTATTAATTTCTGAAACACTCCTCCAGATAGCATGCTAAGGGTTTCCATGACATCCTCCATGATCCCCCAGAGAATAAATAGATCGAGTGACTCAAGATTAAGGGTACAGTTGGCCATCCTATAATTGAGTTGAAATATTTCCTCATAGTCCTTTAGGGATTCATCATGTCGAAGATTCGTCCTAAATATTTCCTCCTTTATTTGTTTGAACTTACAATAGTATTTGTACTTGTCATTAAAGGCTTCCTACATTTAGGGCTAGGCAGTGATGGTGCCTCCAGGTAGACCCATGACCAAGCGAAAAGTTGCATCTTCAAGGGTAGAATGAAACAACTTCAGCTTCTCCTCATCAGAGGCATAGTCATAGGTCCTAGGGACAACAAAAAACTCAAACATGAGGGTGTCAGTATTCTCAAAGGTCAATCCATGGAAATGTGGAAGGGAAGCATGGCCTATCTTATTCATTTTAACCTCTCCATTTGTTTCTATGATGGGAAAAATACCATTGTTCCTATTTTCTGCCATGGTTTGGGTAGGTTAGGTGGCTTCTTCTTCTTATTCTTTCCCAATTGGTTCTTCATAAATTTCGGGTTGGTCACCTAGAGGGTCTTCAAACTCCTGTATAGTCATAGAGGTAAGTTCACAGCCACCAAAGAAGAATAAAGGTTGGATTCTTGAGGGTGTGGTGATTTTTGGTAAAAAAATTCCTTGTTTATCCCTACTCCTACGAGGCATGAAAAAAACATAATTTTTTTATTTTTCACTTTTTCAAAGCAATAAGACTGATTAAAAATAGAAAAAAAAAATGCTTAAGAGAAAACAATGCCTACATAGACACCTCCAAGGAAATGACATGAAAAAGTGGTGATCCCTGGTATTGCACCAAGATTGTTACAACTCCCAAGTGTTATAGCATCATTTCCCACCTCTGTATACTTTATGCTCTGAGTTATGGCCTTGGGCATCCCTTTCCCTTCAGAATTGGTCCTTTATCTAAAAAAAATTATTTTAAATTTCATATGTGACTCTGCCCTCTCAAAAGCATGTGCACACGTGGGTCCATCTATACCCAACCTGCTTATATAGTTTAAAATATGAAAAAATATAAAACTCCCTATTTTCTGGGCAGGTTTACGGGTTACACCGGAAGCATACCTATAGAAGCCCATGGCCTAATTGTATACCAACTGAAACAAATGTTTTTGGGTGGTATAAATACACCTCATGGGAAGGCCTTAAGGGAGGAGAGAGATAGGTATTGATATTATTTCCATTTAGTCCTTAATCAAGTCTGATTTATCCCTTTCCCTCCTACACTCCCATATTTTGGAAACCCTTGTTTCCCTCACAAAGATATTCAGTCCTCTTCTATGAAATCCATGTGTATACTTTTGGAAGCAGATTGTTGAGGCTTGGGATGGAAGAATACAAAGGATTGTTTCACCTGGAGCCATGGCTAAATCAGGTGGTATTTCTCCACACTTCTCTACATTCATCAATAAAGAATCTATTTCCCATTCTTGATGTTCATGATCTTAATGCTTTATACATGTTATGATCATATTATGAATGATTTCATGCTTTTATGCTTATATGTTTATACGATCTAACACTAACATCTTGAACATGTTTTCAATTATTACTTGTATCTGTGCTTTTCTTGAGTGAGTTGCAGGTATTGGAGCACTAAGAGAAGTAGAGGGTTTGAACCCTGCGGGATAGCCTTCAAATGTAGGACCTATGGGTACTACCCCTTCTTCCCATTTTACTATTTTAAGCATTAGGATTGTAAATTTGTATGCTTCTTGTTGCCGTATGCTTCCTTCTGTATTGGGGTTCCCAACCCAGACCCTAGGGTACTTCATCCCATAACATAATTGGAAATTCTACTGCGGATTGCATTATTGTAGTTCCTATTTTTCATTGTTTCACTCTAGATCTAGGCCTTTCTTTTTGGTTTGATCACTTTTTCAACTTCTTTGATTCATTATCAATATAGGAAAAAGTTCTGATCTTTTGGATTGGTCTTGAATTTTTTATTTTTTATTTTACTCCCCTTTTTTATATGCACTTTACAGTTTATACAGTTACGTATATGCTCATTTTTGTCCAAAGAAACATGTGTATATGCGTGTTTCCTTGTGAATAGTACTGTATAAACATAGGTTGATCACTATCAAGCCACATGTTACCAATTTCAAATAAAATTTTTAGATTTTGAGTCAAGTAAATCATTTTTCCTACTTTTGATTGCTTTTTTTTAATCATTGATGTTATTAGAAAGTGTTGCTTTTTGCAATTTGTCAATTTCCTATATTTCTTGGTGAAAAACCTAGTCAACCTAGTGTTTTCCCTTTTTGTGAACATTCATTTTTTCTGTTTGGGACCAGGGCTTCTTGCTGAAGTTCTTGGTTTTTCTAAGTATTCGGAATAGTGAATTAGTGTTAATTTTCCCATGCTTGGCCTTCTTACTACTTCACATTTTCTTTTCTTTTGTTGGCTTTCTTGTTTTTTCTTGGTTTTTGAGAAAGGAACTTTTGGTAATATTGAAGAGTTTTATTGATTTTCTTGGATTTTTCTTGTTTACTGAAGTTGTTGTGCTTTCGATCAGGTCATTTATTTGAGTGTGTAACCTCTTTCCGCTTGTTAATTCTTGTCATGCAAATGATGTTTATGGATTAAGGAGTTTGAGACCTTTTTTTGCCCAATTTGGTGATCTTAAGATTTTCGCTAGGTTTTTTCTGTCTCAAAGAATTCTTTGCATCCTTAAAAAGAAAAATACATAAAAAAATATTTGTTTGCTTCTTGGTTTTATTTCGGTTTTTTTTTAAGGCTTTATTTTCATTTTTTAGCAAGTATAAATTTTTTCATTTGGTAGAATTTTCTTGGTTTTGGGAAAAGTTCTTGTTTGAATTTTCCCCTTCTTGTGTCAATTTTTTGACCTCTTTGTGTTAGGTTTTTGATCTGTTTATTGGGAAACACATTTTCTTTTTTTTTTGAGTGATGTTAGAATCTTTCATTAGGAATTTGTAGTTTGCATTAAAATAGTTGCATTGTAAGAATTTTTAGACTTTTTTGTAGATTTTGAGTGTGTGTGCTTGTATTTTGAAAAGAGAAAATATTTTTTTTTGCTTTCATTAGTTTTTTTGTAGTTCCCTTTGTAAAAGTATCTTTTCATCAAAGAAAAATTTTCATTTTGCATGTAGCCAGGTTTCTATTGATTTCTTCTTGAATCGATAACACCATAAGTTGCACCCCCATCTCACCCCTTAATTAAATAAAAACACTTAAAATCAAGTGATAAAAACTAAAATGAATTAGAATTTTTTTATTTTTCATTAAATACATCAACTAGTATAGGTCATTAAGGCTTTGGATTAGGTGTGTGGAGAGTTAACTCTCCAAGGCCACTCTGAATTTAAACTTAGAATTTGATTAAAAGAGTGAAACGCGATTTTGTTAAGTTGTTCGGGAAAACTCTCCTAAAAAGGGAGTCAAGCATGAGGGTGAGTGAAAGTAGGAAAGAGAGATACCCCTTCTTCTACTTGTCGCATCCCAACAAAATATTGTTCTGCCTGACTTTAGTTTCCATTCCTAGGTATCGCATAGGTGATTGTAGGGGATAACACATGTGGTACTTGAGGTAGATGTTGCATCAGGTTCATTAGTACTTCTGGAAGGTGCCCTTGCAAAGCTCATGCACTTGCACTGAAAAAGGATTTTATTTGGACGTCAATGTAACTACTTCTATTACCTTTGTTAGTAAGCATGGGGAATAACTACCCCGGACTATTTTCGAAAGGTCCTTATATATTTTATTTCCTATATTTTCATGTACATTCCTAATCACCTGGAGCGTTAATACCTGAGAGTATCTTGATTGGTTACATCTTTAGGGACATTTTTAGAGAGTGCTCTTTGCTCCTAGACTACCATAGCTTTATAATTTTTAGAGTCTGTATAAGTTCTTTTAACAAATAAAAGTGGTTGATCGAACACTTCGTTGATCAAGGAGGCTTCTTGGGCTCTTACGTGCGAGTGTCGATCCTTCTCCTAGAAGGCATAGGAGTAACTCTGCTAGTGGTTTTCAATTAGTAGTAGCGAACACAAGAAAGAGTGATCTTCCTCTTGGGGCTATAATTTCATAAGGTGATCTTAGTGTAAATTTTGATTCAGAGATGATTACACCACCCTTTTCTAGGGTTATTTTTCCATCGAAAGACGAAGTTGAGGTTGAAGAGATTCCTGAGTCTCTTGTAACTCCTTATTCACCTCTTCCTGCTAATATTTTGGGTGTTATATTATAAGTTAGGAACCCCAACAGAGCAGGAAGAATACAGAAACAAGAAGCATACAAATTTATAGTCCTAATGCTTAAACTAGTAAAATGGGAAGAACAGGTAGTACCCGTAGGTTCTATGTTTGAAGGTGATCTCACAGGGTTCAAAGCCTCTGCTTCTCCTAGTGCTCCAATACCTATAATGCACTCAAGAAAAGAACATATACTAGTAATAGCTTAAATCATGTTCAAGATGTTAGTGTTAGATTGTATAAACATATAAGCATAAAAACATGAAATCATTCATAATAGGATCATAACATGTCTAAAAAATGAAGATCATGAAGATCAAGAATGGAACAGAGCTTCTTTATTGGTGAATGCAGGTAAGTGTGAAGGAAATACCACATGATTTAGCCACAGTTCCAAGTGAAATCATCCTCCAGATCCGTCCATCCCAAGCCTCAACATAGATGTCATATAAGATGAATGAACATCTCTGTGAGAGAAACAAGGTTTTCCACAATTTTGGAATGCAAGAGGCACATGGATAAATCAGACTTGTTTAGGGACTAAATGGATATAATATCAATAATTATCTCGGTCCTCCCTTAAGGGCTTCCCATGAGATCTATTTATACCACCCCAAACCAGTTGTTTCAATTGGGATACAGTTAAGCCACGAGCTTCTATAGGAAGGCTTCTGGTGTAACCCGTAAACCCCACTTAAAATATAGGGAATTTTTTATTTTTTTCATATTTTAAATTATATATGTGGGTTGGGTATAGATGGACCCATGTGTTCATGCACACATGTCAAATCAAAATATAAACCTGAGGTTCATACAAAATTAGAGGTGATAGTGACATATGCATCATAGGTTAAGTTCTACTCATGTCACCATCAGTCATGAAATCAGATCAAGATTTTCAGAGACCATTCCTCCAACTTAACTATAGTGAATATTTATAATGAAGGCACAATTGAAAGTAATTCTAACTATGAAATTAAAATTCCCATTCATTCAACTTGTACATGTTAATTAGCATTGCATGAAAGACAAAGGGATAGTCTACTTGTAAAAGTAAAGCTACATTATTTTTCAAAATTCATGAAATGAGTATCCCACTTGCATGTATCATTGATCTAACCTACATTTTCTTGAAAATAAGAAATTTTACTTGTAACATGCTTGTGAATGAAAAAACTAATACTACTATGTTCTGCAGTGAGGGACAAATGATATTGGAATAGTATAGGAGCTTCTCTTAACCGTAAAATCACAAGTTTGGGGTCATTATTAATCTTTACTGAGCTAATGTTGAAGTGGGGATAAAAACGCGTGGACGAAAATGGTGCTACAGGCCTACTATAGGTGCTACTATAGGAGGTCTTGTATTTCTACAGGAAGCCTTGTACTACTACAGGAGGGGTTCCTAGAGTCTTTTGAGGGTGGATATGGTGCCTTGAGGGTACGATAAGATAAATGAAGGTAGGAGGGAATGGGTGAAGGTTGTGGGAGCCTCCTAGCCAAGCCCAGAACCTCTCAGAGGTCTATCTTGGTCCAATATGGATTCCCATGATGTCCTTAATATCCTAAATGGATTGTTTGTGGAAAAAGAGTTTTGAGAGAAATTTTAAAGGTAAAGGGAAAATATGGAGAAGTACAAGTGATTATTAAAATAGGTTCTCACTCCTGCAAATTAACACAACCCTACAACTAGCTACATGCATGTATCAAATTATCAATAGCACAATGAGATAAAGTGTCATGGAAAAGATGAGTTGAAATCGACCAACATCTATTCTATTTCACAATACTACTTTTATCACTAAAATAATTCCTAAGTTAAAAGCATTAATCATGAAACATGATAACTAACATCCATCTATTTCCAAGAAATCATAAACAATTTTTTTTGGACTGAGATTGTAAATCTTTCCAACCATTCTCCCATAAGCGAGGTGATAAGGAAGCCTAAAATTACAAGGTTTTATAGCTTAAAATATATTGCAATAAGATAAATACATGAAATTATTGGAAATGAGAACAAGAAATAAATACAAAGGAGGGACTAAATCCATTGGGTTGGGCCCAAACACAAGGGTTTCAACCCTCTAAAACTAGCCCAGATGCAACTCAATAACAAACTTCTCATTGGCGAGAAATAGTAGTATCATACATCATATGAAATTTAACAATAACAATGTCAAGCCCTAGGCTCAATATTTATTCCTAGCTAAATAAAAAATTTGAATCCTAATGAGCCTTTCAGCAGGTTTATTTATCAAAAAGGTAGTTGATAACAACACCCTTGAAAATAGCAGTGATTCCCTTGATCTCAAAAATTGTGGATTTGGTCCTTCTTGAGCTTCACTTACATTTGGAGTTACTCGGATTCTAGTGAATTCAAGCTTTTGAGTGAGGATTTGGTGATCTCAAGCCGCGTTAGTGAGTTGAGGTGGAAAATCCTCCCTATATTATCTCCTGGTTGTCTCCATCAAGCCCCTTCAGAGTAAATGGCTCAAAAATTCTTCTTTTTCTTGCAATTTAATCATATTAGGCAACATAATATGATAAACACCCTTTACTCTTATGAATAACCATATTATAACCAGAAATGTGAAATAATGTGAGAAAATGATAGTTTTAAGGTTGGAGGATAACATAATGAACTTCAAGATATACCTATTGATGGGACTCCTCACCAACCTCAAACCACTCTTTGCCGCCTTGGTTTAAGGAAAATGATATGCAATTCATTTAAATGATACATGGATTGGAATTGATGAGGTATTATCCCTCTCTAGCTGCAAATATCATGATCGATTTCAACACTCATTGCTAAAAAAAACATTGCATTACATGATCAATTATGTCTCCTTTGCAGCAATTCATACATTATATTTTGAAGATCCACCAGCACATTCAAAATCAAAATCCCGAAGCTATATTCCCCTTCATTATTTATCTATTATGTGTAATCATGACCAAAAAAGTCACTTCATTCACATATTTTATGAGCTCAACACAATGCAAAAAATATACCAACATCGTTCTTTAAAGTGAACGAGGGTCATTCATCCGCACGATATTTTAACTTACGTCATAAAGAAACCTATCAGAGCGGGGGACACATGGAACTTGATCAACATGAAATGGCTTGTAGCTTATATAATAACACAGTCTCCTTTTAAGCCCCACGTTCACTACTTCAACAGTCTATGTTATAAGCTACTCAAATTTTCTCCCAAACCAATCAATCGTAACTGGAATCTCCTCGACATTCATGGTTCTAACAAGAACATAGGCTGAACCCTCTTTTATAAAATGAACTTATCAACCTCTAGTAATTTATTTATTTATGCTATATAAGACTTATCTCTGTTGCTCTGGGGACTCGTCATGTAGACATTTATGTGCCCAAATATTAGAATTACATGATATCGTGATAGTACTCAGGTCAACGAGGAGGTTAGTGAGTCCATTTAGATCCAACAATACCGCTATCAGGTTTGCGGCTACTAGAGTTTCGGGAAGGTTGTCCCCTTCTTTTATATGCCAACGAATCAACCTGTCAGCATCTTTTAATAGTAGTGAATAAAAATTGCAGCACTTGGCCCTGATTACTATATTCCTTTGACAATAGCACATGTACAATACTTGGATATAAATTTTATGCTGTGGTTGCTTCTTACAATTATTCCCTACAATCTTGATTGGAATCCAAATCTACACACAGGAATTTTATCTACATAAGAAATAAATATACACACATAAACAAAAAAATTAAACGCTAAACTAATCTAGGTACAAAGGATTAGCTCATGGCTATCACATCTTCCTGTCCTTCCCGTAGGATAATCAAGCAAGAACATGCTTTGATACCATGTTAGAAATTGAGATAAATATAAATATCAAACACAAATCACACTTTGATATCTTTATTGATCACAACAGCTACAAATATATAGGACATAAATCACTAACTTCGAGACATCTACTTCATGACTAGAAATCATACATAGGAAACAAAAACATCTAAAATGACTCCTCGTTACTCATAATGAAAAGTACACTTGACATGGAAGCATTACTTCCAAAAAAGAAAATGTGTCAATAATATTCTTTTTGATAATGTTGGACCTACCAAAATTAAGGGGATCTCCCCAATATGAATTCCCAACTAGACCTCACACCGTTTGGAGTAGGAGTCCCAAAAGTGGGGTGCTTAATGATATGCCTTGGACTGCAAATGTATAGAGTGGTGCACGGTGTCATTGGTTAATGCAAGTGTGTGACCCTATAAAAGGTGAATATGATACATAAGCGGTCTAACACATGAAGGGAAAAGGAAGTGCACTCCTTGGAAGCTTGTAAATGTACACAACTTGATAGGAACACATGAGTTGAAAAGACATCACACAAACTAACAAGTGGAATAGTCCACAAGTTAGAGGTGATGGATTACAACATGAGCACGGATTCAATAATATTAGTACAAATGAAAACAAAATAGTTCATAAGCATATGTGTAATTTAAACAACATACATTGCAAATATAACAACAATAGTACTACTACATTTACAATATATGCATGAAGACATGTCGACTCTGATTTTATTATAAGTGAAAGTTGCATTCATACATAAGACATGATGAACCACTTTCCACAATAGTAGGAGGTGAATTCAACATCACTTGATCCTCCCAAAGAAGTTTACTTCCTATACCCTATGGATAAGCCAAGGCTGACTCAAAACTCCCAAGCCCTTTCTAAGCCTAAGCTCAGCCAAAAGCCTAGTTCCCAAAGGCCCTTTACAAGAGTTATGAGGATGTATTTATAGCCAAAGGGGGGTGACTCTTGGCATGCCCCATTTTCAACTCTTAGACTCCCCTCATGACTCCTCATATTACATATGACTCTTCACATTCCATCATGAACACATGGAATTTAGCTTATACAAAAATTGAAAATAATATTACAATTTCCACTTGTACCCATATAAGACAAAATAAGGTAGAGGCAACTTGACTACCTAACAAGAAACAATAATATGATGGTGGAATTAGGGTGAACTCATGCCAGGAATCTTGGACTTGGTGTCCCTACGTCACATACTCATTCAAAGCTTGATATTGTGTGATGGTATCCCCAAACTATGAGATAGTGTTAGGATGGAAGCTGACTCATGCCTCCATATTATCGAGTTACAATCTCTTGGAACCAGTCTTAACATCTTTCTCAAACGGGAGAAATATTGTTCTAATATGAACCAGGCCACCGATATAGGTCTGCATGTTCTTTCTATTCACCTCCATGTCCTCCTGGGTGGCGATATGCTCTAGATGCTCCAAGTATTGATCAATATCCTGTCATACTTGTCATTTGCATTTAGTCTCGATGAGTGTACTAGCATATGGAAAATCGTGGTTTCTCACCATGAAATTCAAATTGTTGTATATCCTTACATGAGGCATGAATGTTTCCAATGAATGATGTGATTTGTTTGTTGTTTTGGATCAACATATGCATTCTATATTTCTCTAACTCTGTCTACAACTTCGTCTTCTTCACTAGTGTAAGTAGTGTTTCCTTGTATCACATTGTCAACTCATGCACAATGGTGATGGAAGCTTGTGCATTCCTAAGTACCTTGAAAAACTCGCTACTCTAATTTTGTAAGTCATTTAAGCGGAAAATTGCCTTATGTACAGTCACAAAGTCTTGAAAAATTGGTTGCATAGTGTCTCCAAGTGTGGATACTTTGGCAAGTATCGTTGCTCTTATCGGCTTGTTGTAGACCTGTGTGGATGGTGCATCCTGCATTGATGCACAAATTTGTTCATTCCCTTGACGGAGCACCTGTAGGTCATACTCAAACTAATTATTCTCTGCCATCAAACACTCAGTGTTATATTTTGTTGTTACTTCGAAGGAAAAGTTAGCATCGGCAATGGCATTTGGATTCTTACTGGTGTCTGCAACTATCACCCTTTCTCTCACGAATGCAAGTGATGCATTATCATCTAGGAATTTCTTTCTCCACACTTGTATAATACTCTTATGCATTTTGTCGAATAAAAAATTGTACACATCCATGACCAGATCATTGTTACGGGGAACTACCTCCCATTCCTTACTTGGAGATTTCTCTATGGCGGAAGGTGGTGGAGTTTGAAAGGTGGCCTTAGGTGCATTGGCCATTAGGTCCACATGCTCATCTTGAGACTCTGATCCCACTTCCATTTTTGTGACTCCAATCGATTATTCAAGCCCTTTAGTAAACTCTCATTCTTGCATCCATTTTCTCACTTCTTCTGTTGCTGGCTAATATTGTATTTGTTCTTAAACCTGTATAGCTGTCGTTTCTTCTGTTGTACCGCCTTTCCTTTCTTCCTCTTCTTGCTTCTATCTCTCCTCTTTTTCTCTTCTTCTAAGCTCTGGTTCTTCCTTCAAATATTCTTTTTCTCTATATGTTCTCTACACTGGTTCTTCTAAGAATTTCATCTGTCTCTTTCTACTCTATGCTCTCTACTTCCTTTGTCCCCTCTTTGTTATGATTTCTAAAGCTAATTTCTCAACGAGAGGATCTTCTTTCATTTTTCATCTTTGTTCCTCTTTCCTTTGTCCTACACCTAGCTGATACTTGTTGTTACTGCTTCTTCCTGAACTATTGTTGTCTGCAGAATAACTTGAGAAGTTACATCCATATTTTTTGGTTCATGAGGTCGGGAGGAGTTATAATATTTCTTCCAAGGTTCCTCCTCTGGCCACTGATGTATCCTGTTGACCTACTTCATGTCAACTTGTGCACAATGTTCTTTGCAAGTTCCCCTCGAATCATGCAGATTATAACTCTATTCAGAACTCGAATTTTACTATGGATTTCCCTTCAGCATCTTCGACCTTGAGATTACTAATCTTGTATATTATGACCTGCAAAAGGAATATTTGGCCATGGTTCCTTCTTCATCCTATCCAGTGCTGCTGACAACTTCGTGGAAATATCATAACATACCTCTTACATGAAAAATTTGTTGGTGTCATATATTGGCCAAAAGATGTGGTGGATTCTGCTCGCCGCATACTCTGATCAATGTGTGATCTAGTAAGGTGAACCAATTTGCAAGCTTTGATATCACCTCCATAGCTGCTCGTGACATGTAAGGTGGGTCTTCCTGAAATATTAGCTTGTAAAGTTAGATGATGAAGTGACCAGTAAGCTTCTCCATGACTCTGTGATGAATGCAATCCGAGAGTAGCTTGACAAATATATGTATGATAGTTTCTCTTTGTGTCCATGTCTAGTTCATGTTAGGGAACTAATTCTGCACACAGATTGCCTCCAGTAAGTATGAATACATGTAGAAGCATTATTTCTCACCCTTGGGTGGATTCCAGGCTCGTGTCACATGGACTATCAGCTGATGAGCCAAAATATCTGACCAGTTCAATGAATTCCCCTCGTTCACTACCTGGTTGAACAAGATATCCCACGCCCCTGAGGAAAAGTATCTGTGTTTGGTTGGTCATAAATTCTAAAAGCTAGTATTACCAAAAGTTAATAGGATTTCCTGAGTGCTTTTTCTTGTACATGTAGGTGGGTTTCTGTCTAAACTTCGTTGGCTCCTTTTCCCAACTCTTGATGATATATCTCATGTTCATGTAGCTATTAGTGGCATAGAAGAGTGAGTCCATGTGCTTCACTGGCCCATGAAGATGATACATCTCCTGAAAATATGTTGCCAGGAATGTAGCAATCTTTTACTCGATGGTGTTCCTCAATTCCATAGTTTTGACATGAATATTTGATACAACCTAGCTGATCACAGCCACACCTGGGAAGGATGGAAACTCGAATGCAACCTTGTAAAGCCCTGAATGAGTGATGTTGAGATACACCTATGGGTCCTCTAAGTATGCCCAAAAGTACTTTGTAAACTCATCTTTGATCTATTGCCATGTCAGTTTTGATCCCTTCTCTATAAATAGCTGGGTGTCTACATAAATTGGAAATTTAAGCAGAACTTGTTCAAATGATTCTCGTGTACTTATTTCAAGGGTTTCCTTTGAGTAAGATCTCTTAGATTCCACTGTGAAAGTGACTACTAGAGAGATTCCCTACAAATGTTGTACCTATGGGAAAAAAACATGCAAACGAAAAGAAAATATCAGTTATAAGAAAAACTATCTTCAGAACATGTTCATGCAGCACACTGGGAAAGTTACTCAAATTATTGCAAAATTTTTACTGGGAAGAAGGCCTAACTAGATGATTAAACTACACACTGCGCAAAATGAGAAATTTGGGTTGAAGCTTGAAGACTAAGACTGTGCAATGTGGAGTTCAGCCTAGGTAGTGAGTTAGGAGAGACTACGCATTGTGTTGTCTCAGTAGCTAAGGATAAAGGCTGAGGCATGAGACTGCACAATGCGTAATGGGGCTAGCCTATACTATGGATTACGTAGTTCCAAAGTCCAATCTCTAAGCTTGGGCCTTAATATTGAGGAATGCCCAGCTAGGAAAAGTGAATTCTGACCAAGGGAAAGGAAGATCTGCCCAAGGGAAGTGTGAAAAATGAGAAGATATGAGAGATGGCGAATGCTTGAGTGAAAATATGACTAATTTTTATCGAAACAAGACAAATCGAGCACAAAAACTAAACAAACGAGAGGTGACCGAGATCGGTGAGGAAAGTCACCCCAACGACGACCATTGATGAACATGAAGAAACTGACGCGACACTTGTAAAAGGCAAATGAAAACTTGAAACAACACTTCTATAGGCTAAAGGAAGTTAAAGCGCTAGCATGCATGCAAAGAAACCAGCAAAACAATACTCATGCAAGCCAAACAACAAAAGTGACAGAAAAAGCGACTAAAGGCGATAAATGCAAAACTCATCCAAAAAAGTGATGCCAACCATACCTAAGGTTCCTTGATCTCTTTTGGAATGATATATCTCCAAAATCAAGTGTGATAATGAGCTCTAGAGGCATGGCTTAAATATATTTGAGAAATTAGGTTTTATGACGTGCATGCCCAAAATCAAGGGAAAAGTGACACATGGCGACAATTTCGAAAAATAGCAAGTGTGCTTCCTTCAAGTTACTACAAATAGATCCCTAAATTTCAGGGATGTTTTTTTCCTTTTTAGATTTTCTGCTTTTTTTGGCAAAACATGCCATGCACATCACTGGGAAGGATTGTTCAGTTCCGGAGAAGTGGAAGTTCCCACTCAGTTCACTGCGCAGATTCTGAGTTCAATGAAGGATTGCAAAGATTTTTGGCTCAGTGATGGGTTTCCTTTCATCATCGCAAAATTTATGAGCTCAAGATTGGGCTACCAATTATGATTACGCAATTATGAACATAAATGTCAAGTTTGGCTCTATGAATTGTGCAGATTTTGGATTCTACCCTAGAACTGTTGCACAAGGCTTAGAAAGGAGGTTAGATTGTGACTTAGAAAATATTTTCTCAGTGAAGAGCAAGTAAACACAAGCAAAATTGAAAGATAAACATCAATCAAAGCATGGATACGTGATATCAATGCAAGGTAAGCTCCTATGAAAGAAGGTTAGGCTCAAAAGTCTAAGCAGTGGTAATATTTTGGAGGCTGGTTATATCCAGTACAATAGTTCCTTTGTTAGGTAGCATGTCAGCTTGGGATTTTTGGCTTCTATATATATGAAAATTTTCAATATGCTAAAAATGTTTTAATATAAGCCTAATTATTTGTTGAATGATTGAAGGATTTTAAGTGGAGGAGAATTGGGCTTGCCTGAGATAACTAACATCTAACATTCAATTTCCAAACACCACCAGGTTTTTTATATTTCTTATTTCAGCCAACTCCAGGCCTTTATATTTCTTATTTTATCCAACTCCATGCCTTTCCATAATGCGAGGTATCTAGCCTAGTTATTAGTGTCTCCCAATTGTTCCCAAATATATTATTGATGATTAAAATTGTATATTTCAATAAATAAAATTGTAAATTTTAAATGTAATATGGATTTAAATATTTTAAATAAAACTGACAAAAACTTAATTTTAACAAATATTTTAAATTAAATTTTGTGTGTGTGTGTGTGTGCATGTGTGTGTGCACGCCAAAAATAAAAATAAACCTATAACATTATTTTAAATTACTATAATTATTATTATTGATTATAAAAATAATACTTATATGAATTAAACATATATACATTTAGAAAACATGTTACAAGATTCTTAATCATGGATATTTATTCTCCTTTTATCATGGAGATGCTTGACATGTAAATAGGAATTGTTACAATGTTGTGGGCCAATATTATGACTTACTAATATACATGCCCAAAAAATCATAACTCACGTGCATATAACATTTTTTAATTAATTATTTTAATTAAAAGGTTAGAAAGGGCTTAACTACTTTTGAAATAAATTATTATAAATATATTTAATATATTTTATAATTGTATTTTAAAATTAAATTATTTTTTAAAATTAATAAGATTTAAATACATGTTTAATATAATTAGTGCAACCATATAAATGAAATGGTTGGTAAATGATCATAGAAATCAATTCATGATTAAAAAAATACATCATTATACATCTCACAATGTAAAGATTTAAGAAAATCATAAACATAAGGTAAATTGCAATTTCATTTAAAAGTACTATTATTATTATTGTTTATAAAAACATGCAACATGATTCTTAACTATGGAGATTTTCTTTCACTTTATTGTAGAGCCTATTAGCTTGTAAATAAACATTGTTACAATACTATACCATTGACATATACCACAGCTTATCAATAATACATTGTAAAAAAAGAATCATAACTCATTTTACACTTAATAATGTTTGAACTACCTCACTAGGAGTGTTGTAAGTTGATTTTGAAATAAAAAGATGGGTTGTAATTAGTCTCTCACAATAATTTTTCAGAAATTTTTTATGTGAGCAATTAAAAGTTATTTCCTTAAGTTTTATAGAAAAATTATAAATTTTATTAATGTAAATTGAAAAATAATTTTAAAAATGAAAGAGAAATTTTTTTTTAAGAAAATTTGGTTGGGTAAAAATAAGAATTTAGCTTTTTCTATTTTACAAAACCTTAGAAATAGTAAATTGGTGCAATTCTAGAATAATAAATGTTGATAGGTATCCAAACACATTTCATAATACATTTGAAATTATCAAAATAATAAAAAAAATAAAAAATAATAATAATAAATATAAATTAAATTATAATATCATTTCAAATTATTATAATTATTATTATTGATTATAAAAATAAAATTATTATAATTATTACTAGTGATTATAAAAATAATAAATATATGAATTAAACATATATACATTTAGAAAACATGTTATAAGATTCTTAATCATGGGTTTTATTCTCACATTACTATAGAGACTTTTGGCATATAAATAGGCATTGTTACAATGTTATAGGCCAATACTATAACTTACTGACATTACATGCCTATAAACATAATAAACATATAATATTATTAGTAATATATAATCTTAGTAATTAGATTAAATTATATAAAGTTCATATTTTAATACTTTATTGTTTCTAACATTTTTTAAGTTTTATTATTTTTTTGCCTGAATTTAAGGACATAATTTTGGGTGATATTGTGATTTTTCTTTATTTAAAATGTATTTTTAAATGTTTAAATAGATATTTGCTTAAACTTGAAATTCTAACCGTCTCTATAAAATTATATAAAATCAGTAAATAAAAAATATGTCTGAAAATAAAACTTGAAAAATTAGAATATAACTTTATTAATTTAAAACAATTCTTCCCAAATTTAAAAGTAATAATTAAACCATCACATTTTATGGATATATCTGGATGATATGTTTTGTATTTTACTAAATAGATATATTTATTAAGGAAAACAGTAGCAATGTAACAATGTTTTACAATTTTTATTGGGCCTAATGGTTAAGAGCATGTGTTTCCTCGTAAGAGATCATAGGTTCAAAACCAGATCAAAACGGGACTAGAGTATATATATCTTCATAGACTTAGCACTAAAATCACTAAAAAAAGATAAGACCCTTGTCCCATAAACAAAGAGATCTCATACACCAATTTAATGTGTCAAATAACCTTAAAATTAAATAATAATAATAATAATTAAAATACATTAATACAATTTAAAATAAATTCAAAATTCAAAACTATTTTCTAAACATTTACATAAATATAATTATAAATATTTACAATATATAAATAAATTTAATTTTCTAAACCATTTTTTAAATAATCATAAATCAATAATATAATTGATAATCACAATTCCAAAACATCTAACACTGCAACTAAATCAAGAAAAAGAAAAAAACGAAGGAAAACATGTAATAGTTAAACTAAGCGGAGTGGAAGTCGCTTAAATATTTTAGGGTTTAAAGGTGGTGGTTCATCTCGCTTATTTACCTTACAGCTGTGGCTGCATTTCTTCCACTATCACGAGCCTTTCTGTGATTGCAAAAGTAGCAGTTGGACACGTAATGCTTTTATTTCCGATTGAAGGCGATAACGCCCATTCTTTTAGAAAACATGAGTAAAATGTTTTCGATTGAAGCACGGAACTGATTTTTATTTTAATTATAGGCATCTTTATTTTGGAATATGACTTTCAAAAATTTAATTTAATTATTAAGAATAAGTAGATGGATAGGATATTATTTCCATAGAATATTTTTATTTTAATTATGAGCATGTTTATTTTGGAATATGACATTCAAAAATTTAATTTAATTATTTAGAATAAGTAGATGGATAGGATATTACTTCCATAGAATATTTTCGAATATTTTTATTAGTATATACAAATTTAAGATTAAGATCTATCTCCAAATTAACTATGTATTTTTTTGGATTTAATTAAATTTATTAATTAGAAAATTATTATAGGAACAAGTGTCATATGAAATGAGTTATTATTTTTTGACATGTGGTATTGATAAATCATGATGTTGGCCCACGGTATTGTAATAAAGAATATTTAGAGATTAAAAATTTCCATGATAAAGTTAGAGTGAATCTCCATAAATCTGGTTACATGTTTTTTTAAATGTATATATGTTTAACTTAAATTATATATTTATCATTAATAATAGTTATTATATTAAAATTTTTTTAGTAATGGTAACTTGAAATGTATAATAAAATGTGTATTTTAATGCTTATTATGACTGATTCCTACAGGAATTTACTAACCATTTAACTTATATGACTCTGTTAGTACTTGTAATTTTATGAAAATATTTATAATTAATACTTATATTTAGAAAAAGTTTTAGTTTAAACAATTATATTAAAAAACAATTGGGCTAGAATTTGGTTACACCATTCTCGATGTAATCATAATGTTATATTTCTTAAAGATATATTTTAAAATATAAAAATATATTATAAATGTTTCTAGATATTTATGTTATGATATATTAAACATTACCAATATTGAAAAAATCATAAAAGTTAACTAAATTAGCATAGATCCATCTTAACTACTGGTCTAACATGAGTGGAGAGTGTGCAAACTTTTTTAGAGTGCAAAATAAGATGTGTTATTTTTCATTGTTTAAATGTATTTTTGAATGCTAAATAGAATATATATAGTACCAAATAAAAAATTTAATCATAAAAGCTTAATTATTTTTTATATATAAATATATATGAACTTGATATGGAGATAAATTAGTTAACAAGGATCTTCAAATAATTCATTTAAATCTGTGGTTGAAATACTTTTGAAAAGTAACCTCTTATTCACACAGTTTTTACTTTTAATTATTTTACAACATATTCGTTTTTTTAATTCTAGTAGACATTAATTTTCTATCTAAAACATAATTTTTAATTTCATATTGAGATGTAAAATGAATCTCTCCCCTCAATTGTTACTTTATTTTATATTATTATTATTATTATTATTAATTATAAAAAAATAATATATGAGTTAAATATATATACATTCAATAAAATGTGTAACGATATTTATTACTATAAATAATTGGCACGGTTACAAAATCATATTAAATCAAATAATTAATTATTGAATCAAATTAAAATCAAATAATTATTAAATTAAATTAAAATTTTAAAAACATTAATTAAAATCAAATTGACATAATTATCAATTCATCGCAGTTATACAAAAATCAATAATTTAAAATTGTACCTCCCTCCGATTTTAATTGAATTGTGTTAAAAATCCAAAATGTTTTTAACCCTATGAGCAAAACACAAACCCTAACAACATTCAGGGAATGCCTTGCACGTGTCTTTCCGTGAAAATAAGGGCCGGCTGAACTTCACATGTAGAGATTTGACTAAATTGACGGCTTGGACTTCACTTTGATCGCGACAGCGTGAAATTCCACCACAGCCCGGAAACATAAAATCGCATGCTCGAGCTCTTGAACTATGAAAGTTTGTTGTCCGGGGCGTACGTTGGAAGGTCCTTAGCCAACATCAATCATTTAGAAATCACTACCAGTTTTTCCACGGTCTTCATCCTTATCGATTTAAAATGACATAGTTCAAAATGTCATCGATCTATCAAAATCACAGATAATATATATAATGACAAAAAAGAAATGTGACGGATCTATCCCATTCACAAAGATATATTATACCTTCAAGGGTTTGTCTGCCTCATAAAAGACTTATTTAAAATTGCAACGAATCTACCCAATTCACATATATATTATTACAAAAATGGGACGCATCTATCCAATTCACAAATACATTACCGAAATTAACAAGACAGTTGTTGATTATGTAAAAGAATGGGGACAATGCCGAATACAATTGGTGCCACTCAGCATTCCGTTCGAGGAACAATATCTGTTTGTCATATGTTGCAAAGGGTGGCTGCACAACAAACTTTAATATCAGTCTCCATTCAAAGCTTGGACAGGACTCTCCACGTTCCCAATTAGTTTCTTCCTTCAGCTTCCCAGGCTTCCCCACGCTGCTGTGGTGAGAGTTGCGTGGAGAATCACTCTCGTGGCTGTGTGGTTTGACTACAGGAAAAATGGCGTGCATAGAAATATTTTCTCTTCATCCTATATAACTATCTTGGTTTTCATCCAGTCCTATCACAAGATCTGTTTGCAATACGTCTCCTTCTGCCTACCAATAGGGCTCCGGTATTCTCTTCTCTGCTCTACTGATCTTTATTTACGTGATCAATAAGTTGACGATTGTAGCTCTCTTGTGTTCCCTGCACTGTTCTACGTGTCTCTATGATCAACAAGGAGTTATCTATTATCATTAAAGTGGTGAATCAGAAAGAGGGAATGGAGAATCAGGGGAAGTGCGCGGTGAATTACGCGCCTCTCTCACTGTTGAGCTTTCTTCACAGAGTGGCAACGGTGTATGCAAATCGGACGTTCATAATCTACGATGAAGGTGGTGTTCGCTTTACATGGGCTCACACCTTGGAACGTTGCACACGTGTGGCTTCGTCTCTTGTCAATCGTTTCAAAATAAGGAAAGGCCAGGTGGTGTCTGGTGTCTGTTCTGGCACACAATGTTTCTGCTCTTTGAAGATTTTTTTTTTATTTTTTTATTTTTTTATTTTTGTCTAATTTCTTTAAAATTTGGCAAAAATTTATTTAAAACAGAAATTTGATGAGTAATTTACACAATCTAATTTATACAATAAAAAAGGACTAGTTTAAATAACAGAAAACAAAATTTTACCTTATTTTTTCACCAGATTCGAACACTAAAAACTCCAAAAAATCACACTAAAAACTACTCCCTTTCCGAATCACATTTTGCCGTCCCGACGCCAGGAGCCTTACTGAACACCATCAACACTCGCCTCGACACTCGCAATCTTGCCACCATTCTTTCCCACTCCCACGCCAAGCTTTTGCTTGTCGACTACCAACTCCTTTCTTCAGTTTAGCACCTTAATTTAACATCTTGTTTATGTTAGAATTTTAATAACTAAATAAAAATTATTTAATGCAGAATATAAAATGGTAATGCCCACTTAAAAAGAATCGAAAAATAAAAATTAAATTTCCCAGAAAATTTTAAATACTTCCAGCCATTGGTGGCTCACAATATATGAAAAAATGAAGAAAAATCTCTTATGCTTTGCACACCACAATTGAAGCTTGAAGCTACTCCTTTTCTCACCAAAATATGAGCTGCCTTTTTACCTCATAGCCCTCTTTATCTCTCCTTTATGATATGTTATCTGATAAAATCTCCAGCCATTTGTGGTAAAACGATTTTCAGATTCAGTCTTGAACTCCAGTAATTAAAAAAATGGCAGATTTTAACCACTAGCTTCTTAAACGATAAATTCACTTATGAAATTCACGTGCTCAGAAAACCATATATGAGAGAGTCAATAAAATAACTGCAGGTTCTGGAGATTCAAGTGAGAGTATTGCGATAGCCCACAAGAGAGACAAGGCTTGCTCAGTGACAGCCCTGTTACTAGCCTGTCTTACCGACTCAGCAACAATCTTCATGCAAGCAGAAAAGGAAGGGAAAAGGAAGTCATACATGAGTGGTCTAACACATGTGTGACCCTATGAAAGGTGAATATGATACATGAGCGGTCTAACACATGAAGGGAAAAGGAAGTGCACTCCTTGGAAGCTTGTAAATGTACGCAACTTGACAGGAACACACGAGCTGAAAGGACATCACACAAACTAACAAGTGGAATAGTCCATAAGTTACAGGTGATGGATAACAACATTAGCACAAAGTCAATAATATTAGTACAAATGAAAACGAAATAGTTCATAAGTATATGTGTAATTTAAACAACATACATTGCAAATATAACAACAATAGTACTACTACATTTACAATATATGCATGAAGACATGCCGACTCTAATTTTATTATAAGTGAAAGTTGCATTCATACATAAGACATGATGAACCACTTTCCACAACTGTAGGAGGTGAATTCAACATCACCGGATCCTCCAAAAGAAGTTTACTCCCTCTACCCTATGGATAAGCCAAGGTTGACACAAAACTCCCAAGCCCTTTCTAAGCCTAAGCTCAACCAAAATCCTAGCTCCCAAAGGCCCTTTACAAGAGTTATGAGGATGTATTTATAACCAAAGGGGGGTGACTCTTGGGGTGCCCTATTTTCTATTCTTAGACTCCCCTCATGACTCCTCATATTACATATGACTCTTCACATTCCATCATGGACACATGGAATTTAGCTTATACAAAAATTACAAATAATATTACAATTTCCACTTGTACCCATATAAGACAAAATAAGGTAGAGCCAACTTGACAACCTAACAAGAAGCAATACTGTGATGGTGGAATTGGGGTGAAATCAAGCTGGGAATCTTGGACTTGGTGTCCCTTGGTCACGTACGCATTCCAAGCTTGATATTGTGTGATGGTATCCTCAAACTGTGAGATAGTGTTAGGATGGAAGTTGACTCATGCCTCCATATTATCGAGTTACAATCTCTTGGAACCGGTCTTAATGTCTTTCTCAACTGGGGGAAAGATTGTTTTGATATGAACCACGCCACCGATATAGGTCTACATGTTCTTTCTATTCACCTCCATGTCATCCTACGTAGCCATATGCTCTAGCTGCTCCAAGTATTGATCAATATCCTGTCAGACTTGTTGTTTGCATTTATTCTCGATGAGTGTACTAGCATATGTGATCTCGTGGTTTCTCACCATGAAATTCAAACTGTTGTATATCCGCACATGAGGCATGAATTTTTTCGATGAATGATGTGATTTGTTTGTTGTTCTGGATAAACATATGCATTCTATATTTCTCTAACTCTGTCTACGACTTTGTCTTCTTCGCTAGTGTAAGCGGTGTTTCCTTGTATCGCATTATCAACTCATGCACAATGGTGATGGAAGCTTATGCATTCCTAAGTATCTTGACAAACTCTTTACTCTATTTTTTAAAGTCGTTTAAGCAGAAAACTGCCTTATGTACAGTCACAAACTCTTGAAAAATTGGTTGCATAGTGTCTCCAAGTGTGGATACTTCAGCAAGTATCGTTTCTCTTATTGGCTTGTTGTAGACCTATGTGGATCGTGCATCCTGCATTGATTCACAAAGTTGTTCATTCCCTTGACGGAGTGCCTGTAGGTCCTATGCAAACTTATTATTCTCTGCAATCAAGCACTCAGTGTTAGATCTAGTTGTTACTTTGAAGGAAAATTTGGCATCGGCAATAGCATTTGGATTCTTGTTGGTGTCTGCAACTATCACCCTTTCTCTCACGAATGCACGTGATGCATTATCATCTAGGAAGTTCTTTTTGCACACTTGTATAATACTGTTATGCAATTCGTCGAATAAAAAATTGTACATATCCATGACCAGATCATTGATAAGGGGAACTACCTCACATTCCTTGCTCGGAGATTGCTCTATGGCGGAAGGTGGTGGAGTCTGAAAGGTGGCCTTAGGTGCATTGGCCATCCGGTCCACATGCTCATCTTGCAACTCTGATCCCACTTCCATTTTTGTGACTCTAATAAATTATTCAAGATCTTTAGCAAACTCTCGTTCCTGCATCCATTTTCTCACTTCTTCTATTGCTGGCTAATATTGTATTTGTTCTTCAACCTGTATAGGTGTCGTTTCTTTTCTTGTACCGCCTTCCCTTTCTTCCTCTTCTTGCTCTTATCTCTCCTCTTTTTCTCTTCTTCTAAGCTCTTGTTCTTCCTTCAAATATTGTTTTTTCTCTATATGCTCTCTACACTGCTTCTTCTAAGAATTTCATCTCTCTCTTTCTACTCTATGCTCTCTACTTCCTTTGTCCCCTCTTTGTTGCAATTTCCAAAGCTACTTTCTGAGCGAGAGGATGTTCTTTAATTTTTCATCTTTGTTCCTCTTTACTTTTTCCTGTACCTAACTAATACTTGTTGTTACTACTTCTTCTTGAACTATTGTCGTCTGTGGAATAACTTGAGAAGTTACATCCATATTGTTTGGTTCATGAGGCCGGGAGGAGTTATAATATTTCTTCCAAGGTTCCTCCTCCAGCCACTGATGTATCCTGCTGACCTATTTGATGTTAACTTGTGCACAATTTTCTTTTAAAATTCCCCTCAAATCATGCATATTGTAACTCTTTATTCTGAACTCGAATTTTACTATGGATTTCCCTTCAGCATCTTCAACCTTGAGATTATTAATTTCGTATATTCTAACCTGCAAAGGAATATTTGGCTGTGGTCCCTTCTTCATCCTATCTAGTGCTGCTGACAACTTTGTGGAGATATCATAGCATACCTCTTGCATGACAAGTTCGTTGGTGTCATATATTGGCCAAAAGATGTGGTGGATTCTGCTCGTTGAATACTCTGATCAATGTGTGATCTAGTAAGGTGAACCAATCTTCAAGCTTTGATATCACCTCCATAGCTGCTCGTGACATGTAAGGTGGGTCCTCCTGAAAGATTAGCTTGTAAAGTTGGATGATGAAGTGACCAATAAGATTCTCCATGACTCTGCGATGAATGCAATCCGAGAGTAGCTTGACAAATATATGTATGATAGTTTCTCTTTGTGTCCATGTCTAGTTCATGTTAGGGAACTAATTCTGCACACAGATTGCATCCAGTAAGTATGAATACATGTAGAAGCATTATTTCTCACCCTTGGGTGGATTCCAGGCTCGTGTCACATGGACTATCAGCTGATGAGCCAAAATATCTGACCAGTTCAATGAATTCCCCTCGTTCACTACCTGGTTGAACAAGATATCCCACGCCCCTGAGGAAAAGTATCTGTGTTTGGTTGGTCATAAATTCTAAAAGCTAGTATTACCAAAAGTTAATAGGATTTCCTGAGTGATTTTTCTTGTACATGTAGGTGGGTTTCTGTCTAAACTTCGTTGGCTCCTTTTCCCAACTCTTGATGATATATCTCATATTCATGTAGCTTTTAGCGGCATAGAAGAGTGAGTCCATGTGCTTCACTGGCCCATGAAGATGATACATCTCCTGAAAATATGCTGCCAGGAATGTAGCAATCTTCTACTCCATGGTGTTCCTCAATGCCACAGTTTTGACATGAATATTTGATACAACCTAGCTGATCACGTCCAAAACTGGGAAGGATGGAAACTCGAATGCAACCTTGTAAAGCCCTGAATGAATGATGTTGAGATACACCTATTGGTCCTCTAAGTATGCCTAAAATTACTTTCTAAACTCATCTTTGATCTGTTGCCATGTCAGTTTTGATCCCTTCTCTATAAATAGCTGGCTGTCTACATAAATTGGAAAGTTAAGCAAAACTTGTTCAAATGATTCTTGAGTACTTATTTCAAGGGTTTCCTTTGAGTAAGATCTCTTATATTCCATCGTGAAAGTGACTACTGGAGAGATTCCCTACAAATGTTGTACATATGGGACAAAAACACACGAACAGAAATAAAATATTAGTTATAAGAAAAACTATCTTCAGAACATGTTCATGCAACACACTGGGAAATTTAGTTGAAGTATTTCACAATATTTATTGGGAAGAAGGTCTAACTGGATGATGAAACTACACACTACACAGAATGAGAAATCAGGGTCGAAGCTTGAGGACTAAGACTGCACAATGTGCAGTTCAGCCTAGGTAGTGAGTTAGGAGAGACTGTGCATTGTGTTGTCTCAGTAGCTAAGGATAAAGGCTTAGGCATGAGACTACACAATGCGTAATGGGGCCAGCCTATACCACACATTACGTAGTTCCAAAGTCCAAGCTCTAAGCCTGGGACTTAATATTAAGGAATGCCCAGCTGGGAAAAGTGAATTTTGGCCAAGGGAAAGGAACATCTGCCCAAGGGAAGTGTGAAAAATGAGAAAATATGAGAGATGGTGAACGCTTGAGTGAAAATATGACTAATTTTTATCGAAACAAGACAAATCGAGCACAAAAAATGAACAAACAAGAGGTGAACGAGATCGGCGAGGAAATTCGCCCCAACGACGTCCATTGATGAACATGAAGAAACTGACATGACACTTGTAAAAGGAAAATGAAAACTTGAAACAACACTTCTATAGGCTAAAGGAAGTTAAAGTGCTAGCATGCATGCAAAGAAACCATAAAAACAATATGCATGCAAGCCAAACAACAAAAGTGACAGAAAAAGTGACTAAAGGAGATAAATGCAAAACTCATCCAAAAAAGTGAGGACAATCATACCTAAGGTTCCTTGATCTCTTTAAGAATGATATATCTCCAAAATCAAGTGTGATAATGAGCTCTAAGGGCATGGCTTAAATATATTTGAGAAATTAGGGCTTATGACGTGCATGCCCAAATCAAGGGAAAGGTGACACATGGCGACAATTTCTAAAAATAGCAAGCATGCTTCATTCAAGTTACTACAAATAGATCCCTAAATTTTAGGGATGTTTTTTTCTTTTTTTAGATTTTCTTCTTTTTTGGGAAAAACATGCCATGCACATCACTGGGAAGGATTGTTCACTTGCGAAGAACTGGAAGTTCCCAGCTCAGTGCACTGCGCAGTTTCTGAGCTCAGTGAAGGATTGCACAGATTTTGGGCTCAGTGATGGGTTTCCTTTCATCACCGCACAGTTTATGAGCTCAAGATTGGGCTACCAGTTATGATTACGCAATTATGAACATAAATGTCAAGTTTGGCTCTATGAATTGTGTAGTTTTTGGATTCTAGCCTAGAAGTATTGCACAAGGCTTAGAAAGGAGGTTAGATTGTGACTTAGAAAATATTTTCTCAGTGAAGAGCAAGTAAACACAAGCAAAATTGAAAGATAAACATCAATCAAAGCATGGATACATGATATCAATGCAGGGTAAGCTCCTATGAAAGAGGGTTAGGCTCCAAAATCTAAGCAATGGTAAGATTTTGGAGGCTGGTTGTATCCAGTACAATAGTTCCTTTGTTAGGTAGCATGTCATCTTGGGATTTTTTACTTCTATATATATGAAAATTTTCAATATGCTCAAAATGTTTTAATATAATCCTAATTATTTGTTGAATGATTGAAGGATTTTAAGTGGAGGAGAATTGGGCTTGCCTGAGATAACTAACATCTAACATTTAATTTCCAAAAACCACGAGGTTTTTTATATTTCTTATTTTAGCCAACTCTAGGCCTTCATATTTCTTATTTTATCCAACTGCATGCCTTTCCATAATGCGAGGTATCTAGCCTAGTTATTAGTGTCACCCCTAGCACCCACGAAAAGTGAGTTCCAAATTGTTTCCAAATATATTATTGATGATTAAAATTGTATGTTTAAATAAATAAAATTGTAAATTTTAAATGTAACATGGATTTAAATATTTTAAATAAAACTGACAAAAATTTAATTTTAACAAATATTTTAAATTAAATTTTAATATATGTGTGTGTCAAAAATAAAAATAAAATTATAACATTATTTTAAATTATTATAATTATTATTATTGATTATAAAAATAATACTTATATGATTTAAACATATATACATTTAGAAAACATGTTACAAGATTCTTAATCATGGATATTTATTCTCCCTTTATCATGGAGATTCTTGACATGTAAATAGGAATTGTTACAATGTTATGGGCCAATATTATGATTTACTAATATACATGCCCAAAAAATCATAACTCACGTGCATATAATATTTTTTAATTATTTATTTAAATTAAAATATTAGAAAGGGCTTAACTACTTTTGAAATAAATTATTATAAATATATTTAACATATTTTATAATTGTATTTTAAAATTAAATTATTTTTTAAAATTAATAAGATTTAAATACATGTTTAATATAATTAGTGCAACCATATAAATGAAATGGTTGGTAAATGATCATAGAAATCAATTCATGATTAAAAAAATACATCATTATACATCTCACAGTGTAAAGATTTAAGAAAATCATATAGATAAGGTAAATTGCAATTTCATTTAAAAGTACTATTATTATTATTATTGTTTATAAAAACATGCAACATGATTCTTAACTATGGAGATTTTTTTTCACTTTATTATAGAGCCTATTAACTTGTAAATAAACATTGTTACAATATTGTACCATGGACAAATACCATAGCTTATCAATAATACATTGTCAAAAAAAATCATAACTCATTTTACACTTAATAATGTTTGAACTACTTCACTAGGACTGTTGTAAGTTGATTCTGAAATAAGAAGAAGGGTTGTAATTAGTCTCTGACTATTATTTTTAAGAATTTGTTATGTGATAAATTAAAAAATAATTTTCCTTAGGTTTTATAGAAAAATTATAAATTTTGTTAATGTAAATTGAAAATTAATTTTAAAAATGAAAGAGTAACAAATTTTTTTAAGAAAATTTGGTTGGGTAAAAATTAAAATTTAGCTTTTTCTATTTTACAAAACCTTAGAAATAGTAAATTGGTGCAATTCTAGAATAATAAATATTGATAGGTTTCAAAACACATTTCATAATACATTTGAAATTGCTAATAAATAAATAAATAAATATAAATGATAAATATAAATTAAATTATAATATTATTTCAAATTATTATAATTATTATTATTGATTATAAAAATAAAATTATTATAATCATTACTAGTGATTATAAAAATAATAAATATATGAATTAAACATATATACATTTAGAAAACATGTTATAATATTTTTAATCATGGGCTTTATTCTCACTTTACTATAGAGACTCTTGGCATATAAATAGGCATTGTTACAATGTTATAGCCAATACTATGACTTACTAACATTACATGCCTATAAACATAATAAACATATAATATTATTAGTAATATATAATCTTAGTAATTAGATTAAATTATATAAAGTTCATATTTTAATACTTTATTGTCTCTAACATTTTTTAAGTTTTAGTATTTTTTGTCTGAATTTAAGGATATAATTTTGGGTGATATTGTGAATTTTATTTATTTGAAATGTTTAATTAGATATTAGCTTAAACTTGAAATTCTAATCATCTCTATAAAATTATATAAAATAAATAAATAAAAAATATGTCTAAAAATAAAACTTGGAAAATCAAAATATAACTTTATTAATTTGAAACAATTCTTCCTAAATTTAAAAGTAATAATTAAACCATCACATTTTATGGATATATTTGGATGATATGTTTTTTATTTTACTAAATATATATATTTATTAAGGAAAACAGTATTAATGTAACAATGTTTTACAATTTTTATTGGGCCTAATGGTTAAGAGCATGTGTTTCCTCGTAAGAGATCATAGGTTCAAAACCAGATCAAAAGAGGACTAGAGTATATATGTCTTCATAGACTTAGCACTCAAATCACTAAAAAAAAATAAGACCCTTGTTCCATAAACAAAGAGATATCATACACCAATTTAATGTGTCAAATAACTTTAAAATTAAATAATAATAATAGTAATTAAAATAAATTAATACAATATAAAATAAATTCAAAATTCAAAAAAATTTCTGAACATTTACTTAAATATTATTATAAATATTTACAATATATAAATAAATTTAATTTTCTAAACATTTTTTAAATCAATCATATAATTGATAATCACAATTCCAAAACACTATATAAATAAATTCAATATGCTCTGAATCAATCATATAATTGATAATCACAAATCCAAAACATCTAACACTGCAACTAAATTAAGAAAAAAAGTAAAAAACGAAGGAAAACATGTAATAGTTAAACGAAGCGCAGTTGAAGTCGCTTAAATATTTTAGGGTTTAAAGGTGGTGGTTCATCTCGGTTATTTACCTTACAGCTGTGGCTGCATTTCTTCCACTATCACGTGCCTTTTCGTGATTGCAAAAGTAGCAGTTGGACACGTAATGCTTTTATTTCCGATTGAAGGAGATAACACCACATTCTTTTAGAAAAGATGAGTAAAATGTTTTCGATTGAACTACGGAACTGATTTTTATTTTATTTATAGGCGTGTTTATTTTGGAATGTCACATCTAAAAATTTAATTTAATTTTTAAAAATAAGTAGGTAGATGGTAAAGATATTACTTCCATAAAATATTCTTGAATATTTTTATTAGTATGTACAAATTAAAGATTGAGATCTATCTCCAAATTATTTATGTCTTTTTTCGGATTTAATTAAATTTATTAATTAACAAAATATTATAAAAACAAGTGTCATATGAAATGAGCTATTATTTTTGGACATGTGGTATTGATAAATCATGATGTTGGTCCATGGTATTGTAATAAAGACTATTTAGAGATTAAAAATCTCCATGATAAAGTTGGAGTGAATCTCCATAAATCTCATTACATGTTTTTTTAAATGTATATATGTTTAACTTAAATTATATATTTATCATTAATAATAGTTATTATATTAATTTTTTTTTAATAATAGTAACTTGAAATATATAATGAAGTCTGTGTTTTAATGCTTATTATCACTAATTCCTATAGGGATTTACTAACTATTTAACTTATATGACTCAGTGAGTACTTGTAATTTTATGAAAATATTTATAAATTTATACTTATATTTAGAAAAAAAAATTAGTTTAAACAATTATATTAAAAAACAATTGAGCAAGAATTTGGTTACACCATTATGGATGTAATCATAATGTTATATTTCTTAAATATATATCTTAAAATATAAAAATATATTATAAATGTTTGAAGATATTTATGTTATGATATATTAAACATTACCAATATTGAAAAAATCATAAAAGTTAACTAAATTAGCATAGATCCATCTTAACCACTGGTTTAACATGAGCGCAGTGTGCCCAAACTTTTTTAGAGTGCAAAATAAGATGTCTTATTTTTCATTGTTTAAAGGTATTTTTGAATGCTAAATAGAATATATATATAGTACCAAATAAAAAATGTAACCATAAAAACTTAATTATTTTTTATATATAAATATATATGAAATTGATATGGAGATAAATTAGTTAACAAGGATCTTCAAATAATTCATTTAAATCTATGGTTGAAATATTTTTGAAAAGTAACATCTGATTCACATAGTTTTTTACTTCTAATTACTTTACAACATATTCTTTTTTTTAATTATAGTAGACTTTAGTTTTCTATCTAAAACATCATTTTTAATTTCATACTAACATATAAAATGAATCTCTCCCCTCAATTATAACTTTATTTTATATTATTATAAAAAAATAAAATAATATATGAGTTAAATATATACATTCTATAATGTGTGACTATATTTATTACTATGAATAATTGGCACTGTTACAAAATCATATTAATTAAATTAAAATTTTAGAAACATTAATTAAAATCAAATTAACATGATTATCAATTCATGACAATTATACAAAAATCAATAATTTAAAATTGTACCTCCCTCCGATTTTAATTTAATTGTGTTAAAAATCCAAAATGTTTTTAACCCAATGAGCAAAACACTCAGCGAATGCCTTGCACGTGTCTTTCCGTGAAAATAAGCGTCTGCTGAACTTCACATGTAGAGATTTGACTAAATTGACGGCTTGGACTTCACTCTCATCACGACAGCGTGAAATTCCACCACAGCCCGGAAACATAAAATCGCATGCTCGAGATCTTGAACGATGAAAGTCTGTTGTCCAGGGCGTACGTTGGAAGGTCCTTAGCCAATATCAATCATTTAGAAATCACTACCAGTTTTTCCACGGTCTTCATCCTTATCGATTTAAAATCGATTTGTTGAAGTAGTACCAGTCATCAACTAATAAGTACAATTTACGTGGATGTGTTTGTCTTTTTAAACTTTCGCTTGAATTCGAATGTGGCAATTTCAACTAATTACAACTCTAAATTTAGCAATTTTAAGGTGAGAATTTAACGGATTTGTGTTTCGCAGAATCGACATAGTTAAAAATGTCATCGATCTATCAAAATCACAGATAATATATATAATGACAAAAAAGAAATGTGACGGATCTATCCCATTCACAAAGATATATTATACCTTCAAGGGTTTGTCTGCCTCATAATAGACTTATCTAAAATTGCAACGAATCTACCCAATTCACATATATATTATTACAAAAATGGGACGCATCTATCCAATTCACAAATACATTACCGAAATTAACAAGACAGTAGTTGATTACAACGCCGAATACAATTGGTGCCACTCAGCATTCCGTTCGAGGAACAATATCTGTTTGTCATATGTTGCAAAGGGTGGCTGCACAACAAGCTTTAATATCAGTCTCCATTCAAAGCTTGGACAGGACTCTCCACGTTCCCAATTAGTTTCTTCCTTCAGCTTCCCAGGCTTCCCCACGCTGCTGTGGTGAGAGTTGCGTGGAGAATCACTCTCGTGGCTGTGTGGTTTGACTACAGGAAAAATGGCTCCAGTCCTATATAACTATCTTGGTTTTCATCCAGTCCTATCACAAGACCTGTTTGCAATACGTCTCGTTCTGCCTACCAATAGGGCTCCGGTATTCTCTTCTCTGCTCTACTGATCTTTTTTTTACGTGATCAATAAGTTGACGATTGTAGCTGTCTTGTATTCCCTGCACTGTTCTACGTGTCTCTATGATCAACAAGGAGTTATTTATTATCAGAAAGAGGGAATGGAGAATCAGGGGAAGTGCGCGGTGAATTAGGCGCCTCTCTCACTGTTGAGCTTTCTTCACAGAGCGGCAACGGTGTATGCAAATCGGACGTTCATAATCTACGATGAAGGTGGTGTTCGCTTTACATGTGCTGACACCTTGGAACGTTGCACACGTGTGGCGTCGTCTCTTGTCAATCGTTTCAAAATAAGGAAAGGCCAGGTGGTGTCTGGTGTCTGTTCTGGCACACAATGTTTCTGCTCTTTGAAGATTTTTTTTGGATTATTTTTTTTCTAATTTCTTTAAAATTTGGCAAAAATTTATTTAAAACAGAAATTTGATGAGTAACTTACACAATCTAACTTATACAATAAAAAAGGACTAGTTTAAATAACAGAAAACAAAATTTTACCTTATTTTTTCACCAGATTCAAACACTAAAAACTCCAAAAAATCACACTAAAAACTACTTTCGCCGTCCCGACGCCAAGAGCCGTACTCAACACCATCAACACTCACTCGCCTCGACACTCGCAATGTTGCCACCATTCTTTCCCACTCCCACGCCAAGCTTTTGTTTGTCGCCTACCAAATCCTTTCTTCAGTTTAGCACCTTAATTTAACATCTTGTTTATGTTAGAATTTTAATAACTAAATAAAAATTCTTTAATGCAGAATATAAAACGGGAATGCCCAGTAATGTAAGCTGAAGCTGAATATCGATTCTATAAAATGTGGAATAAATAAAATTTAAAAAGAATCGAAAAATAAAAATTAAATTTCCCAAAAAATTTTAAATACCTCCAGCCATTGGTGGCTCACAATATATGCAAAAATGAAGAAAAATCCCTTATGCTTTGCACACCACAATTGAAGCTTGAAACTACTCTTTTTCTCACCAAAATATGAGCTGCCTTTTTACCTCACAGCCCTCTTTATCTCTCCTTTATGATATGTTATCCGATAAAATCTCCAGCCATTTGTGGTAAAACGATTTTCAGATTCAGTCTTGAACTCCAGTAATTAAAAAATTGGCAGATTTTAACCATTAGCTTCTTTAACCACTAGCTTCTTAAACGATAAATTCACTTATGTTACGAGCTTGTCTTACCCACTCAGCAACAATCTTCATGCAAGCAGAAAAGGAAGGGAAAAGGAAGTCATACATGAGCGGTCTAACACATGTGTGACCCTATGAAAGGTGAATATGATACATGAGCGGTCTAACACATGAAGGGAAAAGGAAGTGCACTCCTTGGAAGTTTGTAAATGTACGCAACTTGACAGGAACGCACGAGGTGAAAAGACATCACACAAACTAACAAGTGGAATAGTCCATAAGTTACAGGTTATGGATTACAACATTAGCACAGACTCAATAATATTAGTACAAATGAAAACGAAATAGTTCATAAGCATATGTGTAATTTAAACAACATACATTGCAAATATAACAACAATAGTACTACTACATTTACAATATATGCATGAAGACATGCCGACTCTGATTTTATTGTAAGTGAAAGTGGCATTCATACATAAGACATGATGAACCACTTTCCACAAGTGTAGGAGGTGAATTCAACATCTCCTAATCCTCCCAAAGAAGTTTACTCCCTCTACCCTATGGATAAGCCAAGGTTGACACAAAACTCCCAAGCCCTTTCTAAGCCTAAGCTCAACCAAAATCCTAGCTCCCAAAGGCCCTTTACAAGAGTTATGAGAATGTATTTATAACCAAATGGGGGTGACTCTTGGCGTGCCCCCTTTTCTATTCTTAGACTCCCCTCATGACTCCTCATATTACATATGACTCTTCACATTCCATCATGGACACATGGAATTTAGCTTATACAAAAATTACAAATAATATTACAATTTCCACTTGTACCCATATAAGACAAAATAAGGTAGAGGCAACTTGACAACCTAACAAGAAACAATACTGTGATGGTGGAATTGGGGTGAAATCAAGCCGAGAATCTTGGACTTGGTGTCCCTTGGTCACGTACGCACTCCAAGCTTGATATTGTGTGATGGTATCCTCAAACTGTGAGATAGTTTTAGGATGGAAGTTGACTCATGCCTCCATATTATCGAGTTACAATCTCTTGGAACCGGTCTTAACATCTTTCTCAACTGGGGGAAAGATTGTTTTGATATGAACCACGCCACCGATATAGGTCTGCATGTTCTTTCTATTCACCTCCATGTCCTCCTAGGTAGCCATATGCTCTAGCTGCTCCAAGTATTGATCAATATCCTGTCAGACTTGTCGTTTGCATTTAGTCTCGATGAGTGTACTAGCATATGTGATCTCGTGGTTTCTCACCATGAAATTCAAACTGTTGTATATCCGCACATGAGGCATGAATGTTTCCGATGAATGATGTGATTTGTTTGTTGTTCTGGATAAACATATGCATTCTATATTTCTCTAACTCTGTCTACGACTTCGTCTTCTTCGCTAGTGTAAGCGTTGTTTCCTTGTATCGCATTATCAACTCATGCACAATGGTGATGGAAGCTTATGCATTCCTAAGTATCTTGAAAAACTCTTTACTCTATTTTTTAAAGTCGTTTAAGTAGAAAACTACCTTATGTACAATCACAAACTCTTGAAAAACTGGTTGCATAGTGTCTCCAAGTGTGGATACTTCAGCAAGTATCGTTTCTCTTATTGGCTTGTTGTAGACCTATGTGGATCGTGCATCCTACATTGATGCACAAAGTTGTTCATTCCCTTGACGGAGTGCCTGTAGGTCCTATGCAAACTTATTATTCTCTGCCATCAAGCACTCAGTGTTAGAGCTAGTTGTTACTTCAAAGGAAAATTTGGCATCGGCAATGGCATTTGGATTCTTGTTGGTGTCTGCAACTATCACCCTTTCTCTCACGAATGCAGGTGATGCATTATCATCTAGGAAGTTCTTTCTTCACACTTTTATAATACTGTTATGCAATTCGTCGAATAAAAAATTATACACATCCATGACCAGATCATTGTTAAGGGGAACTACCTCCCATTCCTTGCTCGGAGATTTCTCTATGGCGGAAGGTGGTGGAGTCTGAAAGGTGGCCTTAGGTGCATTGGCCATCAGGTCCACGTGCTCATATTGCAACTCTGATCCCACTTCCATTTTTGTGACTCCAATCAATTATTCAAGCTCTTTAGCAAACTCTCGTTCCTGCATCCATTTTCTCACTTCTTCTATTGCTGGCTAATATTGTATTTGTTCTTCAACCTGTATAGGTGTCGTTTCTTTTCTTTTACCGCCTTCCCTTTCTTCCTCTTCTTGCTTCTATCTCTCCTCTTTTTCTCTTCTTCTAAGCTCTTGTTCTTCCTTCAAATATTGTTTTTCTCTATATTCTCTCTACACTGCTTCTTCTAAGAATTTCATCTCTCTCTTTCTACTCTATGCTCTCTACTTCCTTTGTCCCCTCTTTGTTACAATTTCCAAAGCTACTTTCTGAGCGAGAGGATGTTCTTTAATTTTTCATCTTTGTTCCTCTTTCCTTTGTCCTGCACCTAACTGATACTTGTTGTTACTACTTCTTCCTGAACTATTGTCGTCTACGGAATAACTTGAGAAGTTACATCCATATTGTTTGTTTCATGAGGTCGGGAGGAGTTATAATATTTCTTCCAAGGTTACTCCTCTGGCCACTGATGTATCCTGCTGACCTAGTTGATGTTAACTTGTGCACAATTTTCTTTTAAAATTCCCCTCAAATCATGCATATTGTAACTCTTTATTCTGAACTCGAATTTTACTATGGATTTCCCTTCAGCATCTTCAACCTTGAGATTATTAATCTCGTATCTTCTGGTCTGCAAAGGAATATTTGGCTATGGTCCCTTCTTCATCCTATCTAGTGCTGCTGACAACTTTGTGGAGATATCATAACATACCTCTTGCATGAAAAGTTTGTTGGTGTCATATATTGGCCAAAAGATGTGGTGGATTCTGCTCGCCTAATACTCTGATCAATGTGTGATCTAGTAAGGTGAACCAATCTTCAAGCTTTGATATCACCTCCATAGCTTCTCGTGACATGTAAGGTGGGTCCTCCTAAAAGATTAGCTTGTAAAGTTGGATGATGAAGTGACCAATAAGCTTCTCCATGACTCTACGATGAATGCAATCTGAGAGTAGCTTGACAAATATATGTATGACAGTTTCTCTCTGTGTCCATGTCTAGTTCATGGTAGGGAACTAATTCTGCACAAATATTGCATCCAATAAGTATGCATACATGTAGAAGAATTATTTCTCACCCTTGGATGGATTCCAAGCTCATGTCACATGGACCATCAGCTGATGAGCCAAAATATCTGATCAGTTGAATGACTTCCCCTCGTTCACTACCTAGTTCAATAAGATATCCCCCACCCCTGGGGAAAAGTATTTGTGTTTGGTTGGCCATAAATTTTGAAAGCTAGTATTATTAAAAGTTGATAGGATTTCCTGAGTGATTTTTTTTGTACATGTAGGTGGGTTTCTGTCTAAACTTCGTTGGCTCCTTTTCCCAACTCTTGATGATATATCTCATGTTCATGTAGCTATTAGCGACATAGAAGAGTGAGTCCATGTGCTTCACTGGCCCATGAAGATGATACATCTCCTGAAAATATGCTGCCAGGAATGTAGCAATCTTCTACTCCATGGTGTTCCTCAATGCCACAGTTTTGACATGAATATTTGATACAACCTAGCTGATCACATCCACACCTGGGAAGGATGGAAACTCGAATGCAACCTTGTAAAGCCCTGAATGAATGATGTTGAGATACACCTATTGGTCCTCTAAGTATGCCTAAAAGTACTTTCTAAACTCATCTTTGATCTGTTACCATGTCAGTTTTGATCCCTTCTCTATAAATAGCTCGCTGTCTACATAAATTGGAAAGTTAAGCAAAACTTGTTCAAATGATTCTCGAGTACTTATTTGAAGGGTTTCCTTTGAGTAAGATCTCTTATATTCCATTGTGAAAGTGACTACTAGAGAGATTCCCTACAAATGTTGTACATATGGGACAGAAACACACGAACAGAAATAAAATATTAGTTATAAGAAAAACTATCTTTAGAACATGTTCATGCAACACACTGGGAAAGTTAGTTGAAGTATTGCACAATATTTACTGGGAAGAAGGTATAATTGGATGATGAAACTACACACTACGCAGAATGAGAAATCAGGGTCGAAGCTTGAGGACTAAGACTGCGCAATGTGCAGTTCAGCCTAGGTAGTGAGTTAGGAGAGAATGCGCATTGTGTTGTCTCAGTTGTAAGGATAAAGGCTTAGGCATGAGACTACACAATGTGTAATGGGGCCAGCCTATACTGCACATTACGTAGTTCCAAAGTCCAAGCTCTAAGCCTGGGCCTTAATATTAAGGAATGCCCAGCTGGGAAAAGTGAATTTTGGCCAAGGGAAAGGAACATCTGCCCAAGGGAAGTGTGAAAAATGAGAAAATATGAGAGATGGCGAACGCTTGAGTGAAAATATGACTATTTTTTATCGAAACAAGACAAATCGAGCGCAAAAAATGAATAAAAAAGAGGTGAATGAGATCGGTGAGGAAATTCGCCCCAACGACGTCCATTGATGAACATGAAGAAACTGACACGACACTTGTAAAAGTCAAATGAAAACTTGAAACAACACTTCTATAGGCTAAAGGAAGTTAAAGTGCTAGCATGCATGCAAAGAAACCAGCAAAACAATACGCATGCAAGCCAAACAACAAAAGTGACAGAAAAAGTGACTAAAGGAGATAAATGCAAAACTCATCCAAAAAAGTGAGGACAATCATACCTAAGGTTCCTTGATCTCTTTACGAATGATATATCTGCAAAATCAAGTGTGAGAATGAGCTCTAGGGTCATGGCTTAAATATATTTGAGAAATTAGGGTTTATGACGTGCATGCCCAAAATCAAGGGAAAAGTGACACATGGTGACAATCTCTAAAAATAGCAAGCATGCTTCCTTCAAGTTACTACAAATAGATCCCTAAATTCTAGGGATGTTTTTTTCCTTTTTTAGATTCTCTGCTTTTTTGGGGAAAACATGCCATGCACATCACTGGGAATGATTGTTCAGTTGCGGAGAACTGGAAGTTCCCAGCTCAGTGCACTACGTAGTTTCTGAGCTCAGTGAAGGATTGCGTAGATTTTGGGCTCAGTGATGGGTTTCCTTTCATCACCGCATAGTTTATGAGCTCAAGATTGGACTACCAGTTATGATTACGCAATTATGAACATAAATGTCAAGTTTGGCTCTATGAATTGTGTAGTTTTTGGATTCTAGCCTAGAACTATTGCACAAGGCTTAGAAAGGAGGTTAGATTGTGACTTAGAAAATATTTTCTCAGTGAAGAGCAAGTAAACACAAGCAAAATTGAAAGATAAACATCAATCAAAGCATGGATACATGATATCAATGCAGGGTAAGCTCCTATGAAAGAGGGTTAGGCTCCAAAATCTAAGCAATGGTAAGATTTTGGAGGCTGGTTGTATCCAGTACAATAGTTCCTTTGTTAGATAGCATGTCAGCTTGGGATTTTTTGCTTCTATATATATGAAAATTTTCAATATGCTCAAAATGTTTTAATATAATCCTAAGTATTTGTTGAAGTGGAGGAGAATTGGGCTTGCCTGAGATAACTAACATCTAACATTCAATTTCCAAAAACCACCAGGTTTTTTAGATTTCTTATTTTAGCCAACTCTAGGCCTTCATATTTCTTATTTTATCCAACTCCATGCCTTTCCATAATGCCAGGTATCTAGCCTAGTTATTAGTGTCACCCCTAGCACCCACGAAAAGTGAGTTCCAAATTGTTCCCAAATATATTATTGATGATTAAAATTGTATATTTAAATAAATAAAATTGTAAATTTTAAATGTAATATGGATTTAAATACTTTAAATAAAACTGACAAAAACTTAATTTTAACAAATATTTTAAATTAAATTTTAATATATGTGTGTGTGCCAAAAATAAAAAATAAAAATAAAAATAAAATTATAACATTATTTTAAATTATTATAATTATTATTATTGATTATAAAAATAATACTTATATGATTTAAACATATATACATTTAGAAAACATGTTACAAGATTCTTAATCATGGATATTTATTCTCCCTTTATCATGGAGATTCTTGACATGTAAATAGGAATTGTTACAATGTTATGAGCCAATATTATGACTTACTAATATACATGCCCAAAAAATCATAACTCACGTGCATATAATATTTTTTAATTAATTATTTAAATTAAAATATTAGAAAAGGCTTAACTAATTTTGAGATAAATTATTATAAATATATTTAACATATTTTATAATTGTATTTTAAAATTAAATTATTTTTTAAAATTAATAAGATTTAAATACATGTTTAATATAATTAGTGCAACCATATAAATGAAATGGTTGGTAAATGATCATAGAAATCAATTCATGATTAAAAAAATACATCATTATACATCTCACAGTGTAAAGATTTAAGAAAATCATAAAGATAAGCTAAATTGCAATTTCATTTAAAAGTACTATTATTATTATTATTGTTTATTAAAACATGCAACATGATTCTTAACTATGGAGATTTTTTTTCACTTTATTATAGAGCCTATTAACTTGTAAATAAACATTTTTACAATATTGTACCATGGACAAATACCATAGCTTATCAATAATACATTGTCAAAAAAAATCATAACTCATTTTACACTTAATAATGTTTGAACTACTTCACTGGGACTGTTGTAAGTTGATTCTGAAATAAGAAGAAGGGTTGTAATTAGTCTCTGACTATTATTTTTAAGAATTTGTTATGTGATAAATTAAAAATTAATTTTCCTTAGGTTTTATAGAAAAATTATAAATTTTATTAATGTAAATTGAAAATTAATTTTAAAAATGAAAGAGTAACAAAATATTTTAAGAAAATTTGGTTGGGTAAAAATTAAAATTTAGCTTTTTCTATTTTAAAAAACCTTAGAAATAGTAAATTGGTGCAATTCTAGAATAATAAATATTGATAGGTTTCAAAACACATTTCATAATACATTTGAAATTGCCAATAAATAAATAAATAAATATAAATAATAAATATAAATTAAATTATAATATTATTTCAGATTATTATAATTATTATTATTGATTATAAAAATAAAATTATTATAATCATTACTAGTGATTATAAAAATAATAAATATATGAATTAAGCATATATACATTTAGAAAACATGTTATAATATTTTTAATCATGGGCTTTATTCTCACTTTATTATAGAGACTCTTCGCATATAAATAGGCATTGTGACAATGTTACAGACAATACTATGACTTACTAACATTACATGCCTATAAACATAATAAACATATAATATTATTAGTAATAGATAATCTTAGTAATTAGATTAAATTATATAAAGTTCATATTTTAATACTTTATTGTCTCTAACATTTTTTAAGTTTTAGTATCTTTTGTGTGAATTTAAAGATATAATTTTGGGTGATATTGTGATTTTTCTTTATTTAAAATGTTTTTTTAAATGTTTAAATAGATATTAGCTTAAACTTGAAATTCTAATCGTCTCTATAAAATTATATAAAATCAATAAATAAAAAATATGTCTAAAAATAAAACTTGGAAAATCAAAATATAACTTTATTAATTTAAAATAATTCTTCCCAAATTTAAAAGTAATAATTAAACCATCACATTTTATGGATATATTTGGATGATATGTTTTTTATTTTACTAAATATATATATTTATTAAGGAAAACAGTATCAATGTAACAATGTTTTACAATTTTTATTGGGCCTAATGGTTAAGAGCATGTGTTTCCTCGTAAGAGATCATAGGTTCAAAACCAGATCAAAAGGGGACTAGAGTATATATGTCTTCATAAACTTAGCACTCAAATCACTAAAAAAAGATAAGTCTCTTGTCCCATAAACAAAGAGATATCATACACCAATTTAATGTGTCAAATAACTTTAAAATTAAATAATAATAATAGTAATTAAAATAAATTAATACAATATAAAATAAATTCAAAAAGATTTTCTAAACATTTACTTAAATATTATTATAAATATTTACAATATATAAATAAATTTAATTTTCTAAACATTTTTTAAAACAATCATATAATTGATAATCACAATTCCAAAACATCTAACACAATCATATAATTGATAATCACAATTCCAAAACATCTAACACTGCAACTAAATTAAGAAAAAAAAGTAAAAAACGAAGGAAAACATGTAATAGTTAAACTAAGCGCAGTTGAAGTCGCTTAAATATTTTAGGGTTTAAAGGTGGTGGTTCATCTCGGTTATTTACCTTACAGCTGTGGTTGCATTTCTTCCACTATCACGTGCCTTTTCGTGATTGCAAAAGTAGCTGTTGGACACGTAATGCTTTTATTTCCGATTGAAGGAGATAACACCACATTCTTTCAGAAAAGATGAGTAAAATTTTTTCGATTGAACTACGGAACTGATTTTTATTTTAATTGTAGGCGTGTTTATTTTGGAATGTTACATCTAAAAATTTAATTTAATTATTAAAAATAAGTAGATAGATGGTAAAGATATTACTTCCATAAAATATTCTAGAATATTTTTATTAGTATGTACAAATTAAAGATTGAGATCTATCTCTAAATTATTTATGTTTTTTTTTGGATTTAATTAAATTTATTAATTAACAAAATATTATAAAAACAAGTGTCATATGAAATGAGTTATTATTTTTGGACATGTGGTATTGATAAATCATGATGTTGGTCCACGTTATTGTAATAAAGACTATTTAGAGATTAAAAATCTCCATGGTAAGTTGGAGTGAATCTCCATAAATCTCTTCACATGTTTTTTTAAATGTATATATATTTAACTTAAATTATATATTTATCATTAATAATAGTTATTATATTAATTTTTTTTTAATAATAGTGACTTGAAATACATAATGAAGTGTGTTTTTTATTGCTTATTATCACTAATTCCTATAGGGATTTACTAACCATTTAACTTCTATGACTCAGTTAGTACTTGTAATTTTATGAAAATATTTATAAATTTATACTTATATTTAGAAAAAAAATTAGTTTAAACAATTATATTAAAAAACAATTGAGCTAGAATTTGGTTACACCATTATGGATGTAATCATAATGTTATATTTCTTAAAGATATATCTTAAAATATAAAAATATATTATAAATGTTTGAAGATATTTATGTTATGATATATTAAACATTACCAATATTGAAAAAATCATAAAAGTTAACTAAATTAGTATAGATCCATCTTAACTACTGGTCTAACATGAGCGTAGTGTGTGCAAAATTTTTTAGAGTGCAAAATAAGATGTGTTATTTTTCATTGTTTAAAGGTATTTTTGAATGCTAAATAGAATATATATATAGTACCAAATAAAAAATTTAACCATAAAAACTTAATTATTTTTTATATATAAATATATATGAAATTGATATAGAGATAAATTAGTTAACAAAGATTTTCAAATAATTCATTTAAATTTATGGTTGAAATATTTTTGAAAAGTAACATCTATTCACCTAGTTTTTTACTTCTAATTACTTTACACAATATTCTTTTTTTTTTAATTATAATAGACTTTCGTTTTCTATCTAAAACATCATTTTTAATTTCATACTAAGATATAAAATGAATCTCTCCCCTCAATTATAACTTTATTTTATATTATTATTATTATTATAAAAAAAAATTAATATATAAATTAAATATATATACATTCAATAAAATATGTGACGATATTTATTACTATGAATAATTAGCACTGTTACAAAATCATATTAAATCAAATAATTATTGAATTAAATTAAAATTTTAGAAACATTAATTAAAATCAAATTAACATCATTATCAATTCATGACAATTATACAATTATCAATAATTTAAAATTGTACCTCCCTCCGATTTTAATTTAATTGTGTTAAAAATCCAAAATGTTTTTAACCCTATGAGCAAAACACTCAGCGAATGCCTTGCACGTGTCTTTCCGTTAAAATAAGCGTCTGCTGAACTTCACATGTAGAGATTTGACTAAATTAACGGCTTGGACTTCACTCTGATCACGACAGCGTGAAATTCCACCACAGCCCGGAAACATAAAATCGCATGGTCGAGCTCTTGAACGATGAAAGCTCTGTTGGAAGGTCCTTAGCCAACATCAATCATTTAAAAATCACTACCAGTTTTAAATCGATTTGTTGAAGTAGTACCAGTCATCAACTAATAGGTACAATTTACGTGGATGTGTTTGTCTTTTTAAACTTTCGCTTGAATTCGAATGTGGCAATTTCAACTAATTACAACTCTAATTTTAGCAATTTTAAGCTGAGAATTTAAGGGGTTTGTGTTTCGCAGAATCGACATAGTTCAAAATGTCATCGATCTATCCAAATCACAGACAATATATATAATGACAAAAAAGAGATGTAACGGATCTATCCCATTCACAAAGATATATTATACCTTCAAGGAACAATATATGTTTGTCATATGTTACAAAGGGTGGCTGCACAACAAACTTTTCTTGGACAGGACTCTCCACGTTCCCAATTAGTTTCTTCCTTCAGCTTCCCAGGCTTCCCCACGCTGCTGTGGTGAGAGTTGCGTGGAGAATTACTCTCGTGGCTGTGTGGTTTGACTACAGGAAAAATGGTGAGAGTTGCGTTTGAGAATTACTCCAGTTACGCAATTGTTCTACAAGCTGCTACTATGCTACATAGATCATACAATTGACATTGCGTGTCTGCTCTCAACACAGTCCTTGCACCTTTTCAACCATTTTGCTTCACACTTACTTACACGACCCATAAGATAATGATTCTATTTGTCTTATAATGCAGAACGAGCTCCACCTCTGACCTGCAACGACAAGAGCCACCGCGCTTTGGTTCGAATCTTTCCACGGCTTTGAGACTCACGCATAGGACAGTCAAACTACTCCACCCGACTCTGGGCTTATACTTGAGATCACTCAATTCTCAGTCTGTGTGAAAGAGATTTTTTAAAGCTCACCGATTGCTGACCGTGCCTAATTATAGAAATTAATTGTAACACTTCACAACTAAACACAACCCACTCCACACTGACCACTTTTCTATGAACTTCAACAACCACAATGGCCACGGTTTCGAGCATTATAGTGTCAATGCCATTTTCAAGCTTGAAATTCCAACGATCTCGTCCTCCACGCCTCAGGAAGTTTATTTGCTTCAGAAAATACGAGCCTCATAATACATTCACGGCTCACAAGCATTCAACCTGAATGGAGTTAAATGTCCACGATCTGCAAGCATGGCTTCTGCACTTTCATCTTTGTTAACTCCAATCCTGTTTGAGATAGCGCTCGCACTCTTATACTCCTCCCGCTCGTCTGCTCCGCTCGTCTGCTCCGCTCCTCCACTACCGTGAAGCTCCTTCCAAATAAGTAGCCATTTCAACAGCTTCACAAGTATATAACTATGCAGGTGCACAGACGGAAAAACCCCAGCCTGATACAAAATGAAGCAAAGACGGGGCCCTACAACCCAAAATTTCAGAACAGCACATGGATCTGGTGTGCGTCCATGGATCAAAAGCGTCCAATATGCCCTCACGCACAGGACGGTGGCCAACATGCAGAAATGGCGGCTGCAAGCAGAGATCGAACATGGCCCATTCTTCCAGGCTATGCAACGCATCTGGGCAACCCGGATCTCCTTGTTCAGCCCTCTCCTGCCTTCCAAATTTAGATTAGGCTCCTAACAGGCAGATCTTTGATGATTTGGGTCTGCTTAACGGACATCGTTCAGAATCTACTGCTCGCCCTAGAGCATCGATTGGGAATACCCACAGCTCTTCAAAGACTTATTCATGGAGGTAAACAGCTTGAGGCTTCCCTTCCCCTTTCCTTTTATGACATTAAGAGAGATGCTACCTTAAATTTAACCCTTCGTTTGAGAGGGGGAGATGTTGGACACTCCTCATTTGCACCAGCTTTCTCTTATAAGGATGGTGTTCATGCACAACCCAAGAAAGAAGTTCAAATCCCTACAACCCCCAAGCCATTTTTGGTTGACAAACTAGAGGATGTCCCATCCATTGAAATCTCCCATCCAGAACTGGCAGAACAACATCAAAAATACGCAGAAGCTGCTATTATCTGCAAATTCAACAGAATATGGCCTCAAGCAAAGGGTCTCTACGAATGGATCTATGCCAACTGGACTCACAACTGCACTGTCATTTTCTGTTCAAAGGGCTTCTTCATTGTTGTTTTTGATCACGACAAGGACTGCCAAAAGGTTGTTAAAGAAGGGCTGGGGTTTTAGGGAAGGGCAGGGTTATTCCTCACACCCTAGTTCCCAGACTTCGATCCCTCCACAGCCATCATCACCAAGATTCCAGTGTGGGTCAGACTCCCCAACTTACTATCTCACTTATGGCACCCTTCCGTCTTTCAAGGTATTGGAAACACCTTGGGTCACTATCTAACTAACGATCCCCATCTAGAACTCTAGGGGCTCTACACACATGGAAATTTTTTTGTTGAAGTAGATATCAACAAAGGACTGCCGAAACAAATCAATCTCAAGATCGGTGACTTCCTGTGGACACAAACTTTAGATTACGAGAACACAGCCTTCAGATGCCATCATTGTTACTAGACAGGGCACCTTCAACACTCCTGCCCCATGTTTTGGGAAAAAAAGGAGCAAAACCTCCCCAAACATAAAACCAAGAGATGGATACATAGTTATCCACCTCCAGTAGATGACGATGAATTCTCTAGTTCAGAGGAGGAGGAGCTCGTAGCAGAAACAGAGCAGGATATGCATACGTAGGACCCTCCCTCTGAAGCCCCTCTAGGTCCCACTGTCACTACGGCTACTCAGAAACGTAACTATGAGTCCTCCTCTTCCGACAGGGATAAGGAGACTCCTACTTCAAGCAACAATTCTCTACAAATGGTTCTAGCCCAACCGCACCACTCAGGTTGGGTCAAAGTCATCAAAAAGAAAGGGAAAAAACTCCACATGGAGAATTCAATCTGGGTAGAACCATGTTTCTCTCATCATTTGTTTCTCAAATCTTGCATCTATGTACTTTGTCTGTTCCATGTTTTATCTTCGGGACCGAGGTTGATAGTTTATCATTTCCGGTTGGCCCGTTTCTTGTCTCACTTGATTGTAAACTCCTTTTGTACCATATGTTTGCTTAATAGATTCAGTCTTAGAAAAAAAAAATATTAATTCATATTAAAAAGGATTTGTAATTTTTTATTATTTAAATTGTATTTTTTAATACTACAAAAATTACATAACATGTGTATTGAGTCATTTTATCAAATCACATTAAAATGGTTTTTTTTATTATTAATATATTTTTAAATATATCTCAATATTAATTCATATGAAAATATTTCTTTTTCTTTTTTATTGTAGCCAACATTGTTTTATATTTACAGAATATTTACGCACTATTTGAAAACAACATACCTGCTACTTTGCTGTCCTTCGTGTGAATCCTTCGATCTTTTGTTAGACGATTAAACTTTCTTTGTCTGTTGATTTGAAGTTAGGTTAGTTATCAGTTATTAAAATTGGTTATGAGCTTGGAATTTCCCAACCGTTTATATGTTTGAATATGGAGCTCGTCTCTGTTCCTATCGACGCCGGTGATCATGTTCTCACAATCCTCCCGGGTGTTGCCGTCGCCCATGCCAGACCTGCTAGAACTCGTCTGCAGAAATCGAGCAGTTGCCGTCGAGGTCGAAAGCCTGGAATGAATTTTCCAGATCTTCCAAGCAGGTGGCCCTGTCATTCCCTATGGTATTTAGATTGATGAACTCCTCCAGGTCCGGAATAGCTCGTTAGTGTAACTTGCGTCGAAGTGTTGAGGAAGGCCATCAGAGTAATTTGTGTATATATCCTGTTTTGAGCATTTAACTCCTTTTAGTAAAGAGGATGAATAGTTCTCATGCATCTACTGAAATCGGATTTGTCGTTTTTGTTTCCTTACTGTAAAATAATATTAGCAAGAGCTACCCACGCAGATCATTGAATTCAAAATGGTTCTAGTTGTACATAGGGATAAAACAGTAATAACAGAAGAGGCAGTCCTCCATTATGTATATAGGTTGGTAAACGTAACATTGTTTTATTTTATTAAAAAAGAGTAAATAAGGATGACCTTATGCAGTTTAAAATAATGCTCAAAATCGCCAGCACTTCGAATAAAAATAGTTGTAAATACAAACATATAGCATATTTTGATGGGCGATTCGAACTCTAATTAATTGCAAGCTTGATGTAGATGCCTAGCTAATCTACAGGTCTTGCATTGGAAATGTGTGCAGGTTTTAACTCTGACGAGATAAATTTCATATAAAACTAAATTTAATATGAAGCTTATTGCGTAACATCTTTGTGATATGTACTTTTTTTTTGTGTAAGGAGGAGGAAAACTATGATGGAATCAATCAATGCAATTTAATATAATCTGCCAATTCCATATTGATATATTCATCTTTATCCTCCCAGAGTTATTTAATTTAGAAAAAGAAAGAGAAAATTACCTGTTCATCAAGAAGAAACGACTGAGATGGATTTTTTTTCCCATCATATTTGATACACCCACGCACATGTAACTATTATGTTTGCTCCTCCAAACATTAATTAACATCGAAAACCTCTCTCATCAATGCAAGAATCTGAATATTGCATTAAGATCAGTGAAAAAGGGAAAACAAAGAAACAAATAGTTCTCCAGTAATAATAGAAGAGGCAGTCCTCAGTGGCTGTGGTTGTGTATATAGGTTGGTAAACGTAACATTGTTTTATTTTATTAAAAAAGAGTAAATAAGGATGACCTTATGCAGTTTAAAATAATGCTCAAAATTGCCAGCACTTCGAATAAAAATAGTTGTAAATACAAACATATAGCAAATTTTGATGGGCGATTCAAACTCTAATTAATTTCAAGCCTGATGTAGATGCCTAATCTATAAGTCTTGCATTGGAAATTTGTGCAGGTTTTAACTTTGATGAGATAAATTTAATATGAAGCTTATTGCATCTTTGTGATATGTACTTTTCTTTTGTGTAAGGAGGAGGAAAACTATTATGGAATCAATCAATGCAATTTAATCTAATCTGCCAATTCCATATTGATAAATTCATCTTTATCCTCCCAGAGTTATTTAATTTAGAAAAAGAAAGACAAACTTACCTGTTCATCAAGAAGAAACGACTGAGATGGATTTTTTTCCCTCATATTTGATACACCCACGCACTGGTAACTATTATGTTTGCTCCTCCAAAAATTAATTAATATCAAAAACCTCTCTCATCAATGCAGGAATCTGAATATTGCATTAATATCAGTGAAAAAGGAAATGCAAAGAAACAAATAGTTCTAGCAGATCCATGCATAAAAAAGCAAATTTATGAAGACAACGCAAACCTCAGATGTGGGTGCTTTGAGCTTTAATTTCTTTCCAACCTCGTATAGATGCTTAACTTTTATGTTCCGGTTGGGAAATTTGGACATGTTTGAATCGTAGCATATAAATCTCACATTATACTAAATTCGAGATGAAACAAAATTAGAAAACAAATTCATCTACAACCGTCAAACGAGAAACAAAGAGTTATGTGAAACTGATAAACAAAATTAGAAAAAATATTCAACTCTCAAACAATAAACAAAAAGTTATCTGCAGTTGATAAAACAAAATTAGAGAACATATTCATTTACGACTCTCAAACAAAGAAACAAAAATTTATTTACAACTTTTAGCATTATAGTGCTTTTAAATAGGTTCACATAGGATATTCTAATATTAATAATATTTTTATTTTTATTTTAGGTAATTTGTTAATAGTTGTTAAATAATTGAGTTGTGATATTATGATATTTATAATTTTATTTGTATTTTAGGTTTAGTGTTTTTAAATCTTAGTTTTAATTGTCAATAGTTGTTTCAAATAATTGTTTTATGTATCTTGCATTTGGAGAGCAAATTATTGTAGATTGAACATGCTTTTTTGTGTATTTGTGTATTTTTGCTTCCTGGTTTACCGACTTATTCAATTGTCAACAGTTGTTTCAAAGAATTGTTTTATGTATCTTGCATTTGGAGAACAAATTATTGTAGATTGAATATGCTTTTTTTTTGTATTTTTTATTTTAATTACAAAGACATATATTTTACGTAGAAACTATTTCTTTAAGAATCTTACGGCGTTCCTTTGCAACATCTGGTAATGGTGCAATTGCTAGTTTATTTTTATTTTAAGAAGAGTGAACATACTTACACATCTCCTTCATAGTTCTTAATAATATACAGTTAAATGGAACACTCAAATTGCAAACAATATTGAGAAAATAATCAATAAAAAATGGGATGTCTAGATTTCATTTACAACTATCAATGTAATTTTGTTATATAGATACAAGGTTAGGAATAATTATTCTGGTTATAAAGATAAAAGGAAAGAAAGATTTTTTTTTATTTTTTTTTTCTCCTTTTATATACTCCCTTTCTCTAACTAAGAGTATCATTGTGATTAAATATATAATGTATAATTAGAAATAATTAATATGATAGAAAAAGAATTCTTAAAATTGTTTCAATTAAAACCATTTTCTACTAATTATGAGTGATTAGAAGTAAAGGCTTAGAATATGATTCTTAAATTATCCTATGTGAGAGGAATATGGAGAAACATAGAACATAATAGTTGCAAATAAATGAAAAAAAAAAAACCATTAAAAAACAAGATTTGCTAAGAAAACCGTTTCAAGAAAGAAAAGCCACTTTAAAGAAATCTCAATGTATCTTTCTTCCACAAACAATGGTTACAATACAATTTCTGAGATGTCCTCTTAAGAAGAGGGATTTATAGAAAGTTTATTCTTTCTTAACTCTGCAAACCAAACAAAAATGATCTATAGTGACTTCTTTCTTGCTTAGTTCTATAGACCACGTTAGAGGAATCTAACCACCTAGGCCTATATTATTCAATAAGCTTATACCATGAAGAATCTTTATGGAGTATAAGCTCATCATTAATTTTATTAGGATTATCTTAAATATTCCATGGAAAAATTGAGATTAACCTAACATTTACACTTTTAAACTTGACATAGAATAAAAACCTACACTGCTAAATATTAATTAACAAAGTATCACTTAAATCTATATCTACAATTTAAACAAGTGAATCGTCAAACTAGAGATATGCATGCATATATATTTCCTATAGCTATATGCCCATTTGGATATGTGATAAAATAATAACTTCAAAAAATTCTTACAATTATATTTCCAAGCATGTGATTTTATAGAATATATTTTTTAAATTATTTGTATAGATATATTTTAACTATGATCTACGAAGACTCGAGAAGGATGAAATTTCAAAATTGAAAAAAAAATTTGCACGTCAAAAGGTTTAATCCCTTCTAGTACTTGGTAAATGTGTGATTAAGATAGATCTATAAAGGTAGTTTGTTTATAATGTACTTTTTAATATTTTATGATTATTAATATCTTATATTAAAAATTGAATAAGTTAAAAATTTTCCTCTTATTAACAAGTAACTACATTATTTTATCTTTAGTTACTATTTCTTTCCTAGCATTGAAATATTTTACTAAGCTAAACATTAATATACATATAGAAAAAGAAAAAGAGTTCATACTGAAATATATTAGTTAATATGGGTATTCAAACAATTTATTTAAGTTCTATATTGCCATATTTATAAGAGAAATAATTTTTTTTAATTATTTTATCTCCATAAAGTTAGATAAAATTATATTATTTAATATTGGCCAAATTTATTTCTATTATTTTTTGAAGAATGAGCCTCATGGCTCAATCAACATCCATATTTCTATGATTAATATTACATCCATATCTCTATGATTAATATTGCATTATTTCCATGATTAATTATTTGTCAACCAAGTACTTAGAGTACCACTCTATGCTCGAGCAATTGATTAATAAACGTGTATTTTATTTTCTACATCCATCTTTCTCTACTCGAGACACATATATTAATGAAGCACTCATTAAGCAAGTATTTATTCACCTTTCATACTACTAGGTTTGGTTCTAAATACTGCAAACCATAGACCTTAATGGAAAATAATATCTTCCATCTTGAGATTTTTATGTAGGAATGCAAACACACATGCACATGGACATGTTCTTATAAACGTGTATGCATTCATGAGCCTTTGACTTTAGCATTTCTTGAATCACCACATAGACTACCAACTTAGAGCTAAATCAAGGTTTCTAAGAACATGTGTGCATTATGAGCACATGCACACTTCTAAATGCACATGCAGTCTTGTTATGTATAATTGAAAAAAAAAAACCCTTTTACTTTTTCATTATTACCAAAATAGAAAACACAACATGTTTTCCCCTTAATTCTATGATTTAATGAGTGGATGGGCACAATCTAATGATGGGTCTGTCTCATGACATGTTAGTGGTAATGTAAACATGTAAAAGTAAAAACATATTAACTTGGATGGATCATTCAAAGTAATTCCATTATCAATTTGAAAATTAAAAATAGTGTAAAAAGAGAAAATGTAGGAAAATAAATTATCTTTGTCAATATAGTATTTATATTTATAGGATTTACGTACACTCTTTAAATTTTGATTTTCATAACACTTATATGTTAATTTTCATGTAAAATACAATACATATTTCCATTAGTGCTAAGTTTAAGTACTTAAATAATGAATTTTCACTACAAAAAATTGTAAAATGGTATAGAATATATTGCTCTGGTTTATTTTATTTTTTTCAAAATCCATGCTTATATATATATATATATAAGTAATTATATCCTTGAGATTATAAGAACTTTAATTAGTTATACATAAAAAAATTTAACATTAGATATCATATTTTGGGATTCAAATGTGTTTAGTAAGTCATTCATCTTTGACCATTTCCATGAGATATAGTTGTAGCTCACTAATTTCTCATGCTTTTTGAATAGGTAACCAGGACTTCCCAGGATCAAGTCATTCATCTTTGACCATTTCCATGAGAGGTAGTTGTAACTCACAAACTTCTCATGATTTTTGAATAAGTAACTAGGACTTCCCAGGAGGTCACCCATCCTAGACCATTCATTCTCGTGATTTTTGAATAGGTAACCTAGACTTCTCAGGAGGTCATTCGTCCCAAATCGCTCTTGCTCAAGTGCGCTTAAATTTTTTCCCCACAATAAAGACCCCTTATCTTGCTACACCATTTGAAAAACCTTAGCAAGTATTGTGCCTCATGAACCATTCAAGTAGAGCTCCTTTCACTTGTTTTATATTTAAGTATTGCGCGGTTTTCACAGTGCATTATATTAGATATCAATTTTTGGGATTATACTGTGTAAAGTAAGTCATTCATCTATGACCATTTCCATGAGAGTTATTCATAACTGACTAATTTATCATGATTTTTGAATAGTCTATTTAGCACTCACTGCATTGGGCGATGCTCACAAGGGCGAAGAAGTGGGATTGAAACTAGTAAAAAGAATCACAGAGCTTCAATCATTACTTCTGGGGCTTGCACCCAGTAACAAGGACTTCTCGGGAGGCCACCCATCTGAGATTTCCTCTGGCTCAAGCATGCTTAACTATGGATTTTTCCCCACAATCAAGGCCACTTAGCTTGCTACCCCATTTCAAAACCTTATCAAATATTATGTCTCATGAAACATTCAAGTAGAGCTCCCTTAGCTCTTTTTATATTTAAGTTACCATTCAATTAGAGCTCCCTTAGCTCTTTTTATATTTAAGTATTGAGGGGTTTTCACAGTACATTATATTAGATATCATTTTTTGGGATTCATTGGCGTTAAGTAAGTCATTCATCTACGACCATTTCCATGAGAGGTAGTGGTAACAAAATAATTTCTCATGGTTTTTGAATATTCCACTTAGCACTCATTGCATCGGGTGATTCTCACAAGGATGAAGAAGTGGGATTGAAACTAGTGAAATAAATCACATAGTGTCAATCATCAATTCTGGGGCTTGAACCCAATAAACAAGACTTCCCAGTAGGTCACACATCCTAGATCACCTCTAGCTCAAGCATGCTTAACTATGGATTTTTCCCCACAATCAAGCCCACTTAGCTTGCTACCCCATTTTCAAAAACATACCAAGTATTATGTCTCATAAACGATTCAAGTAGAGCTCCCTTCACTTTTTTTATATTTAAGTATTGAGGGGTTTTCACAGTGCATTATATTACATATCATTTTTTGGGATTCAACTAGGTTAAACAAGTCATTCATCTATGACCATTTCCATGAGAGGCTATCGCAATTGACTAATTTCTCATGATTTTTGAATATTCCACTTAGCACTCATTGCATCGGGTGATTCTCATAAGGGTGAAGAAGTGGGATTGAAAATAGTGAAATGAATCACATAGCATCAATCATCACTTCTGGGGCTTACACCTAGTAACTATGACTTCCTAGGAGATCACCCATCCTAGATCACCCCTGTCTCAAGCACGCTTAACTATGGAGTTTTATCAACAATCAACGCTAGATAGATTTCAAAACTTTAGCAAGTATTGCGCCTCATGAAAAATTCAAGTAGAGCTCCCTTAACTCTTTCTATATTTAAGTATTGAGGGGTTTTCACATTTCATTATATTAGATATTAGTTTTTGGGATTCAACTGTGTTAAGTAAGTCATTATTTTATGACCATTTCCATGAGAGGTAGTCATAACTGATTATTTTCTCATGATTTTTTAATAGTCCACTTAACACTCATTGCATCAGGTGATGCTCATAATGGTGAAGAAGTGGGATTGAAACTAGTGAAATAAATCAGATAGCGTCAATCATCACTTCCGGGGCTTGCACCCGGTAACCAGGACTTCCCAAGAGGTCACCCATCCCAAATCGCCCCTAACTCAAGCGCGCTTAACTGTGGAGTTTTCCCCAAAATTAAGCCCACTTCTCTTGCTACCCACTTTGCAAAAACTTAGTAAGTATTGTGCTTCATGAGCCATTAAAGTGGAGCTCCCTTCACTCTTTTCTTATCTAAGTATTGAGGGGTTTTCATAGTGCATTATATTAGATATCATTTTTTGGAATTCAAATGTGTTAATAAATTCATTCATCTATGACCATCTCCATCAGAGGTAGTCGTAACTGACTAATTTCTCATGTTTTTTGAATAGTCCCCTTAGCACTCATTGCATTGGGTGATGCTCACAAGGGTGAACAAGCAGGATTGAACAGAGTGAAATGAATCACATAAGGCCAGTCATCACTTTTGGGGCTTGAACCCGATAACTAAGAATTCCCAGAAGGTCAACCATCCTAGATCGCCTTTGGCTCATGCACACTTAACTGTGTATTTTCCCCACAGTAAACTGCACAGCTAAGTGCGCTTGAGCTAGAAGTGATCTGGGATGGGTGACCTCCCGGGAAGTCCTAGTTACTGGGTGAAAACCCCTAAAGTGATGATTAATGCTATGTGATTCATTGCACTAGTTTCAATCCCACTTATTCACCCTTGTGAGCATTTCCCGATGCAATGAGTGCTAAGTGGACTATTCAAAAATCATGAGAAATTAGTCATTTATGACTACCTCTCATGGAAATGGTTATAGATGACTGACTTACTTAACGTAGTTGAATCCCAAAAATGATATCTAAAATAATGCACTGCAAAAACCGCTCAATGCTTAAATACAAAAAAGAGCTAAGCGAGCTATACTTGATTTGTTCATGAGGAACGATACTTTCTAAGGTTTTGAAAACGGGGTAGAAAGCTAAGTGGGCTTCATTGTGGGAAAATATCCACAGTTAAGCGTGATTGAGCCAAAGGAGATATCGAATGGGTGACCTCCTGGGAATTCCTGGTTACTAGGTGCAAGCCTAGGAAGTGATGATTGATGCTATGTGATTCATTTCACTAGTTTAAATCATACTTCTTCACCCTTGTGAGAATCACCTGATGAAATGGTTGTTAAGGGGACTATTCAAAAATCATGAGAAATTAGTTAGTTATGGCTATGAATCATGGAAATGGTCATAGATAAATGACTTACTTAACAAAGTTGAATCCCAAAAAATGATACCTAATATAATGCATTACGAAAACCCCTTAATACTTAAATATAAAAAGAGTGAAGTGAGCTCTACTTGAATGGTTCATGAGGCATAATACTTGCTAATTTTTTGAAAATTTGGTAGCAATCTAAGTGTGCTTCATTGTAGTAAAAAATCCACAGTTAAGTGTGTTTGAGCCAAAGGAGACCTGGGATGGGTGACCTCCTGAGAAGTCCTAGTTACCAGGTACAAGCCCCATAAGTGATGATTGATGCTATGTGATTCATTTCACTAGTTTCAATCCCACTTCTTCACTCTTGTGAGCATCACCCGATTCAATGAGTGTTAAGTGGACTATTCAAAAATCATGAGAAATTACTCAGTTGCGATTACCTCTCATGGAAATGGTCATAGATGAATGAATTACTTAACATTGTTGAATCCCAAAAAATGATATCTAATATAATTCACTGTTAAAACCCCTCAATATTTAAATATAAAAAGAGTGAAGGGATCTCTACTTGAATGGTTCATGACGAACAATACTTTCTAAGGTTTTGCTAATGGGGTAGCAAGCTATGTTGGCTTGATTATGGCGAAAGCTCCACAATTAAGTGGGTTTGAGCCATAGGTGATATGGGATGGGTGACCTCCCGAGAAGTCCTAGATACTGGGTATAAGCCCCGAAAGTGATGATTGACACTTTGTGATTCATTTCACTAGTTTCAATCCCACTTCTTCATACTTGTGAGCATCACCCGATGCATTGAGTGCTAACTGGAATATTCAAAAATCATGAGAAATTAGTGAGTTATGACTACCTCTCATGGAAATGGTCATAGATGAATGACTTACTTAATGCAGTTGAATCCCAAAAAATCATAACTAATATAATGTACTATGAAAAACACTCAATACTTAAATATATTTTTAAAATTATCAAACAAATTTTTTTTTTTTGTTAGATTATAAGTCTTAATATCTATTAGTGCACCACAAACATACACATATATGTTGAAAAAGGTTTTGGAGGAAATAAAAAAGTTATGTATTTTAAGATTTTGATATATGTGATTTTTTATTTTTGAAAATAGTTAACAATATTAACTTTTTTTTTTTAATTATATATTTGTAATCTAATAAATCAACTATGTACAAGTATATATTTTCATCTACAATGTATTTGTATGGGGTATGGAAAAATAGCTTAGAAAATAAATAAATGGAGAGGTAATAAAAAAAATGAAAGTTTTAATGTATTTCCAATTAATTTACCTACATCCAAATAAACCAAATATCAAAGGCATATGTTTGGGTTGTCTATCACGCCCCTCGAAAAATTTGATTTAAAATAATGCAGGCACTCTTTTGGAGAACACACACATTCTTGTTCAGTGAAAAAATATACGTAACATGAAAATGTGCAATGTATCTTAAAAGAATGAGCATGCATTCCTCTTAAGAGAAAAAGTATTAATCTCTATAAGTATGTGCTTGAGGATTGTATAAATTACAAGTAAATTGAATGAGTTATGAGGTACTTAAGTTAATTTTTTAAACACATTAAAACATGAATTTAAATCATAAATTAAAGAAAATAACAAAGAAATAAAGCCATAAAAGTAACCAAAAAACAACAAGTGATGACGTCGTTCACCCCTCCTAGTCCAAATTCCATTGTTTGGCCCTCTCTCATTGTGCTCATAAAATGGTGATTACAATGAGTTACAGTGCTCAAATGGCTTCAAAAATTTCTCCAACAGCTTCAAAGCTATCAAAAATGCCTTCCTAGCCTCTTTCTACTCCCAAAAATACTAAAACTGAGAAAGCTATGCCTATTTCTCTCTTTTCCCCAATTATGTAGCTGAACTCCCCACAATTCGGCCTAAGCCTAGAACGAGTTTCCCAAAAAAAAAAACTTCGCTCCAAGCTTGGCACAATTCCTGCTCGACGAGTGAATTTGTAGGGTTTTTTAACTGGCCTCTAAGCCCTTGAATTTCCATGCATACCTATTCATATTGGGTCCCATAGGACCTAGGGTTGGCCCACTCTATTGGTGGACTCTGCTTAAATGTCGGGTTGGTAACATATGGCACGATTAAGGCTGGAAATGAGGATAGAAGTGACACTCTCAATAGTGGTTGGTGATCTCCTAGAGTAGTCACATGCGACAGTCAAGGTTCCGGTTTGGCTACAGTTGTATGTGATAACGCCGCATGGCTAGCCTAGGGGGTGGCTAGGGGCTAGGCCCTAGCCCGAACACCATGCAAAATGCACCACCATAACACTTCAGATAGAACTTAAAGACTTATATGGTTAAGCCATAAGCACGATGGAATGGTAAGTACAGAGGTTTGTTGTTGGGAGGTCATAGGTTTAATCCCCGTCAACCTCACCTTAACCCTTGCAATAATTTTAACCAATTAGGAGGTGCCATGTGGTAGCCTCCGTTTGGGCCACGTGGTGACCTCTCATTGGCCTGTCAGTCAACCAATAACATTGCCCAAATTTCAATGAATAAGAGAATGCCAAGTTTCACTCTATCATTAGCTCCTGAAGCCCAGTCACCTTGCACACTTATTAGGCTCGATCAACTGTATGGACTGTTGAATGGTTAGTCTACACAATTTTTTGGCAAATTTTTCCTTTTTAGGAAATTGATCAAAACTCATTTCTAGGAGAATACAGTGTCGGTATTGCATGAAACGAATTGTGTCAGATTCAAAACGATGAGATATACACAAACAAATAGGTTTCGTTCCATTTTGAGAAATTTCATTTTTGAGCATATTTTTGAGCATTTGGATCACTCCTCCCCATTGGAAGATTTTGGAACCCAAAATATCTCTTTTAGTTGTCAAGTATATGAGGGTATAATTCCATCACCTTTCCAATCTCAATCCATTTTTATTTTCTTAGATTTTTTCACTTGAGCCCCACATGTTGGTACTCTGTATTCCCTTGTTTTGAAGTCTTTGTTCTTTTGTAAAGAATGGTGTGTTGTAGTTATTCAAGGTATTTAGGAGGGAAATCCCCAACAGAAGGAATTTGAACATTCTCTCCTTGATATTCAATCAAAGGAGGTACATACAACCGTAAGTTATCAACGTTGTAATTTTGCATATATGAAGGAAAATCCAACAGGAAGGCATTATCACTAATCTTTTCTAAAATCATGAATGGACCATATCAAATTGGTTTTAGTTTTTTACCTTCTCCTTGAAGCCTTTCTTTTCTAATGTGAACCCAAACTTCATCACTGACTTGGAAATTGTGATCTAAATCATGCTTGTTGTGCCTTGTTTTGTACTTGACTTGGCTCTTTTGTAGTTGTTCTTGAATTCTTTGATGTACCAATTGGATTTTTTCAATGAAACTTTTAGAATTTTCTATGTCACTATGACCATCAATAGAAACATCCTTCCCGAAAATGAAATCCAAAGGAGACTTAGGAAAACATTCTAAGCATGCTTCAAATGGAAATGTTTGAGTTGAAGAGTGCTTGGTACAACTGTAAGCATGTTGAATATAGTTCAAATGTTCATCCCACAACTGAGGATGCTTGCTAAAATACCCACGAAGAATATGTATCACTGTTCTGTTCACCACATTTGTTTGACCATATATTTTTAGATGAAATGATGTACTCTTATTCAATTTGATGTCCATAAATCCCCACAAGCTTGACCAAAGTGTCATTATTTATCAGGGAATCATACTCCTTTTGCATTGCTTCATTCCATTCACCATGAGAAGCAACTTCTTTGAAGGAAATTTTTTCAACATCTGTAGACAAATTTAGTTCACACTTATAAGCAATATCCATATCAATAGGTGAATAAAAATTATCTATGTCACCTCCATTTTGTCTGGTGGAACTTCTTGTTCCTATCTTTCCAACCTCATCAGGATGAACATTTTCTAGTGTCTTTGTCAGCCATTTTGGGGCACCTTCCTGAGATGGCCTAGGCTACTCATTTGACTAAGTTGGAATTGAATCAAGATTCAATCTCCCAATTTCGTAAATCACATCGTTCAAGTTGTCATCCATAGTTTTTTCTTCATGTGGGGGAGAGAGTGCTTCGGCAGATGATTCCACATATTAATTCAGTATATGAATCCCCCCTTCAAGATGTGGAATCTAATTATCAAATTCTTGAAATGAATTTTCATGTGTGAATCTATCCAAGCGATCAAGTTGTCACTCAATGACATTATTAGTCTTGGATGATTCAAGGAATATGACATCTCTGAATACTACAAACTTCTTATTGACTTCATCATAGAGACGATATCCTTTGGAGGTATTCGAATACCCCAAGAAGATACATTTTTGACTTCTAGCACCAAGTTTATTTCTTTGTACCTTAGGTATCAAAGCATAACAGGTGGAACCAAAGACCCTGAAATGCTTTACTGAAGGAATGTGTCCATGCCACATTTCATAAGGAGTTTTGTTTTTGATTGAATTATAAGGACACCTATTCTTTATTTACACAACACATAGAACTTCATCATCCCAAAACATCACTTTTACATTCTTAAAAAACATCATGGAGAAAACCATATTTAAAATTTTCCTGTTCATTATTTCAACTACACTATTCTGTTGGGGATTATAGGGCACAATTTTTTGATGTTTGATCCCATGTTGGAGAAGATAGTTTTCAAGTTCATTTGAGGTGTATTATTTTCCATTATCAGTGCGCAAAGATCCAATATGATTTTTTGCATCATTTTCAATCCATGCATGAAAATTCTTGAACGTTTGAAAAACATCATATTTGTTATTCAATAAGTAAACCCAATACATTATGGTGTAATCATCAATAAATTTCATCATATATTTATTTCCATTTGTAGAAGCAACAGGCATGGGGCCACATAAATCTAAATGAATAAGCTCAAGTTTTCTATGTGCTCTGGAATGTGAATCATGAGAGGACTCTTTTCTATGCTTTCCTAGAATACAAGCATCACATAGTTTCCTAGGAATTCTAGGCAATCTAGTATCACCATTTTTCTTCAACAATCTAAGTTTTTCATAGTTTAAGTGTTCAAATATAGCATGCCATAAAAGACATGATAGGAATGTACCTTCATGATGATGATATTTGAATGCAAATTTTTTTGCATGAGAAAATTTACCTTGTAGCTTTAAGAGTCTTCCATCTTCTATTCCCTCCATGACAAGTGAGCAAATTGATGCTTTTCTGACCTAAAAATTGCAATCAAACATGTGAATGCAGTGTCCTTACTGGAAGATGTGGACCAAGGACAACAAGTTTCTCCTTAACTCATGGAGGTATAAAACCTCATGTAGCAGATGATATGGAAGACGAGGAAACTTAAGCCTGATTGTGACAAGCCTTGATGGCTTGAATTTAGGTTTATCTATGAAGTATACTGCTCCATCAACCTTGTCAGTAAATTCTTCAAAAAAATATTTTCTAAAATTCATGTGTCATGTTGCTCCTGAATCTAGCAACCAATAATTTCTCTTAGAAGTAAATGAAACATCAAACAAGTCTTTAGTTACTCCATTGTTACAATGTGCTACAACATAATGAGTGGATTCATGTGCTTTACCTTTGTCTCTTTCATGAGTGTTACCTTTTTCTCAACTTCTTTGCTGCTCAATTTTATCTCAAGGCAACTTACATGTACATGTTTATCGCAGCGTATTGTTAGGTTATTCCGACACATCGAAAATAGTTAAGAATAACTTTGTATAGTGTAGAGTTAGGTAAAGTGTGTTTCTTTACTATGTACATTTGTAGCTTATAATCCGACGATCATGATTTGTAGCGATTCGATGGTTCACTCTCTCCTCGGTATTAACGACACTTGATCCATGGATTAACACCCGATTGGTCCATGATCTCTATTTAAAGAGCATGGAGGGTCATTTGTACAGTAAACGATTATGAGAGAAACATATGTAACTTTTATTTTTATACTAATAAATTTCCTGAAGTGGTCGTGTTTTCCTGCATGGTATCGGAGCTATTTTGAGGGTCGCATCCATTTTTGATCTGAATCTGAAGCTGGTTTAACTGCATGCGACTGTCGTTTTCTAGATCTACTATTTCTGAACATTTTAGGGCTTGGAGAAATTCTCTGTTGTGTCTGGAGCATCTGTTATAGTGAGGAACGTCTTTCATTTCATGTGAAAAGGTTTTTTGTTGCCCAAGTTATGTCAGTTTATATCTGGAGGTATAAAGTATTTGTTTTGTAGTTATATTTTTTAATAGTTCAGCTTATTTCGGTTCCCTCTATTTATTTCGGTTTTTAGGTTTTATTTATTTGTTGGATCTATACCCTATTCTTTGTGTATGCTCTTTGCTCTACATTGTGTGCGATCTTAGCAAATCAGAAACAGGAAGAAGGAATTTTTTTTTTGCTACATATGATCTTTCCCCACGTCTTTATACGATCTCAAGAAATCAGAAATAGTGAAAAAATAGATAGTTGCCAGTAAGGCTAAAAAAAAATCCAATATTCTGCTATAAGGGTTGCATTTATTTATTTTTCTCTATTTTTTGTGAAAGAAAAGGCACGCACACCAACGACTGAAAAAAATAAAATAAAAGTAAATAAAAAAAAAAAAATACCAAAACCCTTCCTCCTTTCAAACAATTATAGAATCCTTTTACTATCTCACTTGGTGAGAAGTTAGTTTATGAGAATATAGGTTTTGGGTTCAAGTCTCTTTCTCAAGCTTCTTTTTGTAAAAAAAAATTGTTAAAGGGGCAAGATTTTTTGAAAGTTTAACTTCATCATCAAACTGTTCCCGTAACTATTTGGCATCTTCAACTCAGGTTTTTTCAAAAGGCATAACTTCTTCATCCGGAAGCCATTTTTCGAGTTTTTTTTTAATCGGCCTATGTTTTCGAGATCTTTCCATTGTATTAGTTAATTTCAGCTCTCTTTAGCCTTATTTTAAAAAAAAATGGAAAGCTCATGCCCGGTTATTCTTAACAACACCAATTATTGCCAATGGCTACCTCACATGGTACATATACTTAGAAGTAGAGGGATAATTTTATAGAATAGCCACAGGAAAAGAAACTAAACCTTCTGATGATGATAAAGTTGCTAAATGGGAAAATAAACAAGATCAAGCACGAGGGTTGATAGGAATGTCCATTGCTCAAGATCTTCGATTTCACATCCTTGACATTGACACCCCTCGTAAAGCCCTGGACAAGCTAAATACTGTCTTTGGCATTCAAAATCAAATCAGGGCCCACCAACTTGAAAATGAGTTACTTACTTTGGACCCCAATCATTTCTCCTCTATTGAAGATTTTTTGTCCAAATTCAAGACCCTTAGAATTCTTTTAGAAGGTTGTAAGGTCAAAAAGGAAGATGGTAGCCTCATCTATTGCATTCTTGTTTAGCTTGTCCCTGCATACTCTGTATTTGTTTCCACCTTCCATTCCACAAGATAAGCCATCATTTCTTTAGGAACCACCGACAAGAACCCCTCTTTTGATGCCTTTTGTGATTCTTTGATAAGAGAACAAGAAAAAATCTTACACCTTGGTCTTATCACTTCTGGAAACACTTCTAAGAAAGCCTTAGCATCCCAATAGAAATTGTATCAAAATAATCCCAAGAATAAGTATCTTAAAAAGTATGATCTGAAACCAAACAAGGGTCCTAAGCAATTTCAGCTGCAAACTAAAAAAGAAACTCACCAAAATGATAAGGCAAATAAAAACAAAGGGAAGAAGAGAGATAAAAATTGCAACTTTTGTAATCGTGATGGCCATATAGAGTTTAAATGTTTTAAGAATATGGAAGCCTTATAAGCAACAATGAAGAAGAAAAACATAAAATTGGAGCACTTTTCACCTTCATCTTTAGGAATGGCAGTTTCTGCTTGGAAGACTCTAAATTCTGCTAGTAAAGTATTTGTCAAGAAGCCTTTGAAATCATAAGGGAAAATTCAACCACTACCCCTATACTTCGAGGTCCCAACTGGGCTCTTCCCTTCCATATCCATTCTGATGCAGCACATAAAGGTGTGGGGGTGACTTTGGGACAAATGGAAGATAAGTTTCCATATGCCATTTATTTCATCAACAAAAAATTGTCTAAGGTTGAATTGAACTACACTGTCACTAAGAAAGGGCTTTTAGCTGTTGTCCATTCCTTGAATAAATTCAAAAGTTATATTATTGGGTACCAAAATTTTGTACATAGTGACCATGCAACAATTAAATATCCGATGAACAAACCTAATGTGAATGCTAGAATTATTAGGTGGTTATTATTGTTGCAACAGTTTGACTTAACTATCATTGATAACCCTGTGAAAGAAAATGTAGTTGTAGATTTTTTGTCTAGACTCACTTTTCATGTAGAAAATGAAGAGATGGTTGATGATCAGCTTCTAGATGAGCACTAATTCACTATTTGAATACTCTCTCCCTGGTTTTCTGACATAGACAACTACCTGGTTGCTAGGAGATTTCCTCCAAATCTGTCATCCAGGGAGAAGAGTGGAATTGTATGAAAATCACCCCTTTCACTTGGATTGGTGGCAATCATTTCAAATTTGGACTAGATCATATTATAAGGATATATGTCAAGGAGGAGGAAGTATTTTAAATCCTCTCAACACTTTATTATGGGCTCTGTGGGGGTCATTTTTCTGTTAATAAGACAACTTTGAATGCCTTGCAAGCTGGCTACTATTGGCCTACTCTCCATCAAGATTCTAGAAGGTATACTAGTATATGTGACCATTGTAAGAGGATGGGAAAACCTACAAACAAGGATTAAATGGCTCTACAAAGTGAGGACCTAATTGAGCTAATTGATCCACCATTCGAGAAAAATAAATACATCATCGTATGCAGTGATTATTTCACAAAGTGGGTTTAGAAAAATGTTATGAAGGAAAAAACATAACAAAATGTGGTTGAATTCTTTAGAGAATTTTTTTTGTACAAATTTGGATATCCAAGGGAGATATTCACTGATCAAGGAGCTTAGTTCGCATCACACTTGATTGAAAACCTCCTAAGGCATCATAACATCAAGCATATAACATCTGTTGCCTATCACCCTAAAGAAAATGTGAAGGTAGAGGTTACCAGTGGAGTACTAGAAAGCATACTCACCAAGGTAATGAGAAGCAACAGGAAAGTCTGGGAAAGAAGATTAGTGGACGAAACTTGGGCCTATAATACCACCTCGAAGACAACTACTAGGTTTACTCCATACGATCTGGTTTATAGGAAGAAATCTTTGCTTTCTATTGAATTTGAATATAACACTCTCAAAATGGCAACTCAATTGGATTTGGATATCGAAAGGGCACAGAAGGAAAGAATGTTTCAACTCAATGGTTTAGATGGATTCACAATGTAGGCCCTCCTCCACAATGAATTCATATAATTGCAGATGACAGTTTGACATGATAGGCACATCATGGAAAAATTATTCTCGGAAGGAGATTGGGATTCGTTGTATGACTCCAGGTTCAACGATTTTAAAGGGAAGCCGAGGAAAAGATGGCTAAGCCCATACCTAATAGATCAAAAATATTTATGAGGATGGGATTCCTCTTATTTTCAATGGTTATAGGCTAAAGGTCTACAAAAATCTCATGTCCAAGATAGATTTCATAAACACAATCAACATGGAGGTAAATGTGATTCAGAACCTCATAGCTTCTAGTCCACAAACCTCTTAGAAGCCATCATTCAACATTGGTCAACTGTTTTCCCTTGATTTCAAAGGGGGGATGAAGCTTGGTGTTTGGAGAATTCTTGGTGAATTTTGAATAGTTACAGGTATTTGTGACTTTGGAATATCTACAGATGTGTTTATAGGTATCTACAGGTGGTGGTGACCGAAAACCAAAGTGGTTTCCATCAAGTCCAAAGGGGGATATTTTCTACATTATGACTAATGTGTTGTCCTTGATGGTAACCTACTTGATAAATATGTCAACGTGATTGTAATATTCCCAATTAGCCACTGCTACTTGGAATATTATAACTGCTCCATTTTTGGAATAAGAAGTAGGGAAGACAATAAAACATATCCCAGTGTGAAAAGGGATTGGATTAGGAGGAAAAAATAAAGCCACTTTGGTGTGAAAGAGGGGAAAAGCAATGAGCTAGATCCAGTTGACTAAGTCAACAACATTGTCACAAGAGGAGGGAAAGCTACTAGGGCAGCGCAGTTTTGAAATGGGAATCTTCTCAAGGAAGTCACATCACCAATGAGTGGGGTCCCGGGTGGGGAAGCTCATCAAGGATAAGAAGGATGACATAGTAGCAAAGTAGTAATTCATTATTCATATTTTTTTTGTTCTTATGACTGATTGCAATCTTCAGCTATTTAGCCAGAGTTGCAGCACTATTTAGTGCAAGGAATTCCCATGCGGGAATTCCATCATTACCTTTGGTCCAACTGATTGGGAGATATAAGGAGGAGGTAGTGAGCTTACTTTTCACCATTTTTCTTGAGGATTTCCATTATTAATCACATATAGCATAGTCACCTCCAGTAACTGCATCATTTTTGCAGTAGCAGTAGTAGGTGGGTGAAACCCTCTTGTTTTATGCTTGTTTCGGAGGAGGAGGTGTCTATTTCACTCCAGGAGGTCTATTGAGGGAGGCCTTGAGCCAATTTATATATTATTTGTCTATTTTAGATTACATTTAGTATTTTATAATACAGATTTACTGGGTACAGTGTTATTTTATGCCGTGCTATGTCTTGTGTTGCTATTTTGCCGGAAACCCTTTCCGGGGTGCTCCGATGTGCTTGTAAAAGAAGTGAAACCTATCATTTCTAATTCTATGATGAATGAAAGCTCTAGATCTGTGTTTTGTTATTTTTTTCTATAGATTTCATAATAAAAATAATGCGGTTGCAGTCTCCGGCATTCCTATTTTATGAAGTAGTCGGATTGGGGTGCTTTTAAGCATATTTGAGCTGGGGAAGTCTGTTTAGTATAGCTAGAATGATTTCTTTTTGATTCCCTTTTATATTTAAGCTACATACAAAATATATAAGAGGATACAAGTCTTTTTCAGCATTTCCATTGCATGGTTTTCCTTATACAATGTCCTCATTGGAGAAATTGCAGAAATTCCTGAAAAGGAATATCACAGTGGTATCAAAGCTCTACTCTTGGCTCAGCTTGTGGGGGAGATTTATCTTCGGCATGGGGGAGGAAGAAATTTCAAATCTCCTACCTCAAAACTTGTATAATATTGCAAGGGACCTCAAGGAGATGAGACATGAAGGAGATTCTATAGAGTTTTTCCATGAGGCAAGCACCAGCACTGCAAATGGCATGGGACATTCAGCTGCATCACAACGCTCTACCATGCATTCATTTCTAACTGGGGGAGACAAGGAGTGAACCCTGGGAGAATATTTTGAATAATATGAACTCCAATCTCAAGGGTTCAAGGAGAACTTGAGCTTTCAGTAGTGTTGTCGGATCAAAGATGGGAGGAGGATTAATCCTCATCAAAAGGAGGAGAACTTGATGTAGGGATCAACCCTACAGCGTAGTGGTAGGGTTCTTCTTGCCCACATTTTATGGGACACCTAAGTGCATAGCCAAATCTTGGGTGGAGAAGCTAGATACATACTTCCAGCTCAACAAGGTTTCTCAGATAGAAGCCATCAAGATAGTTGTGCTGCACCTAGAAGGGGAAGCTCAAGAATGGTGGTTTCATGGACTGACCACACTTGGGCATCATCATATCACTTCATACTCAGCTTTCACCAAGAAAATAGTGGAGAGGTTTGATCCAAGAGACTTGGAAGCCCACTTTGCCAAGTTAACCAAGCTCAAGCAGGAGGGAGATCTTGAGGATTATATTGCTGAGTATTTGTAGATTTCAGTGATGTTATCCAACCTCACTATGAGCAGGAAGGTATGCATGTTTATGAATGGGATGGCTGAACCATTACAAGGGTTGTTCAAATCCAATAAACCAACCACACTCCTTGAAGCTGTGGAGAAAGCTAGAGATCTACAACACATCTTGCCCAGGGCAAGAACCGTTTTGCAGCAAGAGACTCACTCAAGACCAAGGAAGACAATCCATGTTCAGGATTTGGAGGGAGAATGTGTTGTAGGAAGGAAAAATCATGTCAAGATCTTCTCCAAGAAGGATGCCAGTGCTGTACAATCCATGGAAGACTACTCCAAGAAGGGAGCTATTACAGCGTTAAGAGGAGTCCCAAAGTATCTAACCTTGAGGGTGAGAGGTACTATCATGGGCAAAGAGTCTCTGTGTTGATAAATAGTGGAGCCACTCATAATTTTATTGATGCATAGCTGGTATAAAGGAGACGAATCCACATGGATGAGTTTGAGGGATTTTCAGTTTTGGTCCCAGGAGCTATGACCCTGCAATGTGCCAAGTATGTTCTGGCACTAACCATTACTATGGGGACCTTTACATTTATAGACCGTTTATCTATGGTAGACATTCCAAACACCAATATAAAATTAGGAGTCCAGTGGTTAATCACTCTTGGGAGAGTTACAACTAACTGGAGAACCTTGGAGATGGAATGGACAGAAGGGAATGATGGCCAACAACAAAAGATCAAAGGTATAAACACATACCCCCCCTTCGGTTGTTTCATCACACAGGATGGAGGAAGATCTACATAGAGGGGATGTTGAATGGGAAGTGGAGCTACATATATCAGAGGTGAAGGGAAAGGATTCAACAGTGCATCCATATGTTCAGTCTCTCTTGGACCAGTATTCTACAGTATTTGGAGATATCCCACCAGGGATACCTCCTGACTGAGGGTTTGAGCACACCATTGAGTTGGAACAAGGGATCCAAGAAGTAATCACCACTCCTTATAGGCACCCCAAGGCTTATAGGGATGAGATTGAGAGGGTTATCCAAGAGCTGCTAGCTCTAGGACACATCTGGCCTAGTACTAGTCTTGTTTCTTCCTCCGTGGTTTTGGTGAAGAAGAAATATAGAACATTGAGGATGTGCATTGACTATAGGACCTTGAACAAGAAGAATATGAAGAACAACTACCCTATACCCAGGGTCGATGAACTCATGGATGAGTTGAGGGGATCTAAATACTTCTCCAAGATTGATTTGAGATCCGGGTATCATCAAATCAAGGTGAGGGAGAAAGATATCCCCAAGAAAACGTTCAAATGTCACTATGGGCACTTTGAGTTTCTGGTGATGCCCTTTGGACTGACTAATGCTTCGGCAACTTTCCAATCCTGCATGAACCACACCTTCCATGGTCATTTGAGAATTTTTTTATTGGTCTTCTTTGATGATATTCTTATCTACAACAGCACTTGGGAGGAGCACTTGCAGCATATTGAGACAATTTTACATATCCTCAAGGAGAAAAAATTCTATTCGAAGCTCTCCAAATGTGAATTTGGCCTCACAAAGATGTTGTACCTGGGGCACATCATAGGAGTGGATGGAGTGAGGGTACATGAGGAGAAGATCCAGGCTATCAGAGATTGGCCTGAACCCAGGAATGTTACAGAACTTAGAGGGTTTGTGGGCATATGCACTTATTAACAGAAGTTTGTGAAAGGATTTTCACAACTACCAGCACCACTCACCGACTTGACAAAGAAGGGAGCTTTCCAGTGGAAACCTACAATGCAGGGGGCTTTTGATAAGCTCAAATAGGTAATGAGTAGTTTTCATGTTTTGGTTTTGTCTAACTTTTCTCAACCTTTTGTTCTAGAATGTGATGCATCAGATGAAGGTATTGGGGCAGTCTTGATGCAAGGTGGGAATCCTATAACGTTTGAGAGTAGGAAGATGCTCCCTCATGAGAGGTTATACCCCATCTATGATAAAGAGATGTTGGCTATCATGCATGCATTAGCCAAATGCCGGCAATACTTGGTGGGGAATAAGTTCAAGGTGAAGATTGATCATAAAAGTCTTAGATTCTCCCTTGAACAGAGACAACTCCACGAGAGACAATAGAAGTGGGTGAGAAAACTCCAAGATTATGATTTTTACATAGAATATGTCAAGGGAAAGAGAAATGTAGTAGCTGATGCACTATCCAGGAGGCCTATAACGTTGTCTCTGAGGGGCATGGATGTAGATTGGAAAGCTCAACTTTTAGTTGAGTATTCCAAAGATGACTTTGCATGTGAGATCGTTGATGGGGTGATATCGGATGAAAGGTTTAGAGTGATGGATCGGGTCATCTATTACCAAGACCAGATATTCTTGGCTAAGAACTCCAAGCTCAAGGAGAAGATCTTATTGGCATCACATGATTCCCCACTTGATCTGCATCAAGGTTTCACAAAGACTTACAGGGCTATCAGAGAGAGATTCTCATGGAAGGGTCTCAAGGAGGATGTGCTCCGACATGTCAAAGAGTGCGCCATTTGTTAGCAGAACAAGTAAGAGCACACTCACCCTGCTGGGTTATTGCAACTACTACCTATTCTGGATGGGAAGTGGGAAAGTATCTCTATGGACTTCATCACCGGCTTACTGACAGTGCAAGGTAAGGACTGTATCTTTGTTTTTGTTGGTAGACTAACAAATTACTCTCATTCATTTTCCATTTCTGCACATTACACTGCTTCATAGGTAGCTGAGCTCTTCTTCAGGGATGTATTTAGACTCCATGGTCTCCCAAGGACCATAGTGATTGATCGGGACAACCACTTCATGGGTGGCTTTTGGCAGGAAATTTTCCGGTTAGTGGGGATTGAGTTGACTCCAAGAACTAGCTATCATCCCCAAATTGATGGACAGACTAAGATAGTGAACAAGTGGCTAGAAGGCTACTTGATGAACTATGTGGCAGGGCAATAGAGAGCTTGGCCATGTTGGCTCCACTTGGGAGAGTATTGTTACAGTACTACTCACCATACTTCTATTGGCATGACTCCATTATGAGCCTTATATGGCTATGAGGCACTCTCATTTTCTGATGTTATGCTTGGGGAAAGTAAAGCTCCAAGGGAAAAAGGATGGATTCAGGAGAACTAGGACCTACTTAGGGCACTCAAAGACAACATTGCCACTGCCCAAAACTAGCAGAAGAAGTATGCAGACCATGGTCGGATAGAAAGACAGTTTGAGGTGGGAGATATTGTCTATATGCATCTTCAGCCTTACAAACAGTCCACACTCAAGGAGAAGGGAGCTGAGAAGCTCAAACCACGTTTCTATGGGCCATATAAGGTGGTCAGATGTATCAGTAAGGTAGCATATGAGTTGGAGCTTCCTAAGGGGATCAATATCCACAATATCTTCCATGTCTCTTGCCTCAATAAGGCCATTAGGAGAAATATAGTTGCCAACATGGATCTCCCCCCTATTGATGATGAGGGCCACTTGATCTTGCAACTATAAGCAATCTTAGACACAAGGGAGAGACAGCTGAGAAACATAGTCATCAAGGATATCTGATTCGATGGAGGAATCTACCAGATGAGGATGCCACTTGGGAGGGAGAGAAGATCTTGCAGCATCCTTATTTGCTATTGCTTGTGGGAAAGAAAATTTTGAGCAGGGAGGACTGTAATATTCCCAATCAGCCACTGCTACTTGGAATATTATAACTACTCCATTTTTGGAATAAGAAGTAGGGAATACATTAAAACATATCCTAGTGTGAAAAGGGATTGGATTAGGAGGATACAATAAAGCCACTTTGGTGTGAAAGAGGGGCAAAGCAATGAGCTAGATCCAGTTGAATAAGTCAACAACGCTGTCACAAGAGGAGGGAAAGCTACTAGGGCAGCGCAATTTTGAAAGGGGAATCTTCTCAAGGAAGTCACATCACCAATAAGTGGGGTCCAAGGTGGGGAAGCTCACCAAGGATAATAAGGAGGAGATAGCAGCAAAGGAGTCATTCATTATTCATATTTTTTTTGGTCTTATGACTGATTTCAATCTTCAGCTGTTTAGCCGGAGTTGCAGCACTATTTAGTGCAACGAATTCTCATGCAGGAATTCCATCATTACCTTTGGTCCAAATGATTGGGAGATATAAGGAGGAGGGTTTGAGCTTATTTTTCACCATTTTTCTTGAGGATATCCATTTTTCATCACATACATCACAGTCACCTCCAGTAAATGTGTCATTTCTACAGTAGCAGCAGCAGTTGGGTGAAACCCTCTTGTTTTATGCTTGTTTCGGAGGAGGAGGTGTCTATTTCACTCCGGGAGGTCTATTGAGGGAGGCCTTGAGACAATTTATATATTATTTGTCTATTTCATATTAAATTTAGTATTTTATAATACATATTTGCTAGGTACAACATTATTTTCTGCAGTTTTGTGTCTTGTGTTGCTATTTTGCCGGAAACCCTTGCCGGGGTGCTCCGATGTGATTGTAAAAGAGGTCAAACCTCTCATTTATGATTCTATGATGAATTAAAGCTCCAAATATGTGTTTCATTATATTTTTTTGTAGAATTCATAATAAAAATAATGTTGTTGCAGTCTCCGGCATTTCTATTTTATGAAGTAGTGGGATTGGGGTGCTTTTGAGCATATTTGAGCTAGGGAGGTTTGTTTAGTGTATCTAGAATGATTTATTTCTAATGCCCTTTTATATTTAAGATATATAAAACATATATAAGAGGATCCAAATCCTGTTCAGCATTTTCATTGCATGGTTTTCCTTATACAATGTCCTCATTGGAGAAATTGCAGAAATTTCTGAAAAGGAATACTAAATTTTCCCTTAATAAACCCATTTTCCCTAGTTAAAAATACATTTTCCTTTGAAAAATTTAAAATCTTTCACTAAGCCCCCCCTTTCATTAAAATACACCCCAAAAACCCCTTATCCTAAGTCTAAATGGTTAAAATGATATGCCAGGTCCCACTATGAAATTCCCTCCCCGATATTAGTTTAAACACTAATACTTAGTGTATTTAAAAAAAAAAAAATCTTGCAAATATTAACATTCCACTATATACTATTAACCCACATTATTATATTAAATCCTTGTTCTATACCTTACCCCGTATTGTATTAATTCCCACTTATATGTATTTTTCCCCAACCCATTATTTTATTTATAACCTATAGTTTTAATTTTCCCCACATTTGATATATCCCAGACCTAGCCTATGACTGCACTTAATATAAACCTTATTACTATAGTTTAAACACAACCATTTATATATATTAAAGCCCTTGCATATAAATTAAAACCCATCGCGTAATATAAAACTCGGGCCCCACCTCCTATCAAATCCTCGATGGATTCCTCCTATTCACCTAGCTGTTGGATCTACATTGATCAGATCTTGTGGCCAATAGCTCCTTTCGCATCCTTGATTTCCCAATCTTTAACATCATTGAAGTCTTGCCAAATAAACAGTTTCAAAGCCCCGCACTCTTGCTACGTGGCGGCCCCATGGCTCGTCGCATCCTCCAATCCAAAACCGTATACCATATTTGTATGATGCGAAAACCATTGGGCTCATTTCCGCCTATTATGAATACCACCCCTCCGTTTGAATTTAACCTCGTGCAATTAAGTTTAACCACTGTTGGTTTAAAACAAATAAATCCACCCTTTTGAGTCTTTTCATCATTATTCTGTTAAATTTTACGTAAAAGAGCCTCTGCTGACCTATTCCAAAGAAAAAGAATATCTTCCGACCTGTTTTTAAGATAATTCAACCAGAATTCAAACCTTTTGATGCTAAAGCTGGTGCAGAATCAACCTGAAGCATTATAAAGACCATTGAAGCCTCATAAAGCCTTTGCTGCCCCCAGAGAACCCTTATGCATAACAAAGCTTCATTTTCCAGGTATTCTTGAAGAGCCAAGACATTTTCTTAAGCAAGTAAGTAATAAGTTAGTTAGTTAAACCAGTTTAGGAACTTTACAGACCAAAATAAATCCACTGTTGCCTATAAAACCCTTTCTGCAGACTGAAATTATCTTTTCACAGTATTCCTGAGGGCCTGAGATTATTTCCTAATCCAAAGAGTAATTAATTGATAAAAATAAATAAATCCATGGCTTCCCAAGGCAGTGCAACAATCAATCCCCTGCAACCTCCTATTATTGATGTAGAACATACCCCCCTTGTAGACAAAGACTTCAAAATCAGTGACCCTGTCACTGATTTCAACCTCCTTGAGCTCCACTATTGGAGCCATGACAAATTCATGGACCAGGCTGATGAAATTCATATTTGGGAATCAAATTTTCCCAAATATATCTTCCCACAAACCTTCCAATTCCCTGAGATCATCAGGCTTTGTCAAGTTAACTATCTACCAAATTAAAGAGTCCTAATAAGCCACAACAAGGAATTTTTATTCACCATTACTGCTGAATCCATAACCAAATGCTTCAAATTCAACCCAAGCCTGATGAAGCCCCTCTATCAATAGAAATCCTCACTGATTTATACCTGAAACTTGACTTTCCAAAGAGATTTCAGATCTTCCAAACCTTTTTTCCTTCACCAGTTGAAAACCCAAAGAGAAACCCTCCCTACGCAGCCTCAATTTTCTCAGAAAGAACAAGACAGATTATCACAATGTTGTCTTTCATTGTAGGATGAGTTTGTAGATGCTTCAATACTAGTTTTTCTATCCATTTTCAACCCAGGACAACCTTCGGCCTTTACATTTAAATTTTCTCAATACTTGTTAGATGCCATCAATGAAAAACTTGTTAAATTTCTTCAAGAAGGTGTCTTCAAATATTCATCGGTGTTGTTTCACATGCTCTTATACTTCCAATTTGATAGCTTTGCAGCAAGCCTTCAAAAACTAGACACTAAAGGAAATCCACAATCAGTTGTCTTCTGGACTTCCTTAATCAAGAAAGATTCCACAGAGTTTACATACAGTAACTTCATTAATTCATTTATTCATCCAATTGCCAATATACTAAGTAGTAGCAGTGAACCAAGAGTCAGTGATGAGATAAAAACGATCTTGCAGTTATCAGAACACAGTAGGACATGAGATTGGTATCTTTACTAGAATCACACTGAGATTAGGGTATATGGATGTCAACTCACTTCATATAAGTTGCCTAAATACCTCCCAATGAGGTTATTTGCACTTGAATATATCAGGTAGATCCTTAACTCTGATAAAGTGAATTTCTTGTCAGCCAAAAAGAAAACACAATTTAAAATCCAAAATGAGATTGGTCCTTTCATCTACAATAACAGGATTGCTGGTCAACAGGCAGAAAAGTGTCTTCAGGAATTCAAGTTCAGTGAAAGATTCAAATGGAATTATGATCGTTTAGGAGTTATAAGCAAATTAAGAATAAAATTTAAGTTAACTCTTTTTGTCCATGAGTCCAAGTCAGAGATAGAGAAGTACTCCAACCAGTCAGAGTGGTTGGAGAATACTTTAAAAGAGGCAGAGAAGCACGGTGATACTAGTTCCATCTTGCAGACTGCAGCTCCACAAGATAGAAACTCCTAAAGGCCAAGACAAGAAGGATCATATTCAGCTCAAACTACTTTAGAAATGAAATTCAAATTGATGTATAAGAAGAAGCCTAAATTAAATCCTGTAAATGAACAAGTTGAGTCAATTGAGATCATTGATACAGATATAGTGGTAAAATAGAATGCACGTCCAACAGTTTCAGAGGAAACTCACCAGTCTTCAACATCTAATACTCAAATCATTCAAAAGAAACATAGTGTTGAAGTGTCTTCATCTAGTAAACCAATAGATAAAGAACAAGATATCATGCAGAAGTACAAGGAAATTAAACTCAAGAATGAGGCATTAAAAGAAAATACTTATGTCCACTATTGGAAATAGACACCTAGTGAACAAAGCAGGTTACTTTCAGCATTTGACTACAAGACCAAGAAGATGCAGATGACCTTCTTGCAGCCCACAGTAAATAATCCAAAGTCATCAACTGATTATAAGAAATCATCATATGAATTTCAAGCCAAATATTTACATCATATAAACCAAATAGAATTCCATAAGCAAGCTGGAGAAGTGATATACTACACAATGACCAACAAATCCTTGAGTGTACAAAAGCTGCAAAATACTCTAGAAAAAATTAGAGGTCATTTAAAACTAGAGAAGGCTTCCTCACAAGCCAAAGAAAACATAATAAAATCTCTGGAAGAACTGGTCATAGAAGTGGGATATGATCCCAAGAACATTAAAGTTGTAGAATAACTCATTAAGAAAAAGAATGAAGACATTGCTACATTGAAAAAACAACTCAAATTTCCTCCTATTGAACATCCAAAAGAAAAATAATTTCTAGAGAATGAAGGACAAAAAGACAAAATGATGAATCTCATCATTCAGTTGACAACTCAACTGAAAGAGATGGATAATGAGATGGATAAGTTAGTACAAGAGAAAAAGGCCAGCGTGGAAGCAATCCCTGTCACTACTATTCCTACAGTTACTACAACAGTTCGTTCTACTCTAGCAACTTCAGTGGCCAAGCAGTTCTAGTAGCTACAACACTTCCCACTACATTAGCAACTACATCAGCTACAAAATCATCTATAGCAGCAACTCATCCTAGTGATGAAGCAGGTAAACTAGTCAAAGCTACGTAGGATATGTCCATATAGACTAATGAAATAAATAGACTTAAAGAACAGTTAAAAATTATAGAGGATGAGAAAAAGCTAGTTCAAATCATGCATAAGAATTAAACACAGAAGTCAAACGGATTGACTGAGAAAGTACAAAAGTTAGAGAAAGAACTGACATTGAAAGAACCACTTGTTCAAGCTAAGAATCAAATGTGGGCCAATATTATTGAATCTATCAATAGTATTTGGCCATCTATCAAAGTTATTTATGAACATAAGGATTTGATCAAAGTAGCAAGTGAAGCCATTCAAAAAGTGAAGGAAGAACTTGGTAAAAATCCAGAAGAATCCAATGAAATAATTAAGTTTCTTAATTCCAAGAACAAGAAGGAATTGGAAGAAATTGGTATAAGTGACAGGACTGAAACAATCCTTGAAGTCAGAAAGGTTATTTCCAAGAGAAAATTAATGGTACAACTTGAAGACAAGTGTCAGAACATGGACGTTGCAATAACTAGATTCATGGTGAAATTTGATGTTCTGAGGCAGAAATGTCTGCCAAATCCTCTGGTTATCAATGAAAAATTGATGAAACATGAGGATTATGATAAGAAAATCAAAGAAGTGGCAAAGGAATAGGCTAACAATTCCTCCATGAAAGGAATTCCTATAGGAAAAGTGCTCTATCAGAGTTTTGAGAACCTCTTTTACCTATAACATGAGGTAAATCATCTCTTCATCAACAAGCCTACATTTGCAAAATACACAGAAGCTGATGAAATCTACAGAAAAATGGTAAAAATTAAATTACCAGATTCAGAATCTTGGGAAAAGTTATGTGATTTACTTTGAAAGTGAAAAGGTAAAATAGATCAGTCAGGATAAAAGTGAAAATAGCAGTAATAATAAATCAGTAATAGAGTTTAAAGAGTATCACATGAAAGACACAGTTTAAAGTACAAAGCAAAGTTAAAAGTAAAAATTCAACCAGCATAAAGCACACTCAACAACATGAAGAAGACAACCAGCGTAGAGCAATAGTCGTAGAGAAAGCAACAAAATATCAAAGCATAAACATTAAATCCAAATAAAAGAGGGACAACTAAGACTTAGTCTCCTAGGTGTCTCTATCTTCATGCATGAAGATATTTATTTTTCCTTGAATAATTCCTAAATAAATTTTTAGGATATTTTGTAATATATTTTGTATAAATACTTCATAATTCGAAGTATTGAGTGTGGATTGTGGATTGCTAAACATTTCTATAGTTGTATGGATTTGAAACCTAAGGGTTCATTGTACCATTTTCAAGTCAGCAAACTGGATTGAGCAATAAATGCATTATATTACAGGATTCATGTGTTGAGCCACTTCAGTGAAGTACTTTCAATTTTTCTTTGTTATTTTCTAAATTTTTTCACATACTTGCATGTTTTCTGTATCTAAATGATATAACAAGAATTTTATTTCGGAACTTGTTTAAATACACTCTGTCTTGTACTGTTATTCATTTTCATGTTTTCTTCTGGTATCCAGATTAGGGAATTATTCATTTCTCCCTAGTTTCGATTAACCTCTGTCATTTCCTTCATTATCCAGATCTAAGAATCCTTAATTACTCTCCCATCCTGATTGAAACCATTTTACCATCCAACCTAAAAGATCTGGATTTACTCAGCTACCTTACCCTGTGAACACTTCCTTTAGAACTTGATTCTGATTTGTTGCTTGATACATTGACTCCATTAGCCCAATGGAAAACAGACCTGCATCTATCCATCTGAATCAATAATTCCACCACCAAACCAAATCAAAACCAAAACCAATCAATCTCACATAACTAGAATAAAGTCAAATACAAGCAACAAAGTTAAATCATACAGAGAGAGCCCTCTCTGAGAATTAGGAAGGCTAGATCCTAAGCTTAAAAGTAGGTTTGTGGTTACCTCTAATATTATTTAAAACAAGACATAACAGCCCTAGGAATTATTGGAGTGATAACATACTGGCGACCATAATAGGGAGATCAGTCCTCAGTTTTAAAATAAACCTTAAAGCAAATACTTTTACTCTTCCTTTCACCTTAAGGTTGTTTTAAGGATTGTTAGACAATTTTTCATTAAAAATTAAAATTATGGCTTTTGGAAGAACATACTATACCAGGTGTCATCCTGATCCACAACCTACTGTAATAGTTGATGATCCTGACAGAATTTTAAGGAAAAATAAAAAAGTAGAAAGTTTAGGAAATATAAGTCAATTAATCAAAGCTATTTCACACCCCAAAGAATTATCAAGTCTATAAGATATTGAATTTGATTTATCTTTTGAACACTCTTTGTTTAGAACTAAATCTGAAAGTTCAATTTATGATAATGTAATAGATCCTAATTTCATTCAATTTATTGAAACAAAGAAGGATATTGTTTCACTTGATTTAGATGAAAAAGCTTTAGAACCTTTTGATAAACTTGAGGCTTTAACTGCAACTTCAATTAAGGATATTGATGAAGCCTATTTTCAACATTCTGTTGAATTAACTGCTTTATATTATTACACCCCTAAGCCTTCTACCATTCATTCAGAGTGTAAATTCATCTTTATTTAGTACCACCTCATCTATTGTTTCCACTACACTTCATTCCACTAAATCATTCATCCCGAAGATTCCTCTTAAACCTAGAGTTTTATTTCCATCTACAAACACTTCAAGTTTGTCTTCTAGCACTGGGGCTATATTTTCAAGTACTTCAACCTAATTTCCAAGTAAATCTTCTAGTGTCCCAAGCTCATCTGCAAGTACTTCAACCTCATCACCAAGCACCACAAATTTACCTCCTAGCCAAGCTAGAATATTATCCATGGTAGCTAGATATGCCCCCTTTGTCCTACCAGCTCAATTACATGCCATGCCCCAGGATTACTAAAGTAAAATCTTTCAATTTGATGGAACTGGTCAATACACTGCACAAAAACATATTAACAAAATGACTGATTACTTTGAATTTCATGAAATTGATGAAGCTAGTGTTCAAATGAGACTATTTGCCCAAATTTTAGCTAGAGATGTAAATAAATGGTTTAAAGCTTTACCTGCCAATCATATTGTTGATTTAGACACTTTCCATAAATTGTTTATCAATAGATGGGAGAAAAGGAAGAATCCTTTACAAATATTATATGAATATGAAAACATTAGAAGATATCCTAATGAATCAGTTCAGGGCTATTGTACCAGGTTCAACAACATCTATATTGCTATTCCGACAAGCATCAAACCCCCACTAGATCTAGCTTTAATAAATTTTCCTAATGGTTTTGATACTGATATGCCATACCAATTGAGAGAAAGAAACCCAGAAACATTAGAACAAATGCAAAGAAATGAAGTTAGTGTAGAAGAAAATTTGTTAGCTAAGAGAGCCAGAATGAGAAATGAAAGAAGAGTAACAATAAAGGATGAACCATCTACATTAGACAGTAAAATATATAGATTAGAAAAAAATATGGAAAAAATGAAGGATAGATTAGAAAATATGGAAAGAAAACCACAATGGGATAATCAACAACAAGGCCCTCAAATAAGAAATCCAAACTTTAGAAAGAATCCCAACATTGGTAAAACTAGAGAATCAACACCTGATCAACAAATAAGACCACCTTTCCAAGAGAACTATGCTGAAAGTTCTCACCAAAATGAAGAAGATGAAGACACGTAGATTAAATTAATGGGAATAAATTATGATAATATTATCTTTCTTACACAAGAATAACAAGAATTATACATGCTACAACAATTACAGTTAGAGTTTGGAGAGTATTTTGATTATAAGCAAGGTTATGAATTTGCCATTAATGAGGTTCACAAGCAATATAACCTTAGGAGTAAGAAAATACAGAAGCTCCTACTAAGAAAACTACCCAAACTCATACCAAGAAAATAGTAGAAGCTCCAAAAACCAAAGTGCTACAAATTCTCCCTAGAGAAACTCAGTAAAAATCCAGTTCAACTTAGAAAAATTCCAGTCCTAATCAGAAAATTTATAGTCCAAAAATTGCACCTAGTCTTAAAATTGTAGATATTATAGATACTGTTGTTAAAACATCAGTTGATCCTCAAAAATATACTTCTGCTAAAACAACAAATTCTGATAAAAATCTAGCTGATCCTAAAACATCTGCTGCTAATAAAAAATCAGTGGATCCTAAAACAAGTGCTGCCAAAACTACCACTGCTACTCAAACTGTCCCAGGTAAGAACACTGAAAATAGCAAAACAATGGAAACAAAAAAAGAAAAACTAACTTTAGATAAATAAGAGAAAAACACTCAAACTGGAATTGGAAAATAAGAAATAACTCAGTTAGGAAAAACAAAAGTACCATTTAACATCCAAACTGAAATTTCCAAATTGAAAATACTAATTCATTTAACAGAGCTGGTAAAACATGATTTATACAAACCACAGATCACTGAAACAATAAACATAAGTGAAGGAGAAGACTTTGTTAATATAAATGGTGACCAACCAGAACTACTATTTGGCCCTGAGGTAAATGGAAAACATCAAGAAGGTGGTGTTCCTCCTTTCTACATTAGCTTGAGTATTCATGATCAAATCTTACACAATGTTATGCTAGATTTTGGAGCATCTCACAACTTGATGCCAAAAGCTATTATGGAAACATTGAATCTAGATATCACTAGACCATACAAACATCTTTTCTCTTTTGATTCTAGCATAGTTAAATGTCTTGGCTTAATAAAAGACTTGTGTGTCACTCTAGTCCAATGCCCAGGTAAAAGTATTGTCATGGTTATTGTAGTTGTTGATATCCATCCAAAGTATGGAATGTTATTATCTCGCTCATGGGGAGCAAAACTGTAGGGATCTCTACAATTAAATATGTCTTATGCCACAATTTCAGTATTTGGTCAACAAAAAAATATTTACAGAGAGACTTTAATGAAGTACATGGTCGGTAGTGCAGAACAACCACAAAACTGTCCTATTTATTCTATACACTTTGATATGGATTCTTTCATTTTATGTAATTTAGATACTGGCATAGATAAAAAAACAACATTAAAATATAAACTTAAAGAAGTTGACAGTGACAACATTTTTCATGAATCAATGTGGCACTTAGACTTTGATGGCTCAGTAAAAAAATTAGGAGCAGGAGCAAGAGTTTGGATCTAAAACATGGAAAACAATCATTTAGAAGGTCATGGCTTTAGGTTAAACTTTAAATGCACAAATAACATGGAAGAGTATGAAGCCTTAATATTAGGATTGTTGATTGTTATAAAACTAGGAGGCAAAAGAGTTTCTATCACGGGAGACTCAGAATTGATCATAAAACAAATTAAAGGAGAGTATTTTGTGTATAATGTTAGACTAAAACAATACAGAGAAACTGTTCTAGATTTGATAAAAGAGTTGCTTGAAACTGACTTTGCTGTAATTCCTAGGAAACAGAACATGTGGGCACACAGTTTGGCTACTTTTGCTAGCACTTTCAAATTTCCTTTTCAGCCAAATCACCAGCATACAACAAAGGTAAGACACATGCCTATTATACTATACAACTTGAAATATTGGTAGATTTTTTCACAATATTCTCAAATCTGTAACTTTATGAATTCTTAGGGAGAATATAGATACTGGTTGTACAGTAGATGACACTATAGATAGTGAGATAGATGTAAATAATTTAGATTTTACTAAACCAACTAAATTCACCCAAGTATAAATAGATAAATTAGAAACTGTAGAAATAGAAGAAATAGCAAATGATGATTATGAGATTTTAAATCTTAAAAATAACTTTTTTCCTAAGGGATTAGCCCCATTAGAAGATATTTTTGATTCAAATGTTGTAGCAAGAAAACAAAGAATGGAACCATTAAGATCATACATAGAAGAATGTAACATAGGAATAGAACAAAAGCCTAAGCTCATTAAATTGTCCAAAGCATTACCTCCAGGAGAAAATCTGAAATACATAAGTCTGTTTAAATAATTTCAAGATATGTTTGCATGGAGTTATAAAGACCTCAAGTCTTATGACACCAGTATAATACAACATAAAATACCCATCAAAGAAAATAAAAAACCATATAAACAGAAGCTTAGGAGGATTAATCCAGTTCTTATGCCTTTGATTGAAAAATAAATAAAAAGGATGTATGAAGTACAGATCATTGCACCTATCAGATATTCTGATTGGGTCTCAAACTTAGTTCCCACTAGGAAGAAAACATGGGAAATCAGACTTTGTGTTGATTTTCGAAACTTAAACAAAGTGTCACTAAAAGATAACTATCCTCTCCCCATTATGGACCATATTTTACAGAGGCTGGTAGGATCATCCAGAATTCCATTGCTTGATGGATTCTCTGGGTATAATCAAATCTTAGTTCAACCAAAAGACCAACCAAAGACAAAATTTACCACTCCATGGGGTACTTTCATGTATTTGAAAATTCCTTTTGGATTGATGAATGCAGGAGCTATATTACAGAGAGCTATGGACATAGCTTTTTCCAAGGAGATTCATGATTTTCTTGTCATTTATATAGATGATATAACAATATTTTCAAAAATAGACAATGAACATTTAGATCATTTGAGACACGTATTCACTAAATGTAGAAAATTTGATATTTCCTTGAATCCCAAAACGACACTCTTTGGACTTGAAGAAGGTAAACTATTAGGACACATAATCTAAA